>SJYX01011417.1:54159-99985 GCA_006410675.1 Oreotragus oreotragus
AAAAAGATTGGCCTAGAGAGCCAATCTGAAATGATTTGGAGAAAACTATCACATGAGCTTTCTTTTCATTACATGAAGTTTTTTAAAAATACCAGCAAGCTTCTAATCATTCCTGGCTTAAGGAATGAGACTATGCAAAGAGAATTTCTACATAAGATACAGGCCCCACAATCTGGTGCATGAAAATAAGATTCTTTTTTTTTTTTTTTCCCAAAATATTATGGCTCATGGCATTCCTAAATTAGGCCACAAGAAGACTCCTATAGGAAATATTGAAAGGGAAACATTTCCAACGGTTTTTAGTTAACGTTTCCAACTCATTTTCAAAATGTATAGTTGAACAAATATTTAATTTCTCTTTGATGTCTTTTTGTGTCAAAGAATTACACATAGATTTAGCAGTCAGAGATGACTAAACATCCTTAACAGACCAAGCCTTCCACTGTGACGTACCCACAACCCCTGTTAGTGGGCTCAGGCCTTTTAAGGGAAGCGGCCTTAGGAGAGGCCGTTTAACATCCTGCATTTTGTTTCCCCCGGTCCTGACCCAAGGAAAGCCAGTCTTCATACCGGACAGCAGAGCTTGTAAGTTGGGCCAGTGTTAAGGAAACACTGCCCAAATGGTGAAAATGATTAACTCAGCCAATCAGTTTCTCTCAGGAGTTTAAACAGAAAATAAAGGAGAAAAATTCAGTTTGTATAAGGAGAGATGAAATGACAGAATAGCTGAGGCACTCTAATAGAAGAGGAGGGTTCTATAGGTACACACTTCTATATGTAAGCGCAGGCGAGAGGAGCTACCCCGCGTCCGAGGCAGGGGCAGCGGCCTAGAGTGCCAGGCTGCACAGGCGCAGGAACGGCCGGGAGGAGCTCCCCCGCGTCCGAGATCAGGGGCGGCCGGGAGAAGCCACCTCGCGCCCGAGGCCAGGGCCAGCGGCCTAACCCGAGAAGCGGTGGCTGCACAGGCGCAGGAGAGCCTAGAGGAGCTCTCCCACGTTGAAGGTCAGGAACGGCAGCAGTAAGGAGATATCCCTCGTCCAATGAGGAGCAGCGGCTGTGCCTTGCTGGAGCAGCCATGAAGAGATTCCCCATGCCCAAGAAAACACATGTCCTTACAGAAAGTTATCTTCTGGGAAATGCTGCTGCTGCTGCTAAGTCGCTTCAGTCGTGTCCGACTCTGTGTGACCCCATAGACGGCAGCCCACCAGGCTCCTCTGTCCCTGGGATTCTGCAGGCAAGTATACTGGAGTAAGTTGCTATTTCCTTCTCCAATGCATGAAAGTGAAGTCGCTCAGTTGTGTCCGACTCTTGGCGACCCCATCGACTGCGGCCTACCAGGCTCTTCCGTCCATGGGATTCTCCAGGCAAGAATACTGGAGTGGGTTGCCATTGCCTTCTCCGCCCGGGAAATGAGATAACACCAAAAATGATGAGCTCTTCTCAGGGAGGGGATATTTGTTTCCTCTGTTCTAGTGAGTATAGACAAGTTTCCATAGCACATTCTTCACATATGTAGTATAGCAAATATAGTGGCTTCCCTGGTGGCTCAGAGGTTAAAGCGTCTGCCTCTAATACAGGAGACCTGGGTTCGATCCTTGGGTCGGGAAGATCCCCTGGAGAAGGAAATGGTAACCCACTCCAGTATTCTTGCCTGGAGAATCCCATGGACGGGGGAGCCTGGTGGGCTGCAGTCCATGGGGTCGCAAAGAGTCGGACACGACTGAGCGACTTAACTAACACTTTCAACAACTGCTTAAGCCTCATTCAGTCACCAGAGCTGCTGTCAGATGAGTCCATCTACTGTAATTTGAAAATACCCCATCTCAGTGCAGCTTGGCCACATAGAGTCAAGACCCTCTTATTCTCATACGTATCCTTGCAACAAACACCATTATTAAGATCTTTAATGAGGAGCTACCTCTTGGCCTGTATTGCTGGAGAACTCCAGACCAGTGGTGCTCAAATTTGAGCATGCATCAGGATCACTTGGAGGGTTTGTTAAAACCATGGACTGCAGGGCCAGGGATAAATCCATGGTCTGTGATTGACTCGGTCTGGAGTAGAGAGTTTGCAGGTGAGGCTGAAGTCACTGGTCCAAAAACCATGCTCAAAGAACAACTGCTCTATCAAAAAATACTTGGACCTGAGCCTCATTTACAAGTAGTACTTGATTTAACTGGTCTGAGGTTTGGCCTGAGCACTGGGGGGCCAAGCCTTCTGGCTCAGTGTGAGAATCACTCAGAATTCAAGTGGACTGATATTATGTGTCAACTTGGCTAGGTGATAATGTCCAGTTTTTGGTCAAAGATTATACTCTAGATGCTACTGTGAAAGTATTTATTAGATGTGATTAAACTTTATCTAGAAAAATGATACAGATGAATCTATTTGCAGGGCAGGAATAGAGACACAGACATAATGTAGAACAGACAGGTAGACACAGAGGGGCAGGGATGGGATGAATTGGGAGATTGGGATTGACCTACGTGGACTGCCATGGTGGGAAGGAGGTCCCAGTGGGAGGGGATATATGTATCAGTCACTTCAATCACTCAGTGGTGTCCGACTCTTTGCAACCCAAGAACCGCAGCACGCCAGGCTTCCCTGTCCATCACCAGCTCCTGGAGTCCACCCAAACCCATGTCCATTGAGTCGATGATGCCATCCAACCATTTCATCCTCTGTCGTCCCCTTCTCCTCCTGCCTTCAATCTTTCCCAGCATCAGGGTCTTTTCAAATGAGTCAGCTCTTCGTATCAGGTGGCCAAAGTATTGGAGTTTCAGCTTCAGCATCAGTCCTTCCAATGAATATTCACGACTGGTCTCCTTTAGGATGAACTGGTTGGATCTCCTTGCAGTCCAAGGGACTCTCAAGACTCTTCTCCAACACCACAGTTTAAAAGCATCAATTCTTCTGTGCTCAGCCTTCTTTATAGTCCAATTCTCACATCCATACATGGCCACTGGAAAAACCATAGCCTTGACTAGATGTACCCTTGTTGACAAAGTAATGTCTCTGCTTTTCAATTTGCTGTCTAGGTTGGTCAAAACTGTATAGCTGATTCACGCCATTGTACAGCAGAAACTAACACAACATCGTAAAGCAACGACACCCCAATTTAAAATATATATATATCGATAGACTTTGAACTGAGGCTTCCCAGCTGGCGCTACTGGTAAAGAACCCACCTGCCAATGACATAAAAGATGTGGGTTCGATCCCTGGGTTGGAAAAATCCCCTGGAGGCGGGCATGGCAACCTACTCCAGTATTCTTGCCTGGAGAATTCCATGGACAGAGGAGCCTGGCAGGGTCCACGGGGTTGCAAAGAGTGGTACACGACTGAAGCAACTTGACTCACACTTTCTATAATGTGAATGGGCCTCATGTAATCAGTTGAAGGCCTTAAAAAAGATCAGTGTACCTCAAGGGAGAAGGAATGCTGCCTCCACTGCCTTCAGACCTGAACTGCAACATCGGATCTCCCCTGGATCCCCAGACTGCCTGCAGATTTTGGACTTGCCAGCCCCCATAACCATGTGAGCCAGCTCCTTAAAATATGTCTCTTTTCCCTGGTGGCTCAGTCCGTAAAGAACCTGCCTGTGATGCAGGAGACCTGGGTTTGATCCCTGGGTTGGGAAGATCCCCTGGGGAACGAAATGGCAACCCACTCTAGTTTTCTTGCCAAGAAAATCCCATGGACAGAGGAGCTTGGTGGGCTATAGTCCATAGGACCACAAAAGTTGGACATGACTTAGTGACTAACCCCCCACCCTGTGTTTATATACATTCTCTTGTTTGCAGATCTCTGGAGAACCCTGGTTAATACAACAGACTAACTTGTCCCCATTCTAAACTGGTTCCCAGAAAGATCCTAGCTCTAAATTAAAGCACATAAAACTTTCACTAACCTTTTTTTTTTCTTTTCTCTCTCTCTATATCTGGCCTTAGAAGATTCAGTGACTCTAAAGCTCAGTCAATTTTTACTCCATTCTCCTGTTCATATTATTAAATCCATTTGGTTCCTCCTTGGAATATTCTTCAATCTGCTTTGGCTTTTTTCTTCATTTTTATTTTGTTTCTATTGCTCCAGTTAAAGCTCACATGCTTTGAATCCCAGTATCAGTTCTCCTTGTCAGTGTTAGACTGAAATTTGCCTTTGAGCCATTACCCTTATACTCTCAGCCCATGGGATTCAGGTGGAATAGACCTTGCTTTTTGATTCCAGGAGGGGATGCATCACCCCCTCCGGCCTTTGAGAGAGCAGTGTCTCTGTAGCCTTTGTTGTTGTCACTAAGTCACGTCTGACTCTTTGCAACCCCAGGGACTGCAGTGCAACAGGCTTCCCTGTTTCTCACTATCTCTGGAGTTTGCTCAAACTCATGTCCATTGAGTCAGTGATACCATCCAACCATCTCATCCTCTGTCACCCACTTCTCCTGCCCTCTGTAGCCTTAATATATGTTTTTAAGTGTGGATACATGATTAGCAAGGCCTTCCCTGGTGGCTCAGAGGTTAAAGCGTCTGCCTCCAATGCGGGAGACCTGGGTTCGATCCCTGGGTCGGGAAGATCCCCTAGAGAAGGAAATGGTAACCCACTCCAGTATTCTTGCCTGGAGAATCCCATGGACGGAGAAGCCTGGTAGGCTACAGTCCATGGGGTCGCAAAGAGTCGGACACGACTGAGTGACTTCACTCTTCACCCTTCCCAGGTGGTGCAGTTGTTAAAGAATCCACATGCCAATGCAGGAGAAGCAAGAGACTCAGGTTCCATCTCTGGAAGGAAGATCTCCTGGAGTAGGAAATGGCAACCCACTCCAGTATTCTTGCCTGGAAAATTTCATGGACAGAGGAGCCTGGTGCGCTACAGTCTATGGGGCCACAAAAGAGACACAACTAAGCGTGCACACGTACATGATTACCAAGGCCAGTCAAAGCCAATAAACATCAACTTTGAAAGGATGAAAGAAAAAGAGAGTTTTTTGATGAGGGTTGCTCAGCTTGTGGATTTAAGACTGGACGTATTGGTAGTTAATCTGGACACTGCCTAACTAGAATCTGCCTTAGAATCCAGACAACAAGGGTAAAAGCGGAAACCAAAGACTGGAGCCCTTGGGTCCAGCTATGTCTGAAATCAGCCCAGGACTTTTCAATTCCACGAGGCAACCATTTTGTCTTTTTGCCCGTGATTGGACATTAAATGAATACAAGATGGTGACCAGATGGAGAGTTAGCTCTTTTCATCTGAGGATAAAGACCATCAGAGCTCAAGGGTAAAACAGCCTATTTAAAACTCAGGCCCTTGGAACATATATATAATATATATTTTAAAAGGAAAGGAAGCAGCTGTGACCTACAGCCACATCTCTATTCCTCTTCCGAATCCTTGCAGAATCTTCTCACTCTATAGTTCTCATGGACTCAGCCACCTTTAAAAGACAAATGTAGCATAAACTATGGTAATTTGCCAGTAGGTTCTGAAATTCTATAGTAAAAATAAGAGACATAGTTAAGATAACTGGTATTTTAGTTGGTATTACTTGCTTTTAAGGCCCTTAAGTGTTTGAAAATTACATGGAAGCAGTCTCTCTGGAATATGATGCTTCATAGTTGGAATTCGATTTTAAGTTAAATGATAGAAAATTTTAATAGCTGAGTCTGAATTAATTAACTTGCCAGGCAATTAAAGGTATATCATTGCCTCAAATCTGTGATTTATAATACACTGCTAGCAAAGTTAGATTTAAGTGTTAACAGCTCCAGTTCTTCCTCTCTTGTGCCCTTATAGGCCATTTAATTCTCTCTGGTTGAAGGAAGAAAGAATGTGAGGCAGAGGTTCCACCAGACAAAAGGGAACTTGGTATAGTTTAGCGTCATCTATATGGCACTTCCAATGATAATAGTGCCAAAAAATTAAATGTATAGTGACTTTCTGATATTTGATAGTATTTTAGATAATTGGATATTCTTAATCACTTATGATAGCAATATTTAGATGCCTTCCTCTTTCATATTCTACTGTATTGATGTATTTTTTTAACACGTTTTTTGGTTTTGAAATTAGGTGAAAACAAAGTATAGATTGTCCTTGCAATGAATTTCAGAGGTTCACATATTTCTGAGGTTTCTGTTCCAAAACATCTTTGTCTGAATATCTTTGAAAAAGTATACAGCTCTAAAATTTGGATAATTTAGAGACATATCTGGTGTATTAATTCTTTGCTATTAGCCAACGCTTTGGTAGTTAAAAATAAAAACGCTTAAAAAAAAAAACTGGTTTTATTCTTTTACATTGTTTGCTTTTTCTCCTTCAAAACTTAAAACAGCTGATTCTATACAATTAATAACTGGGGCAGTAATCATAAAATATCAGTTCATATATAAGAGTCTGATTCTTAGCAGTACGCTACCTCTGTTAGGTATTATTTCATCTTTCCACCTGGCCTACTTAGCTGCTGTGTTTTTTTTTTTTCCAACTATACAATATAGTGTTATTAACAATGGTCACCATGTTTTACATTAGATCCTCGGAACTTATTCATCTTAGAGCTGGAAGTTTGTGCCTTTTCACCCGCCTCTCCTTATTTCCCCCCGCCGCCCTCCACCCTAGCCCCTGACAGCCGCTTTTCCACTTCTGTTTGACTTTTTAAAATTCCACATTTAAGTGACACTGTGCAGTATTTTGGAGAAGGAAATGGCAATCCACTCCAGTGCTATTGCCTGGAAAATCCCATGGACAGAGGAGCTTGGTAGGCTACTGTCCATGGGATCGCAAAGAGTCAGACACGACTGAGTGACTTCTCTCAATTTATTTTTCTCTGTCTGATTTATTTCACTTAAGTTGCTTCTCTTATAATTATGATTTAACAGATGAAGAAACTGAGGCTTAAAAACTTTAATAAGTTGTCTAAAGTCACATAGCTTATAAATGGAAGAGAGGGAACCTAATGCAGTCTGTTTGACACCAAAGTGCAAATGCCAACCTATATTCACTGTATTCTTTTTCCATTCATTTTATGCTTATGAAGTTCTGACTATTCAGGATGTATTGGAACTTTTGCTTCGACAGTTTAAGTATTATCACGATTATTATTATAGCTAGGTGTTTTTATAGGGTATTTATGATGTGTCCTGAAATCAAAGATTTTACCTATTTCTATGCCGAGCACTCAGAGAAGGCAATGGCAACCCACTCCAGTACTCTTGCCGGGAAGATCCCAGGGACGGAGGAGCCTGGTAGACTGCAGTCCATGGGATCTTGAAGAGTTGGACACGACTGGGCGACTTCACTTTCACTTTTCACTTTCATGCATTGGAGAAGGAAATGGCAACCCACTCCAGTGTTCTTGCCTGGAGAATCCCAGGGACGGAGGAGCCTCGTGGGCTGCGGTCTATGGGGTCGCACGGAGTCGGACTCGACTGAAGTGACTTAGCAGCAGCAGCATGCCGAGCACTCAGCCACCTTCATAAAAATGGGTAGAAAACTATTACCTGGCCAGTTCGAAAATGTCTTTCTGCTTCAGTTCTGAGCAGTCTCTTTGAAGAGTAAAATATACACCTGATAAATGATAACAACAGCTTTTCATTGTGTAGCTGGACACATAATTGAACCTTCTGCTTCAACTTTTAAAAATCCATGGCGGATTCATGTCAATGTAAGCCAAACCAATACAGTACTGTAAAGTAAAATAAAGTAAAAAAAATAAAAAAGAAAATATATTGTGGAAGCAAGTGAAAGAAATTGCACATGCAGAATTTTTAAATGCATATCTTAACAGATCCAATCTCACTTGATGATCATATTTATGGGGAATACTAATAAACTACTTCCACTGGGAAAAAAATAAAAATAATAAAAATAAAAATCCTTTCTATCCGTCTCTGTTGCATGGTGTCTGAATGTCCAGAAGAGGGCGATGTTTTACTACAAACTTACAGTGAAGCGTTCCCTCACTTGCTTTGGATAAGGTCTACGTTTAAAAGAATACATTTGAATCAGTTCTAATAAGATGGATGCAACTGGAGCCGATTATACAGAGTGAAGTAAGCCAGAAAAGAAAAACACCAATACAGTATACTGACACATATATATATGGAATTTAAAAAGATGGTAATGATGACCCTGTATGCGAGACAGCAAAAGAGACACAGATGTATAGAACGGACTATTGGACTCTGAGGGAGAGGGCGAGGATGGGATGATTTGGGAGAATGGCATTGAAACATGTATACTATCATGTAAGAAACGAAGCTCCAGTCTATGTTCGATGCAGGATACAGGATGCTTGGGGCTGGTGCACGGGAATGATCCAGAGAGATGATATCGGGTGGGAGGTGGGAGCGGGGTTCAGGATTGGGAGCTCGTATACACCCGTGGCAGATTCATGTCAATGGATGGCAAAACCAATACAGTAGTGTAAAGTAAAATAAAATAAAAACAATTTCTTAAGGTAGCCTTGAGGTACCATTTGCTTAAGTGGTTTAGGGCAAAAATGTTTCTTCTAGTTTAGGGCAAAAATGTGTCTTCATATATAAAATATTATGTGGAGAAGAGGAAATTGTCCACCTTATTTTTATATAAATTGTTCTTTCAACTGGAAATTCAACATTCTTTTGAAATACAGATTGTAATGGAAAATTCCAGGCCCAGGGCATATTTAAATTATAGATAATCCAGAGAAAGAAATCCAAAAGGAGAAGGGGGCGGGAGCGGATGAGATGGCTAAATAGCTTCACGGACTCAATGGACACGAAGATGAGCAAATCCAGGGGATGACAGAGGACAGGGGAGCCTGGCATGCTGCAGTCCCTGGGGTTGCAAAGAGTCCGACACGGCTTCGAGACTGAACAACAATCCAGAGAAAAGAACGTGAGCTGTGGTGTCAGACAAACCTGTTTGAATGCTGACTTTACTATTAACACTTTCTGGTGTTGTAACTTCAGACAAGTTACTTGTTCCTAGAGGCCTCAATTTCCTTGCCTATGAAATGTGGACAGTGGTAAGCACATGACAGAGATGTTGTGAGGATGAAATGTGCCAAGTTAATACAGATACACAATAAATGGCAATTTCTTATTCAATAGAAATAGAGGTACCGGATAGAATACAGGAAGCCCCAGTAATCTGAATTTTAGATAAGCAACAAATAACTTTTTAGTATAAGTATGCTTCATGCAATATTTGGGAGCTACCTAGAGCTCCTGCATAAAATGTGCTAAAAGATATTGGTTATCTGAAATTCAGATTTAATGGGGTGTTCTGTGTTTTTATTTGTTAAATTTAACAATCAGAAACAGAAAACTCTGGCACAAAGGGGCAAAAAATAAAATAAAAAATGACTAGAGACTTTTTCTAAGACTTTTAGAACTCTATTAGTAAAGGACTTGACATTTCTAGTATCTAGGAAAATTAATATAGGCAATAATCTAAATTTTTGAATAAGTAGCCAATCTGAGCAAAGTTTTATGACTTTTTTTTTAAGATGAGACTTGGTCATTTCCATTCTCCATTGCATTAAGTACAGTGCTTGGCACATCCTACACAATCAATAAATCCTTTCGAGTGAAATATTTTAAAATATAAAAAAAGCATGAAGCCAGAGATAAAGCTAGTAACATGGTCTAATAGCTGTGTTTCTACCTTCTCCCTTTTCTTTTCTTCTTCCTGCTTTCAGTGAAAGAAGTCAGCCCCCTCCTTTCTTCTCTGAGTGAGGAAAGGGAGTTCGACCATGTAAGGATAGGTTTGGGGAATGAAGGAAGGGGAAAAGAAATAAAAGGAAGTCTATTGCTCACTGTCCTCTTTTTTCTCTTTGGTGGGTAAGAAGTCTGCTGCAGAAGGAAGGCAAAGGCCTGGGGACTGCAGGAAGTGCATGTCCAGAGGATGCCAAGGTGAGCTGACTCCGTGGGGGCAGCAGTGAGCTCTCAGAAGGGCAGGAAGCACCCACAGTCTCCCTGCTCTGTCCACTCTGCTTCTCCCGGCTTCCCCTAGAAATCTGCACCAGGCTGAGCCCAGAGCAGCACCAAGCAGGCAGTAGCTGCAGGTCCAGTCACGTTGCCTGCTGTTGGCCTCTGGTGTGAGCCCTCTCACCCCAAGGGGCTTTCCAGGAGTCACTAGTGGTGAAGAATCCGCCTACTAATCCAAGAGACGAAAGAGACGCAGTTTCGAGCCCTGGGTAAGGAAGATCTCCTGGAGGAGGGCTTGGCCACCCACTTCAGTATTCTTGCCTGAAGAATCCCCATGGACTGAGGAGCCTGGCCAGCTATGATCCATAGGCCACAACTGAAGTGCAATCTCATCCCAGGCAGAGCTGTGTCAGCTCCCAGCAGGTACCATTTATCTGTTACATCAACCTATGGAGGGCATCATGAACTAAACAACTAGAAAATGTAAATGATGACACTTGTCAAAGGGAAATCACCTCTAAATGACAAACATGGCTGCTACTGGGGCCTAAAAATAGAAATGTTGTACAAAGATCTTTGTCACACGACAACAAAATTTGTGAACTGATTTTCTAATAAGGAGAAAACAGTTGAACAACTAGTGATATAATATCTATGTCATATAATGCAACCAAGTAAGTTTTTTTGGAGAATTTTTAATGATTTGGGGCAATACTCATGACACTGTGTTAATCACTTTTTTTAGGCAGGGTACAAAACAAGATAAGAAAGACAATTCCAAATTTGTTAAAAAGCAGAATAGAGCAGAAAAACAGAATTAAAGAGACTCCAAAAAAAATTTTTTTTATCATATGTTGTACAATTCTCAGATTTCCTATATTGGATACTATTACTCTTACAATGATGACAAAAAGATGGTCGAAGTCATTGAGGCTAATGATTTTTTAACCCATCCGTGTCACATAAAAGATACAATATCTAGCTCATGGCTTTTGTGGTCGGAGGAGAAGCACTTTGGGCAAGTCTCTTGAGAACTCTGACCCTCAGTTTTTGCATCCTTAGAATGGAAAGGAAATGGCAACCCAGTCCAGTGTTCTCGCCTGGAGAATTCCAGGGACGGGGAAGCCTGGTGGGCTGCTGTCTCTGGGGTCGCACAGAGTCGGACACGACTGAAGNAAGTCTCTTGAGAACTCTGACCCTCAGTTTTTGCATCCTTAGAATGGAAAGGAAATGGCAACCCAGTCCAGTGTTCTCGCCTGGAGAATTCCAGGGACGGGGAAGCCTGGTGGGCTGCTGTCTCTGGGGTCGCACAGAGTCGGACACGACTGAAGCGACTTAGCAGTAGCAGCAGCAGTAGAATGGAAATAATTGAATAGGGTGGGGCTTGGATGAGACTTCTTGCAGTTACTATGATGACTGAATGAGATAATGTATGTAAAACTTTGCTTAGCCCAGTGCTTGGTGAAGAGGAAGCAGTCCATCAACTATAAAAATTATTATTAGGTGGCAGAACAGATGAGTAGTTACCTAATTCTAGCCCTGACTTTTTAAAGCTTTCTTTCTCCTTTCTTTCTTTCCTTCTTTCCTTCCTTCCTTCCTTCTTTCTCGCCTTCCTTCCTTCCTTTAGGTGAAATAATAGTTGATATTGACAGTCTCATAAGATTTGATTTTGCTTCATGTTTCACCCCATGTCAAAAATTTGGAGCAAGAAAATGGACCCCAGACCATACTGAGAAATGGGTTCCCATGATAAAAAGACAAAGGGAAAAAAATGTGATTCTTTGTGAGTGGGAGGAAAAGATAGCCCATTTGGCTGTCAGGGCCGCAGTGTTTCTGAGCCTGTGTCTATGCACTAGGGAGAGATGGGCCAGCACGTGGTCTTCAGGTTCTGGTGCATCAAGGAGCGGCCCAAGGAAGAGCACAGGTGCCAGGCGCAGGCAGGAGTGAGGATCTCTTGGCTGGGCCATGCGCCTCAACTCTCTCCAAAGAAAAGGAAAGGAATGTGAGCCACAACATCAGGGATTTAGGTAAATGCTTCATTTGAAACTTTTAAACTGTGTTTGAGGCAGACAGAAACTCCAGACATAAAAATAGCATCTGCAGAAGCCCTTCCGAATGAAACCAGAAATGAAGAGCCCCTAAGAATATCTATGCAAAGACCACGCATAGGCCTTCCTGGTAGCTCAGAAGGTAAAGAATCCGCCTGCAATGTGGGATCGACCTGGGTTCAGTCCCTGGGTGAGGAAGAGCCCCTGGAGGAGGGCATGGCAGTCTACTCCAGTACTCTTGCCTGAAGAATCCCCATGGACAGAGGAATGTGGCGGACTATATAGTCCATGGGGTCGCAAAGAGACACAACTGAAGCGACTTAGCATGCATGCATGCATGTGTGATATTTAGAGCTGCCACATCCTTGGAAATGACTGAACATACAGTGATGATATTTCTAGGGTCAGTGTTTAGCCATTACAAATGATACAGGGCACCTCTAGTTTAGGAATATGTTTACATATCAGCTGTGAAAGCTGTAGGCTTCAGCATAATATAGAAGGCTTTCTCCAGGCTTTCTGTAATACAGTGATAAATTATAGGCTACTTTTCAAAAATCTCTAGCTACAGGCAAATGTATTTCTAGGATCACTTAGCAATTGCTTGAGAGCTTTAAAAGTCTCTTGAAGACAGGCAGTTGAAGAAGTTTCCCTAAAGAAATTATCAAGATTAGGGCTTGGAAGGTAAATGCAATTCCTGTACCTTTTAGGCTCTATCTATTTGAAGGTGAATAGATCAAGTTTGCATTTCTCTGTGTGATTAACATCAAGCACCCTATTGGTTGAAAAGGTTCATTATCTGGAGAAGAATTTAAAAGGCAGGATGAACAACTTCAATTTAGATAATTGTTGGATGTGATGGAGTGCTCTTCAAATGGGTGTGCGTGGGGCGGGGGGTGGGAGGACCACCATCCGCTAAGTGATTGAAAGGCTCTCAGAACCCACAGGCAGAAAAGACCTAAATGAAGGAATCTTGACAGATGGGATCAGAAGCCTTGAGCTTCAGCTCTGGCTCCATCATTTATAGCTGGGTGGCTTTAGACAAAATTACTTAGTGTCTCCAAGGTCAGTTTTATCATCTGTTTACAAAGTTTCAATGGCCGCACCTAATTTTTAGGTTTTTGTAAGGATCCAGTGAGATGGCTGAAAATGCCTTGTAAATGTTCCATGTAAGGCTTGGAACCATCATCACTATGATGATGTGACAATCATCATTACTAAACAAGATTTAAGAGAATTTCATATAAACAAGACATTGTAATTCTATCCAGTTTTATAGAACCTGAAGTTAATACAATCTTGAGGGTCTCTTTAAGGAAAAAAATCACTAAATTATAAATTGAATACATTCCCTTGGAAAGGAATTTGTTGTCTTCAGAGTAAACGTGTCTCTGCTGCCACAAGCAGGGGTGTCAGAGTTATCAGGAGCGTGTACTCAGGCAGGCACACCACATGGGTTTGAACCCTTGTTTGGCTGTGTGACCTTGGGCAAGTTGCTAAACCTCTCTGTTAAAAGGGTTGTTTTGAGGATTAAATAACACTAAATGCATAGCATACCTGTACATAGTAAGAAATTTATGTATTTATCTTTTTTTTTTTTACCTCCTTTCAAGGATCTTTTCACCTGAAAAAAATGCAACATAACAAGTGCAAATATTACTTGAGATGGAGTATGGTGAGTTCTGTAAGGGAATATAAACCATGAGTTCATATCTACTTGGGGTTGTGGGGAAAGGCTTCATAAAGGACAAATCGGGAAGGTTTGAAAAGGCAGCGCATTCCAGGCAGCGGAAATAGCCCATGGGCAGGCTTGGAGGTGAGACTTGGTTGGACATATTTGGGAGCAACAAAGGTCTGTGTTTCTAGACTAGAGGGGAAACAGGAGGTGACCCTGGAAAGGGGCTGGGGCCACAGGATGGGAGGTCTTGGGTGCCCAGATGAGGAGTGGCAGGCAGTGGAGAGGGGTTTAGAGCATGTGGGTTTGAGAAAGGTTAACCCAGCAGCATTCAGCAGGAGGGATGGAGTGGATTCAGTGCCAGCTAAACATCCGAGCAATAGGTCATAACAGTGACTGGAGTCTACATTTACAGTCCAATTTGAAATATGCCCCTGACATTGGGAAGGACCATTAATTCTTCATAGTCTAAAGAGAGAACTCCTAGCTTGTGGCTTTTGCATTTTTCCTGTTCATCCCATTCCATTCCATCAACATGAAAGGAGGAGGGGTTCCTGCCTGCAAGAGGATGGAACGGTCACCCTTCCAGTGCAGGCTCTGACTGGAAAGCTTCTCTGGCATGGACAGAGACTTTCTCCCAATGGAAACCTGTCCCACTTCCTCTCATTAGGACCGCGTTTCCTTCAGAACTGAAGTGCTCCCATGCAGTTGCCTGGATTTAGTTTTCTCCCCAGGCATTGGGGCTACTGGCCACAGCACACTGCACACCCTAAACGGTGTGCACAGCAGCCCAGCCACTCAGTCAGGGCCTAATCACAGAGGGCATTTGGAGGGCCGCTTCTAGGTGTTTCCACACCTCTGGGCAAGGCCGTTGGGATGTGTCCCCTGGGGATTCTGCCTTCCTGGCTTCAGCTGGCCCGGGGTGGGCCTCTGACATCAGCCAAGACAATCGGCAACCTTCCCTGGAATATGTAGAAACCAAAACTAAGGAAAGGATCAGCCTCTTCTGGTGGGAGCAATGGGATTTGAATCCTGGGAGCATCGGTCAGCCAGGATCCCAGGATATGGAGGAGACAGTCTATAGGGGAGAGAAAGATGCTCCCTGGGAGAAGATGAGGTCCTGGTTGAACTTGAATCCCTGTTCCAACTTTCCCAGAGGATGAACTCCACCCTTATTCTACTCTAGGTTAAATGTGATGCCCTTTCAGAAAGTTCCTTTGTCTTTTTCCTAAACTATTTTGAGTTAGATTTCTTTCACTTTTGATCAGAGTCCTGATTCAGAAACCCGTGCTCTCACACTGGTGCTCATCAATGTGAGCTTACTCTGTTTCCCTTCTTCTCAATGGCCTAAGGGTTGAACAGATAACATCATTATTGCTGAACAGAGAACTGTGTATTAACCCTTAATAACCTGTCAGCACGAACACACTGCTTTTCAGATTTCAAAATAATTCTTTCCATCCGTATTTTACTTGAACCACATAACATCTGCAGAAAGACAGGGCACACTTGTCTTCCTCATTTTACAGGAAATTTAGGCCAGATCAATTAATGGACTTTCCCTAGTTCCCTCAGTTATTTTCTGCTAGAACCTGAATTTCAACTTGTATTTTTTTTTTCTTTCTTTCAAATCCTGTACACTTTTCCAAATAACTTCCTGCCTTAGGACGTGATCCAATGCTTAGACTTTGGAATATTGATACAGGCCAATGAGGAAGATAGTGTAGTCCAAGGGAACCTCATAGGAATCTTGTAACTCTCAGGTGGTGCAGCTCTCTGTTCTGCCTGCAAGGAAGACTGTGGTGCTATTGATTCAGCTGATGGGACCAAAGAAAATGACAGAGGACCACTACTAGGGTGAGGCAAGTCAGGTGCCAAAAGAAACAGTCTAAGGAGATGACTGCTCTCAGGGTCGTGCAAAGGTTTGACCTCCTGTAACATCATTAAGGTCATCACTGCAAAATTCAGACTACAGAGATATGTGAGACACCACCTGAAATTAAATTTAAAAAAAAAACAAAAAAAACAGGTGCACGTGGGGCTCGGAGGCGGGGCTGGTGCACAGGCGGGGGGCGTGTCCCGGGAGAGACCATGGCGTCACTCAGCGGCGGTACCACTGTATGCCTTCTGTTTGGAGAAACCCAAATACCGTTGCCCTGCCTGCCGCGTGCCCTACGGCTCCTTGCCCTGCTTCTGGAAGCACAAAGAACAGTGTAAGCCTGCAACTGGTCCTGTCGAGAAAAAAAATCAGATCAGCTCTTACTGCAAAAACTAAAAAGCCTGTGGAAAACAAAGATGATGATGACGACTCTGTGGCTGATTTTCTCAATAGTGATGAGGAAGAGGACCGAGTGTCTTTGCAGAATTTAAAGAATTTAGCACTGAGGAGCTTACTGCTCAATCCGCACCTCAGACAGCTGATGGTCGACCTCGATCAGGCAGACGACAAGGCCAGGCTTCTGCGAGCCTGCATGCAGCAGCCCTTGCTTGTGGAGTCTGCTGACTGCTGCTTGAGTATCATGGAGCCGTCTCACGGATCCTTAACGAGGATCCTTAAGGTGGATTACTGTGTTCCTGCTCCTCCTGGGAGGCCGTCACGTAGGGGGCCCTGCCCAGGTGGGGCGCTGCCAGGACTCAGCAGCTGAGGTCAGGTGGGCCCCTCAGGCCCCCTCCAGCACTGCAGGCCGGGGCGCAGGCAGGTGGAGGTATTCACGGTGGCAGACCCATATGGAGAGAGAAATCGATGTTCAAATGGTGGTTTTTAAGTGTTTTATTTTTGATACAATTAAGACATAAATATTTACTGAGATTCCACACCCATTTGAGTAAAAACTTGTTCAGTGTTTCTAAATAATAATAATAATAAAACAAAAAAACCTCTTCTAGACACTTAGAACAGAAGATGAAGACTTGCAGTCTGTTAGGCAGGACTCAGAGAAGTCAGCTGATTTTTTTTCCCACTTACCCTGATACACAAATGCCCTTAAAAGTAGACTCTTTGGTGAAGCAAAATTACAATCACATTCTGTTGGAAACCTAGTAAAAGCCAAACCAAACTAAAGATCAATCTTTTAAGCCTAAAGTTGATCCGCAGTTCAGTTCAGTTCAGTCATTCAGTCGTGTCTGACTCTTTGCCACTCCATGGACCGCAGCACGCCAGGCTTCCCTGTCCATCACCAACTCCTGGAGCCTAATCAAACATGTCCATCGAGTTGGTGATGCCATCTAACCATCTCATCCTCTGTCATTCTGTTCTCCTCCCGCCTTCAATCTTTCCCAGCATCAGGGTCTTTTCAAATGAGTCAGTTCTTTGCATGAGGTGGCCAAAGTATTGGAGTTTCAGCTTTAGCATCAGTCCTTCCAATGAATATTCAGGACTGATTTCCTTTAGGATGGACTGGTTGGNCCATGATCCAGCGGATGTTGGCAATTTGATCTCTGGTTCTTCTGCCTTTTCTAAAACCAGCTTGAATATCAGGGAGTTCACGGTTCACGTATTGCTGTAGCCTGGCTTGGAGAATTTTGAGCATTACTAGCATGCGAGATGAGTGCAATTATGCGGTAGTTTGAGCATTCTTTTGCATTGCCTTTCTTTAGAATTGGAATGGAAACTGATCTTTTCCAGTCCTGTGGCCACTGATGAGTTTTCCAACTTGATGCTTTTGAACTGTGGTGTTGGAGAAGACTCTTGAGAGTCCCTTGGACTGCAAGGAGATCCAACCAGTCCGTTCTGAAGGAGATCAGTTCTGGGTGTTCTTTGGAAGGAATGATGCTAAAGCTGAAACTCCAGTACTTTGGCCACCTCATGAGAAGGGTTGACTCATTGGAAAAGACTCTGATGCTGGGAGGGATTGGGGGCAGGAGGAGAAGGGGACAACAGAGGATGAGATGGCTGGATGGCATCATGGACTCGATGGACGTGAGTCTGAGTGAACTCTGCGAGATGGTGATGAACAAGGAAGCCTGGCGTGCTGTGATTCATGGGGTCACAAAGAGTTGGACACGACAGAGCGACTGAACTGAACTGAATTGAGCCAAGGATACAGATGGAGATTTTACTGATGAATACCAGGTGGTCCTTAGGGGTAGGAGATGAAGCTCTCTGTTTGGACTAGTTCAAATTCTAGGTATAAACTAAGGTGCGATAGAAGTTCTAAGGTTCACATGTGTTCGAGGCTGTATCAAGAGGTTCAGGGTTTCATTGGGATTTGGAATCAAAAGTCATACTAATGCATTATGTGTTTGAAATGTCTGTTCCATGTATACCACCTGGAATCTAGCACGGATTCCTCTTTATAAATTAGGAATCCTGACATATCTCTTTCTATCAAGATTCATTAACAAAGACTATCTACATCACAACAGCCTACAGTAGGAATTTGAATGGTTCCCCCCACCCAGTGACATTAAACAAATTCACAAACCAAAGGGTAAAACCAAAAATGAGAAGTCACATTACCTACAATTGAATTTTATAAGCTTTTTTTCAAAGTCATACATATAATATAGTACTTACATTAAGACTGAGCAGAAGGATATTGTATCTCTGAAAGATCTTGACAAATTATGTAAACCTCACTTTATTTGCAGTGTAGAGCCAAATGTTTCCTATTAATGAAAGATTTCTTTACCAAATCCCCATACTAAAGCCATTTATGGTATTTTCTAAATGAACAGAGCCACGTCCGTCCTCAAAGCCACACTGTCACCTTGTAGCCTTAGGAGATCTTTCATATTCCACAAGGGATTTCATTTAAGAACTAGTCTTTTAACAATTATGTCTTTCTTAATATTTTAACAACTTTACAGTCCTTTTGGGGTGCCGTGTTAAACCAAAGTCTCTTCAAGCCTCACAAAAATGAATATAAAAATGGTCAGAACTAAGCCCAGAACCAGACTAATCCTTCATGGGAGAAACTTCGATCACAAAATCTCAGAAAAACCTCACTTTCTCGGTGGCATGTTAGGATTTCTGTATAAACCTGTGTCTTCTGTTATCTTTCTCTCAGTGGAAGAAGTTTTAAAGTGAAAAAGAAAACAAACAACTCAACTTGTAGTCCTTGGTAGCAACTGATTAGCTGATAAGAAGAGGACTTTCTAACTGGGGAGCTACTCATTTTGACGTGAAAATATTCTGTCAGAATGCACTCTGCATCCACGTATGGACAGATGCTGTTTCCTGAGGCCTTCTGGTGAGACTTCACAAGGAACTTGTCTTCACCATGTCAGTCACTTAAAAATAAACAAAACATTAATGCAGTTGGGGCAACGGAGCTCACAGTTCAGACAAATGGATAAAATGTCTCTTTGCTAGATCTGGAAAAATATTTATGGCATCCTTCTATGTCAGTGTTCATGCACTCCCACCAGGAAACCCAGTCCAGCTTGTTGCTTCTAGAGAGCCTCTGATCTCTCCTCCCTCTTCCTGGCATGAGCGTGTTTTCCATGATGGCAGTGTGAGTTCTCTTACATGAAGGTGCTGACATCTGCATTAGGTTCAGGGCCTTCTTCCTGATGTCTCAATATTTTTGGAAAGCATGACTGCCAAAGCCCCTGACCACAGAAATCACAAGATGGATTTGGCCCTTAAAAGTCTGACCAAAAATAATTTTAGGCCATGATGAAAGGACTCAGTTCAGTCACAACTCCCTTTCAGTGTGTTTGCTAAGATCCTATGTAGATGGCGTCTGGCATCCTAAAGTGAAGTCGCTCAGTCATGTCCAACTCTTTGCGACCCTGTGGACTATAGCCCACCAGGCTCCTCTGTCCATGGGATTCTCCAGGCAAGAATACTGGAGTGGGTTGCCATTTCCTTCTCCAGGGAATCTTCCAGACCCCGGGATCGAACCCAGGTCTCCCACATTGCAAGCAGACACTTTCTGAGCCACCAGCTCAGACCCCTGGTATACTAAAGGTGAATAGCAAAGATGACAGACAACAAAATGTACTATGTCGATGGCTGTGTTTTGAATCACTAATTCTATTGGGTTTAACAGTCAGTCAATGCAGGTGATCCAAGAATACAGTTCCAGTCAGCCCCCAATATGAAAATAAAAGGAATTAACTAAAAATCATATAGGAAAGGATAGGTATGGGATACATTCTGGGTGTATCCCAGACTGAGACACCAGGTCAAGTTTTCATGTGTCCTGTTTAGATTAAGGCTCCAAAAGTTTCTGGACAATATGATGAAGAAAATTTATGGAAATGATAATTACTGTCTTATCCAAGAACATAAAGGTCACTGAGATGAACACCCTTGAACAGAAAGGAGAGTTGAGGTCCACCCACCAACAGGTGCCCTGGCCATCAAGGAACTCTCTCTGAGATAAGATAAGTCTCTTGAGTTCTGTCCTGAGCATGGCAATTGAGCACTTTGCAAACACGCTCAGCCCCAGGCCCTAGGCAATCTTCTCAAAATGGTTATAGGTGGCGGTTTATCGAGGAAAGAATAGAGTGGCTTGGAGGATAAGAAGATACTCAAGAGACAGCCATATTCTCTTCATGGCAAAGACATGGATGAAGAAAAGTGTTATGTCCATGGTGAAGTGTCCGGGGTACAAGCAACAATGGCAATGAGCTCAATGTGCCTGATATCTCCAGCACACCTGTGTTTTATAGAGGCATAGTAACCCCTCAAGAAGGCTGTTGAGTGGTGTTCTCTGAGGACAGGCAAAGGGAATTCCAGGACAGACATCTACAGTCTGCTTAGAGGCCATTGGATAATTGGGCAATGGACAGATGGCTCTGGAGAAGGGACAAGTGTGGAGATGTACAAGTAACAGCACTTTGAGTATGAAAATAATCCTGCTGCCTCTGGTGCTCATAAGACATGAGTAGATTTTTTTACTTCACAGCCAAATTAGTGAGGTTAGGCAAGGAGCCTTGTGATGGGAGAAAATATTTAGCATTCTATGATCACATAATTGAAAGTTTTCATTTTTTTCCTTATAAAAGATTAATAAATACAAGATATAGATTTTTATAGTTATGAAAATTTGAAATTATTCTTGGTTATAATTTATTAACATCTAATATTTTAAAAGACTCTTCTCAAGGAGGTTTTCCATTTAAAAACATTTATCTCACTTGGCAGAGTTAACAATTGAAGTATTGAATTACTGAACTATCGAGTCTATGAAAGTGAAAGGGTTAGTCACTCAGTCGTGTTCAACTCTGCAACTCCACGAGCTGTAGCCCACCAGGCTCCTCTGTCCATGGGATTCTCCAGGCAAGAACATGGAGTGTTCCATTCCATTCTCCAGGGGATCTTTCTGACTCAGGGATTGAACCTGAGTATCCTACATTGCAGGTGGATTCTTTACCATCTAAGCCACCAGGGAAGCCTTTTTGGATCTTAGTTCAGTTCAGTCACTCAGTTGTGTCTGACTCTTTCTGACCCCATGGACTGCAGCATGCCAGGCCTCCCTGGCAATTGCCAATTTTCAGAGTTTACTCAAACTCATGTCCATTGAGTCGGTGATGCCATCCAACCATCTCATCCTCTGTCATCCCCTTCTCCTCCCGCCTTCAATCTTTCCTGACATCAGTCTTTTCAAACGAGTCAGAACTTCACATCAGGTGGCCAAAGTATTGGAGTCTCAGCTTCAGCATCAGTCCTTCCAATGAATATTCAGGACTGATTTCCTTTAGGATGGACTGGTTGGATCTCCTTGCAGTCCAAGGGACTCTCAAGAGTCTTCTCCAACACCACAGTTCAAAAGCATCAATTCTTTGGTGCTCAGCTTTCTTGATAGCCTAACTCTCACATCCATATGTGACTATTGGAAAAACCATAGCTTTGACTAGACAGACCTTTGTTGGCAAAGCAATGTCTCTGCTTTTTAATGTGCTTTCTAGGTTGATCATAACTTTTCTTCCAAGAAGCAAGCATATTTTAATTTCAAGGCTGCAGTCACCATCTGCANAAAGTATTGGAGTTTCAGCTTCAGCATCAGTCCTTCCAATGAATACTAAGGATTGATCTGATTTAGGATGGACTGGTTGGATCTTCTTGCTGTCCAAGGAACTCTCAAGAGTCATCCAACACCACAGTTCAAAAGCATCAATTCATCAGCGCTCAACTTTCATTATAGTTCAACTCTCACATCCATACATGACTACTGGAAAAACCATAGCTTTGACTAGATGGACCTTGGTCAGCAAAGTAATGTCTGTACTTTTTAATATGCTATCTAGGTTGGTCATAGCTTTTCTTTCGAGGAGCAAGTGTCTTTTAATTTCATGGCTGCAATCACCACCTGCAGTGATTCTGGAGCCCAAGAAAATAAAGTCAACCACTGTTTCCACTGTTTCCCCATCTATTTGCCATGAAGTGATGGGACCAGATGCCATCACTTTAGTTTTCTGAATGTTGAGTTTTAAGCCAACTTTTTCACTCTCCTCTTTCACTTTCATCAAGAGGTTCTTTAGTTCTTCTTCACTTTCTGCCATAAGGGCGGTATTATCTGTATATCTGAGGTTACTGATATTTCTCCCAGCAATCTTAATTCCAGCTTGTGCTTCATCCAGCCTGGCATTTTGCATGATGTACTCTGCATATAAGTTAAATAAGCAGGGTGACAATATATAGCCTTGACATACTCCTTTCCTGATTTGGAACCAGTCTGTTGTTCCATGTCCAATTCTAACTGTTGCTTCTTGACTTACATACAGATTTCTCAGGAGGCGAGTCAGGTGGTCTGGTATTCCCGTCTCTTTCAGAATTTTCCATAGTTTATTGTGATCCACACAGTCAAAGGCTTTGGCATAGTCAATAAAGCAGAAGTTGATGTTTTTCTGGAACTCTCTCACTTTTTTGATAATCAAACAGATGCTGGCAATTTGATCTTTGGTTCCTCTGCTTTGTCTAAATCCAGCTTGAACATGTGGAAGTTCACAGTTAACGTACTGTTGAAGCCTGACTTGGAGAATTTTTAGTATTACTTTGCTAGCATGTGAGATAAGTGCAATTGTGAGGTAGTTTGAACATTCTTTGGCGTTACCTTTCTTTAGGATTGGAATGAAAACTGACCTTTTCTGGTCCTGTGGCCACTGCTGAGTTTTCCAAATTTGCTGGCATATTGAGTGTAACACTTTCACAGTATCATCTTTTAGGATTTGAAATAGCTCCACTGGAATTCCGTCACCTCCACTGGCTTTGTTCGAAGTGATGCACCCTAAGGCCTGCTTGACTTCACATTCCAGGATGTCTGATTCTAGGTGAGTGATCACACCATCATGGTTATCTGGGTCATGAAGATCTTTTTTGTACAGTTCTTCTGTGTATGCTTGTCACCTCTTCTTAATATCTTCAGCTGTTGCCCGTGAGTGTCCAGGAGTCTCTGGAGGAGGTGTGGGTCGACAGTGGCCTGCTGCAGGGTTGGGGGCCCAGATCAGTGCCTGCATGGGACCTTTTGAAGGATGTGGCCATTATCTTCATTACCTCCACCATAGTCTGGCCTCAGGTCAAACAAAAGGGAGGGAACACAGCCCCACCCATCAACAGAAAACTGGATTAAAGATTTACTGAGCACTGCCCCGCCCATCAGAACAAGGCCCAGTTTCCCCCTCAATGAGTCTCTCCCATCAGGAAGCTTCCATATGCCTCTTGCGGCAGACAGGATGAAAACCACAATCACAGAAAACTAACCAAACTGATCACATGGTCCACCTCCTTGTCTAACTCAATAAAGCTATGAGCCATGCCATGTTGGGCCACCCAAGATGGAAGGGTCACAGTGGAGAATTCTGACAAAACATGGTCCACTAGAGAAGGGAATGGCAAACCACTTCAATAGTCTTGCCTTGAGAACCCCATGAACAGTATGAAAAGGCAAAATGATAGAATACTGAAAGAGGAACTTCCCAGGTTGGTAGGTGCCCAGTACGCTACTGGAGATCAGTGGAGAAATAACCCCAGAAAGAATGAAGAGGTGGAGCCAAAGCAAAAACAACACCCAGTTGTGGATGTGACTGGTGATGGAAGTAAAGACCAATGCTGTAAACAGCACTATTACATAGGAACCTGGAATGTCAGGTCCATGAATCAAGGCAAATTGGAAGTGGTCAAACAGGAGATGGCAAGAGTGAACATTGACATTTTAGGAATCAGTGAACTAAAATGGACTGGAATGGGTGAATTTAACACAGATGACCATTATATCTACTACCGTGGGCAAGAATCCCTTAGAGGAAATGGAGTAGCCATCATAGTCAACAAAAGAGTCCAAAATGCAGTACTTGGATGAAATCTCAAAAATGACAGAATTATCTCTGTTCATTTCCAAGATAAATCATTCAGTATCACAGTAATTCAAGTCTATGCCCCAAACAGTAATGCAAAGAAACTGAAGTTGAATGGTTCTATGAAGACCTATAAGACCTTCTAGAACACTCCAAAAGGATGCCCTTTTTATTATAGGGGACTGAAATACAAAAGGAGGAAGTCAAGAGATACCTGGAGTAATAGGCAAATTTGGCCTTGGAGTACAGAATGAAGCAGCTCAAATGTTAACAGAGTTTTGCCAAAAGAACGCACTGGTCATAGCAAACATCTCTCTTCCAACAACACAAGAGAAGACTCTACACATGGACATCACCAGGTGGTCAATACTGAAATGAGATTGATTATATTCTTTGCAGTAAAGAAGGAGAAGCTCTATACCGTCAGCAAAAACAAAGACCCGGAGCTGACTGTGGCTCTGATCCTGAACTCCTTATTGCCAAAATCTATTTCAAGTTGGATTTCTGCCACTTTGACCAAAAAGTCCCAATACTATATCCACAATCTTAGGCCGCTCTCATTGATCACTTATTGTCCTATTTCCCTTCCTCCAAGTCCTATGGATTTATCAAAAGCTGATGGAGCTTAAGTGGCCTTCTCAAAGTCTATAGCCAGTGAGTGAGAAAGTCTGGATTGGAATCCATGTTCAATCCAGTACACCATGAATCCTTCACTGAGATATTGGACTGAGTTTTTGTCCAAGCTACAAGAAACTTTTAATACTAATCATTTCATATATGTACAGTACTTAGAACTTTTCTGACTATTCCTGTATCCATTATTTTATTTCCAGCTAACAGATATTTTGTGAGTAAATGAAACCCATGATAACGATTTTAAAAAATCAAGTGTGCCAAACATATCCATAATTATTTGCTTAATAACCATTCTCTCCTGCCTTGTGTTGGTTATCTATAGCTACATAACAAATTATCCTGAAACTTAGCAGCTTAAAAAAACAAACATTTATTACCTCACAGCTTCTGCGGGAATCCAATTGCCACCTAGCTGGCTTAAGGTCTCTTCTGAGAGTACAATCAAATGCCAGCTGGGGCCACAGGCTCATCTGAAAGTTCAGCTGAGGGATGATTCACTTCCAAACCTTTGACAAGATTTGATTCTTCATGGGCTCTTGGGTGAGGACCTCAGTTCCTAGCTGGCTGTTGGTCAGAGACCTTCTTGAGTCACCACATGACCTCTCCAGGGGGCAGGTCACAACATGGCAGCTGGCTTCCCTCACAGTGAGCCCAGGAGACAGCAAGACAAAGAAGCCCAAGGCAGAAGCCACAGCACATTGTATAACCTCACCTTGGAATTGACATCCCATGGCTTTTGCCATATTCTACTCATTAGAAATAAATCAAGAGATCTGGCCCACACTTAAAGGGGAGAGATTACGAAAGGGTGTGACTATCAGGAAACTAAAATCATTGGAGCCATTTTTTAGAAGCTGCCCAACAGATATTACATACGCCAAATTAAAATTACACCTCCCAGATGCCCAAGATAAAATAACCCTAAAGTTAAGTTTATTATCTTTCCATTTTTAAGAAAAGAAATTTTTTCATTATAAAGCAAAAAAAAAAACAAAAAACCCTATTTATCCCAAAATTATAGCTTGTAGTTTGTTGGGTATTATGAAGCCTTTGTGCAAAGTGGACACGAATCCCAGAGGGATGGTGTTGCTGCCATCCATCTCTTCCTCTCCTCAGAGCTTGCTAATTTTTTTTTTTTTTTGCATCTGAACCAAAAGTCTTGCCTTCCAGACAAGCGCCAGTAAATGACATTGCCTGCATGTCAGAAATTGCTACTGACATTTCAATTTTGCTTAATTTTTTTTCTTTCTTTGATAGTATTATGGAGAAAATTTACATTTGAATAAAAAGCAAATAGTGCATGTCAGAGTAAGCATCAGGGAATGTCAAATTGTTTTTTTCCAATTACAACTCTATTTCAAATAGGGTAATGCAATTAAAGGATAATTACTAGAAGCACAAAGCCAAGGTTACGATCAGAAATGGTTACCCTTTCACTTTAAGTCCTGTCTTGCTAAATAAAATATTCCTGAGGGGCAAGTTACTGTTTGAAAATAGAATACACGCATCCAGGAACAACCAAATACTTGGCAGTGTTGACCAAAACATGTATTTGTGCATAAATAGAAGTGTTTAAAAAAGAGGAAAAGACACTAAAGGTGAACCACACTTCCTTGGCTTTATCACTCTGATTAATAATGTGATAAATTAGCTGTAGGATGCAATATTAATTAACAGTATATTAGTTTCATTTTATTGCCAATAACATAACAAGCTCTGAAATAGTAGTAGACTAAACTGCTGACGTGGGCTTTTCTGCAAACTGAGCTGTAGTTTGATTTCTCATTTGTCCAAGTGAAGCATCAGCAACTGAGTAAAACCAATTACCTCAAAACCCACCAAGCCCTCGGCAGCAACTTAGTGCATCTGAGCTTTGCCCAAATGTTATTACTTTCAAATTAAAGCCTGGCCTGAGATGGGACACTGAAGAATTTCTACTGCTGAAAATAATTCAGTATGGCAGTCCAGTTGCGTAACACTTCAGAGAGCCAAACAGAAAGCAAAGGCTCCCTTCAGCTTCTAGACATCTTGAATACGTAGCTATCCTCTTCCAGAAGGCAAGCTGGAGGTACAGAAGTCAGAGACGAAAAGAGAGGCATTTTCCTGATTCCCTCAAGTGAAAATGTTGTAGGAGAATCATGCTGTTCATTTCCAAGGTGAAATCCTAGTTTGGGGTGGGGAGTACTTGAGGAAAAAAGGATGCTAGGCATACGGAGGTCATGGCGTTATTATTTATTATTTAGTTTATTTAGTTAGATATTAGGAGTTACCTCACTATACAGTAAGAAACTCTAGCACAAAAAGTTAGACTTCTCAAGAAAGGAGTTACTGAGGTAAAACATGGTCAGAGGAGTTAAAACAAGCTGAGCAAGGTGCATTAGAAGAAATCTGAAGAAATCTCTGTCCATTTATTCAGTCACTTGTCTCCCCAACATCCCACTGCTCTGTCAGTCTCTCTTTCTCTCTCTTTTACACACACTCTTATTCCCATATACAAAGTCATTTTCTATTCCCTTATCTTTTTCTTTTTTTTTAAGATATTTTTAACGGGGACCATTTTTAAGTCTTATTGAATTTGTTACAATATTGCTTCTGTTTTATATTTTGGTTTTTTTGTGCATGGCATATGGGATCTCACCTCCTGAAAAGGGATTGAAAAACTGCGCTCCTGGCATTGGAAGGCAAAGCCTTAACCACTGGACCTCCAGAGAGGTCCTTATTCTCTTATCTTGCTTGATTTCTTTCATGAATGCATGCTAAGTTGCTTCAGTCATGTCTTACTCTTTGCAATCCTGTGAACTTCAGCCCTCCAGACTCCTCTGTCCATGGGATTCTCCAGGCAATACTGGAGTGGGTTGCCATGCCCTCCTCCAGCGGATCTTCCCAATCCAGGAATCGAACCTGCATTTCTTATGTCTCCTGCATTGACAGATTCTTTACCACTAGCTCCACCTGGAAGTATCTGAAATTACATTTCAGGTAATTTAGTCATTCACTCAAGTACTTATTTATTGCATCTATCGCTAGCAAATGATAAACTCCATAAAGTCACAGGATGTGCCTGACACTGCAGAACAATACCTGGCTCGTAGGAGACACAGAAATAGTTGAATCAGAGAATGAACCCATTCACTGAACTTAACATTTACCAAACACCCAATGTCTAAGTGCAAAAGATTCAAAGATGATGATAATTAGAACTACCATTCATTGACATTTACTCTGTGCCCTCAATGAGCTAAAGGTTTTACACATGATATCTCATTTAATCTCATAACAACTCTGCAAAAGATTTTTTTCTAGTATTCTTCCCCCCTCCAACACCCCTACTCCCAGATAGGACATAGACAGATCAAAGAGCTTGGTCCACTTAATGCCATACAGTTAGAAAGAGGTAAGTCATGAATTAAATGGAGTTTGCCACTCGGGACACCAGGCATAGTCAGATTCAGAGATGAATAAGATACCTAACAATCTCATGTCTGTGTTTGAAGCATCTTTGCCTTCGACAGTCACCATTGCCTCCCATGGCCAGAGGAAGAATCTAGTAATGAATCCTAGAGAACTGGAGATGGGACATTTGCCATCCTGGGAACTTCAGGAATGCCCTTCCTCCTGGCCGGTTCCGGTATTTCATGCTGCTTCGCCTTTGGGTGAGGTCAGATTCTGTGAGATGTTTATGAGAGCAGCATGTATTCGCAAGGCCCTAGTTGCAGGTTATGTGAGCCCAGCAGCTGTCAGGGATCCTATTTACTTTTAATAAATCTAACAAATGAATGATAAATAAGTGATGAGTCTTCTGCCTCAGAGAATCCAGTGAGGGCAGGACCCAGCCAGGTGCATGGAAAGCCAAATTCTTTCCCAGCATTCATAACTGAATTCTAAACAGCAGCACCAAGTTCTGCAGTCAGTTCAGACTACAGAGTTCCCATGTATTTTACAGGTCACAAAATTATTCCTCTCTCTGGTCCACTGGAATCAAAGAAAGTTCTTCAGCCTGTTCATTCTATGAATTTTTTTTTTAAAGGAAAGATTAAAAAGGGTCCCCCTCAGTTATAATGCTGTTCATGTCCTTTGACCAGAAAGAGTTAGAGAAAAACTTCGGGATTGATCTGAGGGACGCAGAGCCCAGGTTCCATTAAAGTGTATTAATGCCAAGGTCTGTGCAATTAGTGAAAAGTCAATTCCCATTACTAGTTAACACTATTGAATATCTGCTTTCTTTAATAAAAAGCCATGTCCAGTACAAAGAGAATAAATCAATAGGTTGGCTGCATTTAGATCTATGCTGCTGTCTTCTAAAATGCACAGAGAAACTCCTCGTCAGAGCTCCTCTGTCTGTCTGCCAAGCTCAGTCTGTGAGCTGGCAGCTGGCCCTGACATCTTTGCCTGGAATCTTTCATTAGCACTCTTGCCTTAGCTCTCATTTCTCTAGTCAGAAAATTTGAATTTTACCCCGTGCCTAAAAATCCTCTATTTGAGCTTGATCTTCATCTGTCTCTAAATTGGACCTGTTCAGAAAACAAGCTGTGAAGCAGCCACGGGACATATCTCTGAATCCCAGCACTGGCTATAATACCAGTCTTCCCTCAGGCTGGGAGAGTGTGGGGTGGAGGCAACCTCTTACAAGGGGCCAAAGAATCTGTAGGGCACGAAAGCATTTGCCTCTTTAGATCCCCCCTTTCCGTTACTTTACAGCTGGTGAACCTTTCTGCTGCCAATTTTGGAGGCAGCTGGGATGTTTCAGATTCTCAAGTGTGAAGAGCAAAAAGGGATACATCTGTTTCAAAGTGTACAAGGTCCCTAGCACCTTCCCAGAGGAAGGACACTTTCACCTCCCTGCTTTGGAGTCTGCCTCCCTGTAGCTAAGCTGAGCTATTCATCTCTTATGTGGACCACAAGAAGAAGAAGACTGTTTATTTTTTAATAACTTTTTATATCAGAGTATAGCCAATTAACAAGGTGAACAGCAAAGGGACTCAGCCAAATATATATATGCATCCATTCTCCCCCAAACGCCCCTCCCATCCAGGCTGCCACATGACATTGAGCAGAGTTTCCTGTGCTATACAGTAGGGCCTTGTTGGTTATCCATTTTAAATATAGTAGTGTGTACCTAGAACTGGACATGGAACAACAGACTAGTTCCAAATAGGAAAAGGAGTACGTCAAGGCTGTATATTGTCNCTTTGACTGTGTGGATCACAATAAACTGTGGAAAATTCTTCAAGAGATGGGAATACTAGAGCACCTGACCTGCCTCTTGAGAAATCTGTATGCAGGTCAGGAAGCAACAGTTAGAACTAGACATGGAACAACAGACTGGTTCCAAATAGGAAAAGGAGTACGTCAAGGCTGTGTATTGTCACCCTGCTTATTTAACTTATATGCAGAGTACATCATGAGAAACGCTGAGCCGGAAGAAGCACAAGCTGAAATCTAGATTGCTGGGAGAAATATCAGTAACCTCAGATATGCAGATAACACCACCCTTATGGCACAAAGTGAAGAGGAACTAAAAAGCCTCTTGATGAAAGTGAAAGAGGAGAGTGAAAAAGTTGGCTTAAAGCTCAACATTCAGAAAATGAAGATTATGGCATCCAGTCCCATCACTTCATGGGAAATAGATGGGGAAACAGTGGAAACAGTGTCAGACTTTATTTTTGGGGCTCCAAAATCACTGAAGATGGTGATTGCAGCCATGAAATTAGAAGACGCTTACTCCTTGGAAGAAAAGTTATGACCAACCTAGATAGCATATTGAAAAGCAGAGACATTACTTTTTGCCAACAAAAGTCCGTCTAGTCCAGGCTATGGTATTTCCTGTGGTCATGTATGGATGTGAGAGTTGGACTGTGAAGAAAGGTGAGCACCGAAGAATTTATTCTTTTGAACTGTGGTGTTGGAGAAGACTTTTGAGAGTCCCTTGGACTGCAAGGAGATCCAACCAGTCCATTCTGAAGGAGATCAGCCCTGGGATTTCTTTGGAAGGACTGATGCTAAAGCTGAAACTCCAGTACTTTGGCCACCTCATGCGAAGAGTTGACTCACTGGAAAAGACTCTGATGCTGGGAGGGATTGGGTGCAGGAAGAGAAGGGGATGACAGAAGATGAGATGGCTGGTTGACATCACTGACTTGATGGATGTGAGTCTCAGTGAATTCCGGGAGTTGGTGATGGACAGGGAGGTCTTGTGTGCTGCGATTCATGGGTCGCAAAGAGTCGGACACAACTGAGCGACTGAACTGAACCTAACTGAACTGAATATGACCACGTCTACTTGGATAACTGGTGATACAATGTGTTTTTCACTGTGTTAGGTATTAACAGGGCTTCCCTGATAGTTCGGGTGATAAAGAATCCACCTGTAAATCAGGAGACCCCAATTTGATTCCTGGGTTGGGAAGATTCACTCAAGAAGGGATAGTCTAAGCACTCCAGTATTCTTGGGCTTCCCTGGTGGCTCAGCTAAAGAATCTGCCTGGAGTGCAGGAGACCTGCGTTCTATCCCTAGGTTGGAAAGATCCCCTGAAGAAGGGAAAGACTACCCACTCAGGTATTTTGGCCTGGAGAATTCCATGGACTGTATAGTCAATGGGATTGGAAAGTGCCAGACACGATTGATGACTTTAACTTTGAGCTATTAACATGGAAAAAATTAGCTGGTCAGTTATTAAAAAATACACTTTTAAGACTAACTATTCTCCAGAAAGGTAGTAACTACAGTTAGTGCTCATTGACTCAATGGATATGAATTTGAGTAAGCTCTGGAAGATAGCGGGAAACAGAGGAGCCTGGCTTGCTGCAGTCTATGGGGTGGGGAAAACTGGATGTTACTTACTGATTGAACAGCAGCAACAGTTAGGGCTGTATAACAGATTGTTCTGAAGGGTAAAACTTTAATTCATCCCTTATTGATAAAGACCTTGGTTGCCCAGTCTGTAGATCTCTTTTCAGGAGTCCCTATATACCCCAGAGCCCTGGGACTGTTGCATTTAACTCTGTCCCCATGGTTGTACATGAAGCTATGTACTGGGTTGGGCAAAAAGTTCATTTGAGTTTTTTTTATAAGATGTTACAGTAAAACGAACTTTTTGGCCAACCCAGTAAGCATGTTGCATCTCTAAAAGATGAGAAATAATGGTACTAAAAGTGTTGCATACATGCACACATACACAAACACACACATACTCAAGGCTATGTATCTAACATTTATTTAGGGAGCCTTAGTTATGTGTCAGACATTGTACATTTTATAGGTTTTAAATCTAAATGTTATTGTATTCATAGGTAAATACTAGTGTGTTTATTTTACAGTAAAACAGACTTAATAAAATTGCTAGCTCTTTGTGATACTCAATTAGATATTGGTGAAGCTAAGATTCAAACCCAGCTGTCATAATTCAAAGTCAGTTTTTTTTTTTTAGGGACTTCCCTGGTGGCTCAGAGGTTAAAGCGTCTGCCTCCAATGCGGGAGACCCGGGTTCGATCCCTGGGTCGGGAAGATCCCCTGGAGAAGGAAATGGCAACCCACTCCAGTATTCTTGCTTGGAGAATCCCATGGACTGAGGAGCTTGGTGGGCTGCAGTCCACGGGGTCACAAAGAGTCGGACACGACTGAGTGACTTTACTTACTTACTTACTTACTTTTTTCTTTTTTAACCACTATGATGCCTCTCCCAGACATATGATTATTTTCTAATATTTTTTATTATATTGTTCTATTTAGTTTTACTCAAACTTGTTTAAAGGAGCTTTCTGGTATATACCTCCCCATCATCCCCATATAATTCCTACACAAATTGTGTAGATATGAATGAGAGGAAAGACAAGGAGAGGGGGGAGATGATCATTTCTATGCTGCCAAATGGGTTTAATTGAAAACTAGAAATCTGGAGTTTTAGATTTGATTTTTTTTTCCTTCTTCTGTTTTCATTTTGGTTAATTAAGTTCCTGAGGTGCTTCAGTATATCCTGAAATGAATGATTCTTCTTAACAGTTTAGATAAGCAGTCAGTCCTCCCCACTCTCTTTGTTCTTTTCCTCTTTTGAATTAAACAAGTGGTTTTATTTGGTAGGAAGCAGGATGTAAGCTGAGACCTATTGCTATTGGTCCTTTGAAGACTTCCTAATTTCCTAATTTTACAGAATGGGCAATCAGAGACGCAGGAATCTACCTGAGGTCGGGTAGATAGTACTGGATGGGGGGGAAATGAGCGCTACTAAATAATACAGTTTGTGAGATGTCAAGGTACAGAATTTGAATCATTCCAGCACCACCACACCCTCTCAGTTAATGACAGTGTGCTCATCCTTTTAATGGAAACATTACTAGGAGGCTCCTGGCTACATAATCCATCATACGGCAGAAGACCTGCTGGTTTATGCTTAGTGACGGACCAGCGAGAAAAATATACAAACTCATACACCAATGTTGCAAATCAATTCTGTGGCAAAGTGGAAATAACTCTCGTGCCAATAAGCAGTAAGACCTACAGAGGAAAAAAAAATCGTTTTCTGTATTTCCAACTTGCAAATAGAAAGAGAAGCCATCAATCATGCTGGAGAGCTTCCATTTCAGGGCCATTGTTCTTAAAGACAAACCAGATGAAATCAGACAAGACTAGAATATGCAAAGGCCTTTGGATTTTTCTAGTCTTGGTGCAGGAAGAAAGCAAGCAGAAGCAAGACTTTCTCTCTCTTTCTTCTACATGTGAAACTTGAGTCCAGCAAAGGCATGTACATAGACTCCGTTTATTGTCAAAATGACTAATTAATCACTTCACAAATGGCTATTAATCATACATTAATGAGATATTCTCTTTGCTCTGGCAAATACGGGTTCTGTGGAAATCCTTTCTCCTTGGTACCCAGAGCAAGCCAAAAGCATGCAGAACTCAATTAATCTTAGAGCAGCATGGGGTGTTTGAAACTGCTCACAGTTTGAAAAGAAGCAAATAGCAAAGACATTTAAACTGTCCATATTTCACTGTGTAAATTCAGAAGCACTTAATCATCCCCTACACATTCTTTTGTTCCCTTTCTTTCTCTGTCATGTTATAACTGTGTTTCAAGCCTCCCCTAGTTCTTCCCCCAAAATCGTACACTAAAGCATAAACCAAAAAGAATGGGGCTTCTTATAAACTGATTCCCAGTCCTCCTGGAGAAGCAGACAATGAAGAAAAACAGCATGCATATAGGTGTGATACACCAGCTGAGAAAATGCCTGTATCTGTTTGCCTAAATGGTGAACTGAATGCCACTGCTTACTAGGCACCATGTAGGCTAGAGTTCTATTTCCAGTCCCAGCTTTCCAGATTGATCTAAGGAGGAAAAGTAATGAAATCTGACTCAGTTAAATTATCTACAAGCAAACGTCTGCATTTTTTTTTTTTCAATTGAATGCTCTATTTCATACAACAGATATTTACTGAGTACTTACTGTGTTCCAGGTGCTAAGGATATAATAGAAATCAGTTTCATTTCTTCCACATATGGAACTCACGATGTAGTGACAGAAATGAACTGTTGTTTGCTTAGGGCAGTCAAGGAAGAAGGAAGAACCACTGTGAGATGTGAACACACAGAAAAGCATGATGTGCTGGGTGATGCTGTTAATAAAGAAAGGCTAGATAGAGGCAGCTTAGGAGAGAAAGCTGAGCTTATGTAGTGACTGATGGTATAACGAAAGCTGAGGTCAGATTGTGAAGGGTATTGTATACTTTTCTAAAGGCCTTGAAGAGCAACCAGATTTTTTGCTCAGGGAACTGACACGATTTGTGTCAGGATGTTGAGCTTCAGACCATAACCAAAAAAACTTGTGGATCCTGGAATGGGTCTGGGCAGATTTTGCAAGTGGGAGGAACTTGAATAACTGCATCCATGAAGAATGATTGTAACCAATTTATTTCACTAATGGCTCCAACTCTTCACCCCTCCCTAGATCCACACCCTGTTTCCCACGAAATTCTGCAGTGTTCTCACTCTGTGGGCAGGGCTCCTTCCTGCAGGGTTGGGCCACATAATTTATTGACATGTTGCCACTTCTAGATCATTCTAAAATAAACTTCCAACTCCTGGTCACCTCCCTCCTTTTGCACACTCAGGCTGTATTTGAATATCAAAATATGGTCAACTGCCTGAGCTCTACTGGGCTCTGGGGGAGAGAGGAATGTGCCCTGGGCCATCAGTAATGGATGATGCAGAAGGGAAATAGATACTTCAAATTTAGCCCTAATTCTCAGCAATGACTGTCACTCAGTTTGCTGTTTCTAGCCTAAACTAAGTACAGATATATTTGCTACCACAAAAAAGAAAAAATAGATTTTCTTCTCAGGATCACTTAGTTTCAAGGATACTAAAGTTTATATTATTGCTTCCAAAACAAAAAACATGGCCTANTCAAATTTAGCCCTAATTCTCAGCAATGACTGTCACTCAGTTTGCTGTTTCTAGCCTAAACTAAGTACAGATATATTTGCTACCACAAAAAAGAAAAAATAGATTTTCTTCTCAGGATCACTTAGTTTCAAGGATACTAAAGTTTATATTATTGCTTCCAAAACAAAAACCATGGCCTAATTACGCTAACAATTTGCCTCCTTCCTGGGCCTGGGTTACATTTACAAATTCTCTCACTTTGATTGAAAAATTTTCCTGTGAACCATATGAGACAAATGTAACCAATTAAAATAGTTTCTCTGATTCTAAAAAAATGTCCTTCTTAGTAGGGAGTGGCGGCATGTTGGGTGGGGACAATTTGTTCATCTCTCAGCCTTTCCTTATTTTTTTCCTCCCTCCTTTTTAATTTTAAGTGCAAAAGGAAAATGTACAAAGGCTTTCTGTAATTTTTTTTAAATCAACTTTAAAAGGTGTAATTTATGTACAATAAAATATACTCATTTTAAATGTACCTTGATGAGTTTTGACAAATGACTTAAAAAAAAAAAAAAAAACTTACCCATAGGACTACCACCACAATCATCATATAAAATATTTCTGACACCCAAAGAGTTTTCTTGTGCCCCATCCCAGGCAATCCCTAACCCCAAATCCCAGCCTCAGCCCCAGGTAACCACTGACCTGCTGTCAGTGCAGACTTGATTTGTATTTTCTAACATCTCATACAAAGAGGAGAGTGAAAGAGCAGAGTGAAAGAGGAGAGTGAAAAAGTTGGCTTAAATCTCAACATTCAGAAAATGAAGATCATGGCATCTGGTCCCATCATTTCATGGGAAATAGATGGGGAAACAGTGGAAACAGTGTCAGACTTTATTTTGGGGGCTCCAAAATCACTGCAGATGGTGACTGCAGCCATGAAATTAGAAGATGCTTACTCCTTGAAAGAAAAGTTATGACCAACCTAGATAACATATTCAAAAGCAGAGACATTACTTTGCCAACAAAGGTCCATCTAGTCAAGGCTATGGTTTTTCCTGTGGTCATGTATGGATGTGAGAGTTGGACTGTGAACAAAGCTGAGTGCCGAAGAATTGATGCTTTTGAACTGTGATATTGGAGAAGACTCTTGAGAGTCCCCTTGGACTGCAAGGAGATCCAACCAGTCCCTTCTGAAGGAGATCAACCCTAGGATTTCTTTGGAAGGGATGATGCTAAAGCTGAAACTCCAGTACTTTGGCCACCTCATGCGAAGAGTTGACTGATTGGAAAAGACTCTGATGATGGGAGGGATTGGGGGCAGGAGGAGATGAGATGACTGGATGACATCACTGACTCGATGGACGTGAATCTGAGTGAACTCCGGGAGATGGTGATGGACAGGGAGGCCTGGCGTGCTGCAATTCATGGGGTGACAAAGAGCTGGACATGACTGAGCAACTGAACTGAACTGAACTGAACTGAACATCTCATAAGAATGGAGTCCTATCTTATACATAAACACCTTGGATTTTCTTTTTGTTCAACATAATGATTGAGATTTTTTTCTTAAACCTTTTTGTATCTTAAATCTTTATCTACCCCCAAATCATAAACAGCTTCCCTGGTGTCTCAGATGGTAAAGACTCTGCCTATAATGTGAGAGACCCAGATTCAATTTGTGGGTCAGGATGATTCCCTGAAGAAGGGAATGTCTACCTACTCCAGTATTCTCATGGGAGAATTCCATGAAGAGAGGAGCCTGGTGGGCTATAGTTCAGTTTAGTTCAGTAGCTAAATCATGTCTGACTCTTTGCGACTCCATGAACTGCAGCACACCAGGCCTCCCTGTCCATCACCAACTCCCAGGGTTCACACAAACCCATGTGAAGCCATCCAACCATTTCATCCTCTGTCGTCCCCTTCTCCTCCTGCCCTCGATCTTTCCCAGTATCAGAGTCTTTTCAAATGAGTCAGTTCTTTGCATCAGGTGGCCAAAGTATTGGAGTTTCAGCTTCAACATTAGTCCCTCCAATGAATACCCAGGACTGATCTCCTTCAAAAGGGACTGGTTGGATCTCCTTGCAGTCCAAGGGACTCTCAAGAATCTTCACCAACACCATAGTTCAAAAACATCAATTCTTTGGCCCCTGTCTCTTATACACATCTAGATGTGTATAAGAGACAGATATTGCCCTTAGAAAGCATTAGTATGAAACAAAGCTAATGGAGGTAATGGAATTCCAGCTGAGCTATTTAAAATCCTAAAAGATGATGCCCTTAAAGTGCTGCACTCAATATGTCAGCAGATTTGGAAATGAAACAATACTAACACATTACTAGCCAAATCCATACTTTATTCAGATTTCTCTGCATAATGTCCTTTTTTCAATTCCAGGATTCTAGCCAGGATAGCACGTTACATTCACTTGCATTTTTTTCACTAGGCTCCTCTTGGCTGTGNCACAACTGAGTGACTTCACTTTTCACTTTCCTGCATTGGAGAAGGAAATGGCAACCCACTCCAGTGTTCTTGCCTGGAGAATCCCAGGGACGGGGCAGCCTAGTGGGCTGCTGTCTCTGGGGTTGTACAGAGTCAGACACAACTGAAGCAACTTAGCAGCAGCAGCAGCTTACATCCATACATGACCACTGGAAAAACCATAGCCTTGACTAGATGTACATTTGTTGGCAAAGTAATGAAATTGCAGAGTCAGACATGACTAAGTGACTAACACTAACTAAATCATAAATATGTTCTCATATTTTTTCCTAGAAATTTTCAGTTTTATATCTAACATTTAAATTTATATTCCATTTTAAATCAACTTTTGTGAATCAAAGATATTTTTCATATGTAAGTATACAATTTTTCTAGCACAGTTTGTTGAAAAGAATATAATTTTCTTTTTTGATAATATTAATTTTTATCTTATTAAAAAACAATGAATTTATACAAATTTACCCCACTGTTTTTTTTAACATCTACAGTATCTTTATTTTACCTTAATTTTTTAAAATTTAGCTTTAATTGAAAGATAATTGCTTTACAATATTGTGTTGGCTTTTGGCATGCAACAACATGAATCAGCTTAAGTATAATGTACCTTTCCTCTTAAACCTCTTCCCCATCCCCTATGCCATCCCACCCCTCTAAGTTGTCACAGAGTACAGAGTTGAGCTTCCTGTGTCAGCTTAGTCAGTAAAGAATCTGCCTGCAGTGTGGGAGACCTAGGTTCAATCCCTGAGTTGGGAAGATCCCCTGGAAGAGGGCATGGCAATGCTCTCCAGTATTCTTGCCTGGAGAATCCCCACGGACAGAGAACCCTGTGGGCTACAGTCCATGGGGTTGCAAAGAGTTGGACATGACTGAGAAACTAAGCACAGCATAGCGCATACACCCATAAATATTTCTAAATGTAACAATCTGTATATTAAGTCAAAGATGAGTTCTTTGACTCCAATTCTAATCCATTTGGCACATGGATCATTCTAGCCCCCTTCCTGTGTTAATCTGTCAATTCCCACTCCAGCAGTGAAGAACCTGGCTTTCACCTTGTTTTAATCATTTTGTTCATGTATACATATAGCAGTATTTTGTAAGAAACAATTTCATCATAGCCTTTAGCAGTATGTTGTATACCTATCAGCAAGCTGTCAATTAGAGAAAGAAATGTCTTGAAACTCAGAGTGCCACCAGGCCTGTCACCCACAACATGCATTTTGAGATAACTTTGGCGCAAGGTACATCATCCTGGGCCATAAAATGATTGACATGAATCTTGAAGAAAAGCAGGTTTCCAAGTAAATACATAGTTTTATTAACATAGATTAGGAAAACAATGTATGAATAAAACATACTGGTTTGTTGAGCCCTTATCTGTTTTGAGTCTTAAGCAGAAATGACTTGAAGAAAGACAGAGTCTAGGGTAAATACATAGTTCATTAACATAGCTNAAATACATAGTTTTATTAACATAGATTAGGAAAACAATGTATGAATAAAACATACTGGTTTGTTGAGCCCTTATCTGTTTTGAGTCTTAAGCAGAAATGACTTGAAGAAAGACAGAGTCTAGGGTAAATACATAGTTCATTAACATAGCTTAAGAAAAACATTTCCATAAGAAAAATACCTTGGTCATTTCAAGGTTTGAGAAAAGTTCAGGTGGAACCAGGTGTTGTCATGGCAACACAGAATTTTAAGAGAAACCTCCTTTTAATTTTGTATAGAGAAGGGAAAAAAATCTGACGCTTGTAGTTTGTATCTTCCTGCCACTTAAGAGAGAGATAAAAAGTGTCTGACACTTGCAGCCTATTTCCTCCATCTGGAGACCCCTAGCCTTCCTGCCTGTTACCCTCTCAGAAGCACAGGGGTCTGTCCTCAATCCTTAAGCTGAGGGCATGATGTAGAATAAGGGTTGAAGATTTAGAGGCAAAGAACTTTGCTTTATGGAAGTGAATCTGATTGTGTCATTTTATGTCCAAAATTAACTTATATCTAGCCTCATCAGTCAGTTTAGGATCATGTCACATAAAGTCATGTTACAGAAGTAAGGATTTATTTGTCTGATTGAAATATACTTAATATATACTAGTCAGCTGTGGTAATCATTTATGGATGAGGTAATTGTTCTCCATCTTCTGCAGATGCAGTCTCCTTTTTTCTACAACTTAAATATATTTTGTTAAATATAACCTTTTAAAATACAAATAACACATGTTGGCAAGGATGTGGAGAAAAGAGAACTTTTGTGGTGATGGACAGGGAGGCCTGGTGTGCTGCAATTCATGGGGTCCCAAAGAGTTGGACACGACTGAGTGACTGAACTGAACTGAACTGAACTAATAGTTTTCTTAAGCAAAGTTCTATTAGTGTGTAAATGATCAAAATTTTTGAAGTTAAAGTCTTCAAAGAAAAAAATCGAAGAGCTGGTATTACCTTGATGTGATTGGCAAATACTTAGAATTCCCAGTGTCTCTTGTTTCAATGTCAAAATTATTTCCTAAGCATTAATTCAACAAATATTTATTGTATACCTATTATTTACTTGGAATTGTTTTGGCCTCTTGCCATGAAATGTTGAAAAATGTCTTAAGAAGCTTTTATTTTGATGGGCTGCAGATACACTATAAAAATTAAACAATTTCAGATAGTGGTCTAAAAACAGGAAAACAGTATACTGTGGTAGAGTGAACTGGTATGTAGGGGACTCCTGTAGCAGATGTGGTTAAGGTAGGTCTTCTACAGGAAGAGGTAAATTTGAGACAAAATATTGTTGCCAGTGGTCATGTAATTATTTTGAGAAAGAGCATTATGGGTAAGGAATAGCAAGTAAAAGACAGAGGTGAAATGTTTTCAGTGAGTTAAAGAAAGAAAAACAAGGTTAATATGACTGGAGGGGGTGAGATGGGGCAATGGGGTGAGGAGGCAGGGGACTGTGGGATATGAATGTGAAATACTAATCTCAGAGAATGGGAAATTACTAAGTGAATATGAGGGGACTGTGGGCTTCCCTGGTAACTGAGCTGGTAAAGAATCTGCCTTCAATGCAGGAGACCCTGGTTAGATTCCTGGGTTGGAAAATCCTCTGGAGAAGGGATAGGTTATCCACTCCAGTACTCTCGGGCTTCTGGGGTGGCTCAAATGGTAAAGAATCCCCCTTCAATGTGAGAGAACTGGGTTCAGTCCCTGGGTTGGGAAGACCTCCTGGAGGATGGCATGGCAACCTACTCCAATATTCTTGCCTGGAGAATCCCCACGGACAGAGGAGCCTGGAGGGGTACAGTCCATGGGGTTGCAAAGAGTCAGACGTGACTGAGTGACTAAGCACAGCATATGAGGGGATTGCAGGTAGTATTGAGGACTCATTTAAAGTTTGTAGTTGTCACACAGAGAGAACAGACTTATGGTTGCCAAGTGGGAAGGAAGGGGATGCAATGGATTGGGAGTTTGGGAGTAGCAGATGCGAACAGTCATACACAGATTGGATAAACAACATTCCTATTTCCGGAACTCCATCTTTACCCTTAGAAGTTTCTGGGTTGATCAAAGAACTGAGTGTTTCCTTTTAGCTCTGTCAGGTTATCCTCTTGGGTATCAGGCTCAACTTAATTCAGTTATTTAACCACATTTAATTTGTGTCTACTAGATGTCAGACATGGTACTAGGTGCCAAGGATAAGATGGAGAATGAGATACAAGCTCTATCTCCTTGCTGCTCCAAGAAGGACTTTTTGTAGTCTATATGTTTGGAAAATTTGAAAGTATATTTGGCAATAGGTAATTATGACACAATATAGTAAGTACTATGATACTAAACTATGGTTATTTAGGAGGGCCATTTAACACAGAATTAGGCTAAAGAAAGTCTTCATAGAAGGGATAATACCTAAGCTGGAATCTGAAAGATGAATAGAGTGGTTGCAGAGTTTGGAGTCAGGGGTAAGGAGTAGGCAAACATATTCCAGAATAAGGAAAATAAAGTATATCCTAACCTTTTGGTTTCTTTTCTTTTCTTCTTATCCTTAAAATGCTTTTATCCTTGTCCCTACATAATTAAACATATGCATTGTATTAATTCATATAATGACTTTACAACTTTATTCTTCTGTTTACTAAATGTATATTCTATACATTCAGAAACTCTTGGGGATCTAGCCTTTCTCTTTCTTCAGAAAAATGTAAAACTGGGTGCTAACTTCCCATGTGGCCCTAGTGGCAAAGAACCTGCCTTCCAGTGCAGAGACATAAGAGACTGCCTTCTAGAGATGTAAGAGACTCAGGTTCGATCCCTGGATTGGGAAGATCTGCTGGAGAAGAAAATGGCAACCCACTCCAGTGTTCTTGCTTGGGAAATNAAAAACTAAGAATAGAACTACCATGTGATCTAGCAATTACACTGTTGGGTATATATATGAAACAAAACAAAACAAAAACACTAATTCAAAAAGATACAAGCATCTCAGTGTTCATAGCAACATTATTCACAGTTGCCAAGATGTTAAAGCAACCAAAATGCTCATCAACAGATAAATGGATAAAGAAGATATGGTATATATACACAAATAAGAATGAAGTCGCTCAGTCATGTCCGACTCTTTGCCACCCCGTGGACTGTAGCCTACCAGGCTCCTCCATCCATGGGATTTTCCAGGCAAGAATACTGGAGTGGGTTGCCATTTCCTTCTCCAATATGTATACACAATGGAGTACTAATCAGCCATAAAAAGAATGAAATTTTTCCATGTGCACCAACATGGATGAAATTGGAGGACATGTGCTAAGTGAAATAAGTCAGACAGAGAAATACAAATACTGGATATATCACTTATATGCAGAATCTAAAAAAAATGCAACAACAGTGATTATAACAAAAAAAGAAGCAGACATACAGACATGAAGAATGAACTAGTGGTTACCAGTGGGGAGAAGAAGGACAGGGGCTTTATAGGGTTGGGGAAGTGGAAGGTACAAACTACTGGATGTAAGATAGGCAACAAGGATGTATTGTATAACATAGGGAATACAGCGAATGTTTTATAACAACTGTGAATGGAATGTAACCTTTAAAATTGTATGAAAAAATAAGAAAATGTAACCTTTTAATTGCAGTCTTCTGAGTTTCTTGGAAATCATCATGCAATTGCATGTTGTCCTTTCTTTAGTGCTTCTGATATCATCTTATTTCAGAGAAACCTTTCAGAGCCCAGTGGAAGAGTAGAAAATTCCTTTGACTTTTTTTCCTTCCATAATTTTATATTCAGTCAGCCTGTTGCAATGAATGTATTTCTCTCTCTACAGGCATGTATGTTTATTGAAAGCTTATTTCACTATTTGGGTCTTTGGCTACCACCATTGTTCATCACATATTGTCAGATGTTAAAGAGCTGGTCTGACAGAGAAATACACTGCAGCAGGCATTGAATAAATCCTTTAGATGCAATAATGATTGCCTATAGAGGAACTAGGCCAACAGGCTTAATGCCAACAAAATGATGCCAATGTCAGCAAAACAACATCAACTCCAACACAACAGTACTGATATCAACATTTTAGTCTTAGAGTAGTGTCTTTGGCAGTAGTGATGAATGGACCTAATATAGGCTATTAGACCCTTTGCTAGCTCAGAGAGTCTCATAATTTGCCTTCTGGGGGTCAGGACATGTGGCATAATCCACAAGTCAGAGATAAGTGGGCACTTCAACACTATTCAATGCATCTGTATTCTATACCATTTTTGCTAGTATTTTAAAATGTACTTATTTTCAATTTAATAAAATAATATGGCAAAATGTATAATGGAAAGACTGAATTTCTTTTGTTATTTTAATACACATGTGCTTTTCAGATTAGGAGACCTAAGAAGTTTTGGGATAAAGAGTACATGGATAAATGCATGGATAAATAATGCCATTCATTGCTACCAGTGGGTTAACACCTGGCTTGGTGAGATGCCAGCCTTGGCCTGATTATCAGATGTTACAGATCTCTTGCCACGTGGCATTGGGACAACTGATCTTCACTTTCAAGCTCCATCTTCTCTCATGGAAGCTCCAAGAGAATGGGATAAACAAAGAAGAGTTGGAGATGAAGCAGACAATCAACAAAGATAACCCAACCCAGCTGTAGATGTTACTGGAGAACCTTGAGACTTTGGGAGATAAGTGCCCTATTGAGAGGTTTTTCTTCATCTTCGCCATTCCTAATCTCTTGGATTTCAAAAGCAGTGGCCATCTTTCTCAAAACCTAGAGTGTTATTTCTTTATCCTAGGTTGTTGCCTGAGAGAATTCCCCCAACTGCCTACTTGTTCTGACCAAAGAGTAATGCTAGGTGATGGATTTTATCTATAAACTTGACTTGACTTTTCAAAGACAATGACACCCTTAGGTAAAACATCATGAAAAATATTCTGGTCCTAAACAATCATCTATTATTTTACCCTACAAACTGTGAATATCATATTTTATTTGCTCCACACATCTAAAACATCTTCATTCCATTTTTACTTATGGTCTAAAGATATGCACTAGAGTTTTAATGGTGAGTAAAAAAGAACCAGGTCTTGGTGCCACACTACCCAGTTAATGTGTAGAAAGATGGCAAAGAACTTCACTGTCATGGTAGCAATGAGAAACCCATAGACAGAGACAAAAGCCTATTCCATGAGACTAGAAAAGAGAAGTAGATATGAGAAGCTCTGGTCAACCGAGTTCTAGAAGGAAATAAGACTTTCACAAGTGAGCAAAAAACTATGGTGGCTTCTATATTGGAGTTTCTCTATCAGGGATTGTTTTCTGCTTTGAACAGGGTAATAGAAGAACCAATTTAAAACAATGATTGCAAAACTGTTAAAGCACTTATGGGAAAAGAAGGATGAATGATAAAGATGTGGTATATTTCAGCAGATTAATGACAGCTCTCAATAAAAAATAAATGCTAGAAATAAGATATATAATATCTAAAATTAACATTTATTGGGCGAAATTTACATTAAATTGAACAGGAGAGAATGAAAGGGTCCTGGACTGTTAGTATTTCTCATAAAAGTATCTAACTGAAATAGAAAAAAAATTGAAAAGAAATATAGCCAACAACTCTTCAGAGATAATATGAGCAATCTGTGGACTCCCAGAAAGAAATGTATGTGGCATGTGCATTTTTCTGTGGAAAAGATTTCGGTTTGATTATAAATACTCCAACGGGCTTCCCAGTGACTCAGTTGGTAAAGAACTCACCCGCCAATGCAAGTGATGCAAGAAATGTGGGTGCAAACCCTGGGTCAGAAAAATCTCCTGGAGAAAAAATGGCAACTCTCACCAGTATTCTTGTTAGGAAAATCTCATGGACAAAGGAGCCTGGTGAGCAAATAGTCCATGGGGTCACAAAGAGTGAGACATGACTGCGCACATGCCCAGAGGGACAGCATATATACTCCTACTCTAAGAGAGTTGACTGTCTGCTTCCTCTTGTTTGGGGCGTGTGTGTGTGTGTGTGTGTGTGTGTGTGTGTGTGTGTGTGTGTGCATGTCTGTGTCCCTTTTTAGATTCTGGTTCCTGCAGGTCTTTGCTGAAGAACATTGAGATTTAATGTCTCTTTTTCATATTAACAGAGAATGAACATTAATCTGGTTTTATTTTTGTCCTCTGATGAGTAGAACAAAAAAAATTCTGATATCATTTGAAATAAAATTTTTGGCATAGGGGAAACAATGCTAATTTTAGATTTAGAAAATGAAATTTTCAGTCACTTCCCAGCTGTGAGATCTTGGGAAATATGTTTGACGTTCCTGCACCTCAACTTCTTTCTGTATAAAGTAGGCAAAATAATAATAATCTAGAAGGGTTGCTTTGAAAATTATGAGGTGCTATAAAATGATAACTATTTTTTACTACAAATGTGTTTTGTATGAAGAGATGTGAAAAATGGAAAACACTGGACTTCCCTGGTAGCTTAGTGGCTAAGAATCCGCCTGCCAGTGCAAGGGACGTGGGTTCAATCCCTGGTCCAGGAAGACTGCATATATCCTGCAAGGCCACTAAGCTGTGGGCCACAGCTACTGAGCCTGCATGCCCTAGAGCCTGTTCTCCACAAAAGAGAAACCACAGTGAGAAGCCCTCACACCACTACTAGAGAGCAGCCCCCACACATCCCACCTAGAGAAAGCCTGCTCACAGCCACAAAGACCCAGAGTAGTCAAAAATAAATAATAATTTTTTTTCTTAATGGAAGAGACTATCTTACTTTATGCTGTTGTAGAACAAGTTAACAGAGCAAATTAAGAAGCACTTGGCTTGTGCCTTAAGGAAAACGGTTGCCTCCTTCTAATATTTACCCTACAGGTTCAATAAAAACAAAACTCCTTCCATTTATGAAGTGGACAAGATCATATCATAACAACTACAAAGTAAGTTCAAAGGTCTTCACTATTTTTTTTTTTTTTT
>SJYX01011417.1:116205-145316 GCA_006410675.1 Oreotragus oreotragus
GGAAGAAAAGTTATGACCAACCTGGATAGTATATTCAAAAGCAGAGACATTACTTTGCCGACTAAGGTCCATCTAGTCAAGGCTATGGTTTTTCCTGTGGTCATGTATGGATGTGAGAGTTGGACTTTGAAGAGGGCTGAGCGCTGAAGAATTGATGCTTTTGAACTGTGGTGTTGGAGAAGACTCTTGAGAGTCCCTTGGACTGCAAGGAGATCCAACCAGTCCATCCTAAAGGAGATCAGCCCTGGGATTTCTTTGGAAGGATTGATGCTAAAGCTGAAACTCCAGTACTTTGGCCACTTCATGCGAAGAGCTGACTCATTGGAAAAGACTCTGATGCTGGGAGGGATTGGGGGCAGGAGGAGAAGGGGACAACAGAGGATGAGATGGCTGAATGGCATCACTGATTCAATGGATGTGAGTCTGAGTGAACTCCGGGAATTGGTGATGGACAGGGAGGCCTGGCATGCTGCGATTCATGGGGTGGCAGAGTCCGACACGACTGAGCAACTGAACTGAACTGAGGCTGCTCTTGGGACTTCCCAGGTGGCTCCATGGGTAAAGAATCCACCTGCAATGCAGCGGAAGCAGGCAGATGAGAGTTTGATCCCTGGGTTAGAAAGATCCCCTGGAGGAAGACATGGCAACCCACCCCAGTATTCTCGCCTGGAGAATCTCATGGGTAGAAGAGCCTGACAGGACACGGTCCGTGGGATCCACAGAGTCAGACATGACTGAAGTGACTACACACCCACACAGGCTGCTCTTGAAAAGTCAAGTAGGAACCAGAGAAATGTTCAGTTCAGGAATAATAATGCTTGAAGGGACAAAAAGAGATAGCGAAGCTCATTCATGGTCTGGTCTAGGTCACCAGGATAGAAAATCATACAGTGCTTTGGGGATATACAAAGACAATTTGTTTATTTGGGAAATCCTGTGGGATTGGGATTGTAGCATGGTTTCTGAATATAAGGATATTGTTATTCTTTTGATCTGTCACAACTCAACTGAAACTCAACTATGTTTACCATTTTAAATAGCCATGTCTGCTTTTTTGACATAGCTACTGTTCAAGCAAGAAGGGGTGGAAGAAAGATTGCTGGAAATAGATATGTATACAAATCCATATGTACTTACATTAATATATATTTGACAGTGAGATTTAATATTTGCTGGCATTTACTCCAATGTTTTTCTTTGTCTTAAAGGACTGAGGTTGATTTTCAAAATGATTTACCCCTATGGCTCAAACCAATACATCACCGCTTTGAAATTTTGCTTCATACAGCTGTAGCATTATCCACATGCCACAGGAAAACAAACCTTTTTAATATATGAAGGGTGTCAATGCTAGTCATGTGATTTGTAATGCTTTTCTTAAATATTGATTTTTTTCAAATTCAATTTTTATTGATTTCTCTTAAATATTAATCATTTCTAATGACAGCTTAAAAAATAGGCTGAGCCCCTTGAACATTCTTGCTATCCACTCCTTGTAGAAATAGAGAACAATTTTAGTATGCTTCAAATTAAGTCAAGCAAAAACATACTGCTTTTTCATTTAAAGGTTTATTGTCATAAATTAAATTTTTATTTATGCAGGATATTAACTGTGGCCACACAGTGTCCTCAAGAATAATCCAATGCTACTGACAATGTCTAGTCAGGTTATCTATAACTTATCACCATTCTTACTTCATGGAAAACCATTCCTGGCTTTTCAGTTCAGTTCAGTTCAGTCGCTCAGTCGTTTCTAACTCTTTGCGATCCCATGAATCGCAACACACCAGGCCTCCCTGTCCATCACCATCTCCTGGAGTTCACTCAGACTCACGTCCATCGAGTCAGTGATGCCATCCAGCCATCTCATCCTCGGCCGTCCCCTTCTCCTCCTGTCCCCAATCCCTCCCAGCATCAGAGTCTTTTCCAGTGAGTCAGCTCTTCGCATGAGGTGGTCAAAGTACTGGAGTTTCAGCTTTAGCATCATTCCTTCCAAAGAACACCCAGGGATGATCTCCTTCAGAATGGACTGGTTGGATCTCCTTACAGTCCAAGGGACTCTCAAGAATCTCCTCCAACACCACAGTTCAAAAGCATCAATTCTTCGGCGCTCAGCTTTCTCCTGGCCTTTAGCAGTTCAGTATTCGGCAAGATCAGTGAAGTTTACTAGACTCAACTAAGATGATGCCTGGAAAGTGACCAACCATCAGAAGTCCAGGAACTAAGCTGGACTTAGGGTGTGGAAGGTACTCTTCTTGAAAACAAAAGAAATGTCACTTGCTTACATTGGCTGTGTTTTAAATTTTTCATCAGAAACCAGCACTTCTGCCTGATTGAGAGTTCAGCTTGGCAATGATTAACTGGAAAGCCTCAGTACATTGTTTGATCCCTCTGACCTTGGTTTCCCCATCCAGAACATGCAGAAAATAGTGCCTACCACTGGGCTCCAAAATCACTGCCTACAGTGACTGCAATCATGAAATTAAAAGGCTCTCACTTCTTGGAAGAAAAGCTATGATAAACATAGTGTATTAAAAAGCACAGATACTGCTTTACCAACAAAGGTCCATATAGTCAAAGCTATGGTTTTTCCACTAGTCATGTATGAATGTGAAAGCTGGACCATAAAGAAAGCTGAACACTGAAGAACTGATGCTTTTGAATTGTGGTGCTGGAGAAGACTCTTGAGTGTCCCTTGGAAGGTGATAGCAAGGCGATCAAACCAGTCAATCCTAAAGGAAATCAACCCTGAATATTCATTGGAAGGACTGATGCTGAAGCTCTAATACTTTGGCCCCCTGATGCAAACAGCCAATTCACTGGAAAAGACCCTGATGTTGGGAAAGGTTGAACACAGGAGAAGGGGATGACATAGGATGAAATAGTTGGAGAGCATCATTGACTCAATGGACATGAGTTTGAGCAAGCTGCAGAACATGGTGAAGGACAGGGAAGCTTGGCATGCTGCAGTCCATGGGAGTCACAAAAGGTTGGACACAACTTACTGACTTCACAACAACAACCAGCTGTTAACAACTTGGCATGGATAAAGTGAATTAACATTGATGGCTCCTCGAGAGAAGAGACTGGTGGTTCCCACCTTGAGAGGGTTTGTATTCAGTTTTTGTTTCTACATGAAAAGCATGAGCTTTTGTGATATATTTATCCACACAGACAATTTTTAAGTGATAGTTAAATCTCAGTCCAGGTCACAAAGACTTAAATTCAAGAAGTGGCTGAAAATAAGATGTTTTTATACGAGCTCAAGCTTACTGAATTAAATAGTCTCACTTTGAAGGTAAAAAAGCCAATGTGAATATTATTGAAGTTCTAGTACTAGAGAAGTCCAATAAAGCAAAATAGTATTTTTTTCTGTTATGTGTTTGACCATGGCAGTTTAGAATAATAATTAAAGGACAATGAGGATGGGGGTTAGTGACAGAATCAAAGAATATCTGTATCCTACAAATTTAGCAAACTAAGATTTTAAGAAATATTTTTTTTTTAATTTGGAAAATAAAAATAAACATACAAAAGCATATGAGAATGATTTTCCACCAGCCAGAAATGCTCATTATGAACAACTCTGCCCTGGTTCTTGATTTAAACTAACCAATACATTTAACTTAGCCTTTCTTTGACAAAAGTTCTTCACTAACACTATTTTTGTATTTAACTATCATAGTGAAAGTTCTTTTCTCTCACAAATAAATCAGGGCTGAAATACAGCTTAATAAGTAAAAGTATATTCAAGCATTTGGTTATGGCCATCATGATGAAGCAAGAATTCTGAAAAGTGAGAAGTTAATCAGGCAATAATTTGGGGGTGGTGAACTGAGGAAAAAGCATAAGGAAGAAGTAGCATGTTCCAAGGGCCAGTGTTAAAAAGAGACCATTGTATGTTTGTAAATAGTTTTGTTTATGAACCATTAATGAATTTACAAACTATTCATCTTTTTATGGACCTTATGTCAGTTCAGTTCAGTTCAGTTGCTCAGTGTGTCTGACTCTTTGTGACCCCATGAACCGCAGCTTGTCAAGCCTCCCTGTCCATCACCAACTCCTGGAGTTTACCCAAACTCATGTCCATTGAGTCGGTGATGCCACCCGATAACACATCTCATCCTGTGTTATCCCCTTTTCCTCCTGCCTTCAATCTTTCCCACCATCAGGGTCTTTTCAAATGAGTCAGCTCTTCGCATCAAGTGGCCAAAATATTGGAGTTTCAGCTTCAACATCAGTCCTTCCAATGAACACCCAGGACTGATTTCCTTTAGGATGGACTAGTTGGATCTCCTTGCAGTCCAAGGGACTCTCAAGAGTCTTCTCCAACACCACAGTTCAAAAGCATCAGTTCTTCTACACTCAGCTTTCTTCACAGTCCAACTCTCACATCCATACATGACTACTGGAAAACCATAGCCTTGACTAGATGGACCTTAGTTGGCAAAGTAATGTCTCTGCTTTTTAATATGCTGTCTAGGTTAGTCATAACTTTTCTTCCAAGGAGCAAGCATGTTTTAATTTCATGGCTGAAGTCACCATCTGCAGTGATTTTGAAACTCAAAAAACAAAGTCAGCCACTGTTTCCACTGTTTTCCCATCTATTTCCCATGGGACCAGATGCCATGATCTTTGTTTTCTGAATGTTGAGCTTTAAGCCAACTTTTTCACTCTCTTCTTCACTTTCATCAAGAAGCTTTTTAATTCTTCTTCACTTTCTGCCATAAGGGTGGTGTCATCTGCATATCTGAGGTTATTGATATTTCTCCCGGCAATCTTGATTCCAGCTTGTGCTTCTTCCAGCCCAGTGTTTCTCATGATGTACTCTGCATATAAGTTAAATAAGCAAGGTGACAATATACAGCCTTGACTTACTCCTTTTCCTATTTGGAACAAGTCTGTTGTTCAGTTCTAACTGTTTCTTCCTGACCTGCATACAGATTTGTCAAGAGGCAGGTTAGGTGGTCTGGTATTCCCATCTCTCTCAGAATTTTCCACAGCTTATTGTGATCCACACAGTCAAAGGCTTTGGCGTAGTCAATAAACAGAAACAGATGTTTTTCTGGAACTGTCTTGCCTTTTCGATGATGTAGCCAAAGCTGATTACTAATCCATGCTGTACTAGTTAGTAGTGGTATAACCCTAGACAAAATTTATTCAATATTTTCCCCCTATTGGGGCAAAATTAACAGAGCATAAAATTTACTGTAATAAAGCTCAGGGGCATTTAGTATTTTCACAACGTTGTGCAACCATTTACCTCTATCTAGTTTCAAAACATTTCACCACCCCCAAAATAAACCTATACCCATTAAGCCATTAGTCCTATTTCTCCTTCCTCCTAGCCCCTGGGAACCACTAATCTGCCTCCCATCTCTATGGATTTACCTAATTCTGGATGTTTCATATAATTGGAATTATACAATTGGTGACTTTTCCTATGTAACTATTTTAACTTCCTTTTGAGCTTCAGTTTCCCCCATTAGCCCTCTGAGTTTACATGTATGTTGCTGAAAGATTTATGAATTAAAACGAAATTGTGTATATAAAATACTAGACAGAAACCCCAGAGGCATGCAAGCTGTTCAATCACTTCTTTTTCACTGTTTGGTTTTAAATCACAGCAACTACCTCTGTATGTGTATAGATATTACACTAATCTGCTAGAACTTAAATAAAATAATCTTTCTGATTTTTTTTTTTTAATCGTGAATTTCTGCTTTCGTGATCCAGTCACTGGAGGTATTTCTAGGGATTTTCATCTTGGCCTCTGGTGCTACCCTGCTCCCTCTCCTGCCTGCTTTTCTAAACACAGTTGTACTTCCATCCATCTGGTGGTTCCTGGGAATTTTCTTTTCATATATGTGAAAACAGCAAGCTGACAGACTTCTTGTTGGCATGACACAGTGTGTGTGAATCTATGTCACGTCCAAGCAACTTTGTTCTGAGTTAATTTGTTGAATTCCTTTGGAGAACAGACATGGCATTCCCCACTGAGCTACCAGCACAGCCAGGCAGTGGCCAAACAGAACCCAGTGTGAAATGTGTTTTGAGAGCCTAGAGATGGTGGTTGTGGCTGAGCCCCTGAAAGGAAACCTTAAAAGTTTACTGGTCTTTCTTTGAGAATATGAGTGTAGCATGCCTTGGATCCCGTGTTGCTCATAGATCTTAGGTCTATAAGATGCAAGTCTGTGAATGTTTAATAGACACAGACAGGCAGAAGGGGAGGCCTAAAAGCAACACCATAATCCCATTTCACTCTCCACTCTTCCGTCCTTTGTTCCTTTTCTTTCCCCTTTCTTTCTTTTTTTTTTTTTTGTTTAAATTTTGGCGATCCTAATATTTCTCTTCCATCTCCACAGCTGCTTTGATCTTGGCATGGTGCTCCTTTGACAGTTAAGAGATGGGGACGACCCCCTGAAAAGTCATTATGAGGGGATCTGGACTTTTTAAAGAAATAAACTAAACCTTAAGCACCGCTCATGTGAGTCAGGAGAGACCACGAGGAACTACCTTGTCTTGGGCGCACAGTGGGTGGGCAGAAATGACAACATATGCACAGGCTCCAATAAGCACTTCTCAGAAAGTTCCCCCTAGCTGAGGGGAACAAAGGCTGCTTTCCCCCGAGCTAGCCTATGAACTGTAAAAGTCAGCCTGGCATTCAGAGGTCAGATTGGCACGTCTTGAACTATTCCATACAGTCCGGGAACTGGTCCTTGATGTCATTGATGGGAAAATAAGCACAAGCTGGATATAAAGATTTCAAGGAAATGGACCTAACGAGATTATCAGCAAACTTGGTCTCTCTTTGTGTATTCGTTCCTTCTTTCTTTTTTGATTTTGCTTCTCTTAGACTAACATGATAATGACTGAAAAAAAGATCTTTTTGGTATGAAAAAATGTGAAAATCTCATAAAAAGGAATCCTTCATAATTCCCAAGGAGTTCATGAAATTCTGCTGGAGTTTTCCAGGCTTCCTGGTTGGTTAAAGAAAAGCTACGTACAAGATTGTCTCATATAGCTGTTTAGGAACATTGTGTAAAGAAAAGGTTTCTGGAAACTTTTGATTAGACCTGTGTGTGATGTGTGTGTGTATGTGTAGTTGCTCTATGTGTGTATTGTACTAAATATTTTATATGATATATCCTTAATTTTGACCAATGAGAGGTGGGTATTTGGGAAAATTGAGATTCAAACACGGAAAGCAATATTCATAGATTGTTTAGGTAGCTAGTAGGAGTCAAGATAAAAATTTGAATTCAGGTATCTCTGATTTCAAAGTCTGTGTACTTTTCACTGTATGACCTGTGCCACCTGCCATCATATTACTTAGTAATTGTCACCCTGATTATTTAATGCCTATGCAGAGAACATCATGTGAAATGCTGGGCCAGATGAATCACAAGCTGGAATCAAGATTGCCGAGAGAAATATCGATAAACTCAGATATGCAGATGATGCCTTCTAATGGCAGAAAGCAAAGAGACACTAAAGAACCTCTCAATGAGGATGAAAGAGGAAAGTGAAAAAGCTCACTTAAAACTCAGTATTCAAAGAATGATGATCATGGCATCTAGTCCCATCACTTCATGGCAAATAGATGAGAAAAAAATGGAAACAGTGGCAGATTTTATTTTCTCGGGCTCCAAAATCACCATGGACAGTGACTGCAGCCATGAAATTAAAGGACACTTGCTCCTTGGAAGAAAAGCTATGACAAACCTAGACAGCATATTAAAAAACAGAGACATCACTTTGCCAACAAAGGTCCGTATAGTCAAAGCTATGGTTTTTTCAGTAGTCATTTACAGATGTGAGAGTTGGACCATAAAGAAGGCTGAGTGCCAAAAAGTTGATGCTTTTGAACTGTGGTGTTGGAGAAGACTCTTGAGAGTCCCTTGGACATCAAGAGGATCAAACTAGTCAATCCTAAAGGAAATCAGTTCAGTTCACTTCAGTTGCTCAGTTGTGTTTGACTCTTTGCGACCCCATGGACTGCAGCATGCCAGACCTCCCTGTCCATCACCAACTCTCGGAGTTTACTCAAACTCATGTCCATTGCCTGAATATTTATTGGAAGGACTGATGCTGAAGCTCCAATACTTTGGCCACCTGATGTGAAGAGCCAACTCACTGGAAAAGACCTTGATGTTGGAAAAGACTGAGGGCAGGAAAAAAAGGGGATGACACAGGATGAGATGGTTGGATGGCATTGTTGACTCAATGGACATGAGTCTGAGCAAATTCCAGAAGACAGTGAAGGACAAGGAAGCCTGCCGTGCTGCAGTCCATGGGGTCGCAAAGAGTTGGAAACTATGGAGTGACTGAACAACAACAAAGTGATTAAATAGATACAATCACAAACCCTTAGCTTGTGAATTTTAAGACCTTGTTGACTCCTTCACTCAATTAATTTTTATTGAGCCCCTATTGTATTCAAGATTAATTTTTCACCACATACTTTATCTCTGTCCTTGTCACTGCCAGAAATCTAGGCCTCTCATGGAAGACCTCCTCTTTGCAGACCCTATGTGCCCTACTTTTAGCACATTCTGTATTATTTTGCAGTTGCTCTGTTTCATAGAGCTCTTCTCCTCAACTCTAAGTTCCCGATTCCAAGGATCTATGCTGGGTGTACCACACACCTAATGTTGTGTCCAGTTTTAGTTAAGTGTTCAATAGATGGTAGTTAAATGAAAATGTCTTTAGAATTTGTCATCAGTATTTTGCAAAATGAAATAGGCATTTTAGGAAATTGAATAGTTTAATGACAAAGGTGTTTTTCTTCCTGCAGTGGCCTTAACTATTATCTAGATAGACTGAGTCTTATAGAGGTGGCATTAATGAAATCCTGGAGTTTAGGGAAAGGGTGGGAATGAAAACTAGCCTTTAGGCTATTCATTGGGCTTTCATCCTAACCCTGAACAAACTTTGAGTTGGGCTAATTGTGTAGCATCCTTGTGCCTTAAGTATAAGATCTTGTCATAATTTGGGTTACTTACTGTGAACTGGGCTTGCTACTTCATTTTAAGTCAATTAAAGAAAGTACAAGCATAACAGGGTCAGAAATAGAAATACCATAAACCCATTATAACCAGGGGCTTTAATGCAAAGTCTGTTTTACCAGCTGTTTGTATTTGCATCTGTCGTTTGCTAAGTTAAAGTTTATAAATAATCAATATTTTAAACATTTAGGTACAAATTAAATAATGCTTTACTTTGTTTCAGAAAGACTTTGGAGGAGTGCTGAAATGAATTTATTCTAATGACACAAAAATTATTAAGCAAAAGAAGAAAAAGGAGAAAATAGATGGAAAGTAAAGCTGTTTGCTACTTTTGGCTTGCAATCCTGATATGACTCAATACTCTCTATAATAACAAGCCTTGCTGCCGCTGCTGCTAAATCACTTCAGTCGTGTCCGACTCTGTGCGACCCCATAGACGGCAGCCAACCAGGCTCCCCCGTCCCTGGGAATATTCATTGGGCTTTCATCCTAACCCTGAACAAACTTTGAGTTGGGCTAATTGTGTAGCATCCTTGTGCCTTAAGTATAAGATCTTGTCATAATTTGGGTTACTTACTGTGAACTGGGCTTGCTACTTCATTTTAAGTCAATTAAAGAAAGTACAAGCATAACAGGGTCAGAAATAGAAATACCATAAACCCATTATAACCAGGGGCTTTAATGCAAAGTCTGTTTTACCAGCTGTTTGTATTTGCATCTGTCGTTTGCTAAGTTAAAGTTTATAAATAATCAATATTTTAAACATTTAGGTACAAATTAAATAATGCTTTACTTTGTTTCAGAAAGACTTTGGAGGAGTGCTGAAATGAATTTATTCTAATGACACAAAAATTATTAAGCAAAAGAAGAAAAAGGAGAAAATAGATGGAAAGTAAAGCTGTTTGCTACTTTTGGCTTGCAATCCTGATATGACTCAATACTCTCTATAATAACAAGCCTTGCTGCCGCTGCTGCTAAATCACTTCAGTCGTGTCCGACTCTGTGCGACCCCATAGACGGCAGCCAACCAGGCTCCCCCGTCCCTGGGATTTTCCAGGCAAGAACACTGGAGTGGGTTGCCATTTCCTTCTCCAATGCATGAAAGTGAAAAGGGAAAGCAAAGTTTCTCAGTCGTGCCCAACTCTTAGTGACCCCATGGACTGCAGCCTACCAGGCTCCTCCATCCATGGGATTTTCCAGGCAAGAGTACTGGAGTGGGGTGCCATTGCCTTCTCTGATAACAAGTCCATTGTTGATAAAAATGCACTCACAATTGTGTTGTTCTACTTCCCAGAGGTGAAATAATAAGCCACACTCTCGAAATTTGTTAAGCTCCCCACAGTGATCATGTGACTCTGAAAAACATATGTCTAACATAGAAGGCTAGCATCTACCAAGATATTCACCCACCAACAGTGCTGAAAATAGGTTATAAAGAGTATTGAGACACAACCAGTAATATCCATAGTTACCACGTATTTAGCATTTCCTAAGGAGAATTTATTGTTGGAGATTTTCTAAGTCTATGACCCTGACGCTATGACCTTGGCTCTATGACCTTGACCAAGATGCTTAACCTCTCTGTACTTCCATTTCCTCACATGTAAATTGGAATAATGACAGAATCTACTTCATAGGATTGCTGTGATAACAGGATGTGTTGATCTATGTAAATACTTAGTTTACCTGGCATACAGTAAATGGACGACTTTACAGCTATTACAGTGTACCTAGATCTGTGTGTTACATTTACATATGTTATCTAGTTTAATTTTATCTTCTTAGCAACCTTTTTATAAGTACATTTTGGTGTTCTTACATAGGAATCTGAGTGAGAGATTAATTGGCCTCAGATTTCACAGCTAATAAGTGGAAGAGATTTAAATCTAGTTTGTCTGACACTTTATCACCATGGTCTGCTGTCATCAGACCATATTTCCAATTCTGATGAAGACCATTGTGTTCCTGTTGTAGGTGTTGAACCTCAAGAGCAGGAACGAAAAGGGTTATTTCCATCTCTCTACACTTCAAGGAAGCATCTTCAGCTTGGTATCTAACCCTTGGCTGTACTGGCTTTAACTACATCTTTCCATACACTCTGTGCTCCGGCCACAAAATCCCAGGTGGCACTAGCGGTAAAGAACCTGCCTGCCAGTGCAGGAGATGGAAAGAAATGCAGGTTCAATCCCTGGGTCAGGAAGATCCCCTGGAGAAGGAAATGGCACTCCAGTACTCTTGCCTGGAGAATCCCTTGGACAGAGGAGCCTGGCAGTCTATAGTCCATAGGGTTGCAAAGAGTTGGACACAACTTAGCAAGTATGCATGCAATCATAATATTAATTTATTTTGTCATTTATTCTCACAATACTCCAGTGAAATACACAGTATAATTTCTGCTTCACAGATGATTAAAGTGAGGTTTATAGATGTTAATTAAGTTCAAGATTGTACAACCATTAAGAATTGTCATCCTTTCTACCTGTACCTGCTACGTAGCTACCAGGTGCCCAGGATACAGTAGCCAAAGATTCAATACTTGCTCTCAAGGGGCTCGGTGATGGGTAAAGAAGATGGAAGAATAAGCAATCAGTAGAGTGTAGGTGATGCTGTGATAAAGGCATACACTGGGAGCTCTTAGCAAAGTGGAGGAAGGAAAAGGGAAAGGCACTCAGGGAAGACTGCCAAGGGCACTAGAGCTGAACCTCCACAAAGGAGTGAAGGGTGACTGACTGATGGTGAGGAGGGTGACTGAGAAGGGCAAAAGTTTCCATGAGCTAAGGACTAGACACCTGGAGAAATGTGGTGCAGTGGGAAGCTGCAAGAAATTCACTAAGGCTAGAGCGGAGAGAAGAACAGTGTTTCACTGAATTCAGTTCAACAGGGATTTGACTTAATGTGTGCCATATTAAGCAGTTTAAATTTCATCATGAAGATGGTAAGAATTTGCTGACATATTTAAGCATAAAAGATATGGATTAAGATTGGCTATTAATATGGCATTTTGACTCTGAGGTTAAGCATACACTGAAGGCAAAAATGTGGTGGGGCTAGAGTTAGACCACTTAGGAGTTTAAGTGAGAAACAACAGACTTCTGAGCTCAAGCAGAGGTATGAACCTGGAAAGGATGAAGAAAAACCTTAATCCCTTTAGAGTTGAAGTGGCCAGGATATGGGGACTGGCAGTGGTTATAAACAGTGTGGAAAAGGATAAATCAAGCTGACTCTTGTGTTTTGGCCGGACAGCTAGGGTCGTCAGTGATACTTTTGCTGAGAAATTAGAATGAATTTAGAAAGAGGAGACGATTTCAAATAAAAGACAGCCAGCTCAGTTGTAAACACGTTAAGTTAAATAAGTGTGTGAAATCCATGAGGTTGCCTCTTGGACTGATTCAGAGCGAGGAGAAGGATATGGTACTGGGGATAGTGGAAAACTTAGCTGAAGTCATGGGTGAGGGCACAGTCACTAAAAGAAAGTCCACCAGGTCTTGAATGCAGGTCACTCTAACTCCATAATCCACATTCTCTCCATGATCCCTAACCTGCCATTTCCCAAGGATAATAACATTTACAATGGTTTATGCTATTTCTTGTACTTGGAATGCAGTCTCTCTTCATCACTATGTCCTGAGATCCTAGCTGCTCTTCAAGGTTCAGCTTAATTTCTGTATCCTGTACAGGGTCCCCCAGACTTTTATGGTCAACATTAATCTTTCTTACCCATTCTTCCTTAATGTTTTGATTCCTCTAATATAGCATTAAGGTTCTTAGAGACCTCAGAAGGTCTTGAAGAGTCATTTAGCTCAGGCCTCACTGTTGCCTGGAACCTTTCTTCAACACTCCCAAGAATGTTGCAAGATTGTTGCAAGAGTAATTTTGCAGCTTTTAAAAAACATTTCTACAAGCAAGAAGATCACACTTTTCAGAAACAACCATTTCAATTAAAAACAGTTTTAGTTGTTAGAAGATTCTCCTAATATCCAGGGCTACAGAGCTGTTTGTTTAAATGTCCACCCACTGGTCCCTGCTTTGCATGCTGGAGTCCGCTTTCTTCACACCACAGCCTTTTGGTTCTTTAAAGACATTTATCATGGACTACTTTATCACTCTTCCCATGGACTGAGGAGCCATGGAGTCAAAGGGGTCAAACACGACTTAGGGACTAAACCACCACCACTTTCTCACTCTTCCCAGGGCTAAACAGTCTCAGCTCCTAAAGCTACTCTTCAGGATGGATTTTGTCTGTTTCCTCACTATCCTTTTGCTTTCATTTCAGGATGCTCCAGTTTGTCTATATTTCTCTTAAAATATGGAACTCAGAGCTCAACCCAATATTACAGGTATGATATACCCACCACCAAATAGAGCAAAACCAATGCTGCTCTTTGTTCTAAATATTTTTTACTACTGTAAATGTAGCATAAGATTTCATAGATATTGTTATGGCACTTATCTATTGACTTACACTGAATTCACAGTTACTTATTATTGTTTCTTTGGATCATGGTTATTTGTAAATGTTTCTCTACTTCTCTTGTTTACAAGTCTTTAGATTTATCCAAAAGCATGTGTTATTTTGGAGAAGGAAATGGCAACCCACTCCAATATTCTTGTCTGGAAAATCCCGTGGACAGAGGAGCCTGGTGGGCTGCTGTCCATGGGGTCACACAGAGTCAAACACGACTGAAGTGACTTAGCATGCATGCATGCATGTGTTATTTGTCTCTGCAATCACTTTGCTCAGCACAGTGCCTTTCACATAGTTGGAGCTTAATAAATGCTGCACCTTCTAACTGACATCATCTGGGGAGATTTTCTAAAGTGTATTTTCTTAAAATGCCACAGCCAAAACAACTGCATCATTTTGTCTCTTTTATTTAGGAATGAAACTTTTGTGTCTGCTTGAATTATTATCAAAAAAGGATTTATTGAAACTTTATTCTGCTAAGAGAAGATGAACTTTAAATTTGAGTTAAAATCACTGAGTGAAGACTAAATTTTCTTCCTGATGGAACAGAAATTATACCTCTGCTTTTCCTAGAAGCATGTCTGAACTCAGCTTTGATCTCTCTGACTCTCTGAGAACCCTGTCTCTGCATTTTTTGATAATTAATTTCTGTCAGCTGAGAGCAAGCTCTCTTTCTTCCTAGCAACTCTTTCTTATACAGTGCAGAGAACTAAGGCAAAGTGACCCAGTTCTGGTTTTCCAAGAGTGGAAAGGTTGGATATTCAAGAGGAACACGAATACCAGAGTATTTTGGGGGAAAAGTACTCAAGTGAAGGAGACATATCTGAGCAAGATGCTCTGATGACCTACAGTGGAGGGTTTGGGAGGGGTGGGAAGGAGGCTCAAAAGGGAAGCGATCTATGTATACTTATAGATCATTCACTTTGTTGTAGAGAAGAAGCTAACACATTGTAAAGCAATTATACTCCAACTAAAAATAAATTTCAAAAAGAGTATTTAATCCTGAATTTAGCTATTTACTTGCATCTACATGACAGACAAAGAACATGACTTTGTATCTATCTGTCTATCAAGAAATTCAGAGTGTTCATTTTAAAAAAGATCATAGTAGGCTATCTAATCCAGCACTGAAACAAAAGACTCCCAAACATCCTTAGCTGCGTCTCGCTGACTGGTCTCTGAGAACTAACAGCGCTTAGGACTGCATTAGACAAGTGTGGGTTTTGCTCTGTCCTACTTCTAGAGCTGAAATTCCTTCTTAGCTGTTCTGGATTTAGGATCATCTCTGACCTGCCTCCCACCCTGGCAGTACCATCCCCATTTCTTCTGCCGTTGTACCTTACTCCGTGTGCAGTCTTGCCCAGAGACATGTGATTTGTTCATCATAATGAAGGTAGATCTTTTCCAGGCTAAACTGATTACAGCTCCCTGAAGTAAAAGTGTTGGTCACTCAGTCATGTCCGACTCTTTGAGACCCCATGAACTTAGCCCGCCAGGCTCCTCTGTCCATGGGATTCTCCAGGCAAGGATAAACTGGAGTGGGTTGTCATTCCCTTCTCCAGGGGATCCTTCCAAGCCAGGGATTGAACCCGCGTCTTCTGCATTGCAGGCAGATTCTTTACCATCTGAGACACAAGGGAAGCTAAAATTGATTATAGCCTCCCTATACTATATCAAGGTGCCCGAGGTTAGCCTCTTTTAGTCATTTTTAAGGGCACAGGAAGTGAGAGCCCAAAGTGTGGCTTCCCTGGGGAGGGAGACAGACAAAAGAATACTGATTCAATCCCTGGGTCAGGAAGATCCCCTGGAGAAGGAAATGGCAACCCACCTCAGCATCCTTGCTTGGAAAATCCCATGAACAGAGGAGCCTGGTGGGCAATAGTTCATGGGGTCACAAAAGAGTCGGACATGACTTAGCAACTAAACAACAACAATCTCCAAGAACAGATCAGCTTCAGTCCAGCCACCATACACAGATGCATCACGTAAATTATGGCGTTTGTCATGCAATTTTCCTAGCACCTTGAAGCACTGCTTCTCATATGCTCTTCCTCTGTAGAAATTCTAGAGTCCTCACTGAACAGAGGCTTCTTTTTTATATTTTATTTTTTCTTGAAGTATAGTTGATTTACAAAGTTTCAGGTGTACACAAAGTGAATCAGTTATACATACACATATATCCAGTCATTTTTAAAGAGATTTTTCCCCTATATAATCCATTTTTCAAATTTATTTTTCATTGAAGGATAATTGCTTTACAATATTGTGTTGGTTTCTACCATACATCAACATGAATCAGCCGTGGGTATATATATGTTCCCTCCCTCTTGAAACTCGCTCCCACCTCCCACCCCATCCTACTTCTCTAGGTTGTCCCAGAGCACCAATTCATTACAGAGTATTGAGAAGAGTTCCCTGTGCTGTATAGCAGGTTCTTATTCATTATCTATTTTATCTAGTAGTAGGTATAGGTTAATCCCAATCTCCCAATTTATCCTTCATTCCCCCTTATCTTCTGATAACTGTAAGCTTGTTTTCTACATCTGTGACTCTGCTTCTGTTTTGTAAATAAATTCATTTGTACCCTTCTTTTAGACTCCACATATAAGCAATAAGTGTGATATTTATCTTTCTCTGTCTGACTTCACTCAATATGACCATCTCTAGGTCTATCTGGAGATCTGGGTTCAAACCCTGGGTTGGGAATATCCTCTGGAGGAGGGCATGGCAACCCACTCCAGTATTGTTGCCTGGAGAATCCCCATGGACAGAGGAGCCTGGTGAGCTAAGTTCATGGGGTCTCAGAGCCGCACACGACTGAGCAACTAAGCACAGCACATCACAGGTCTATCCATGTTACTGCAAATGGCATTATTTTGTTTTTTTATGGCTGAGTATGTGTTCCACATCTTTGTTATCCATTCCTCTGCTGATGGATATTTAGGTTGCTTCCATGTCCTGGCTATTGTAAACAGTGCTGAAATGAACATTGGGATGCATATATCTTTTTGAATTATGATTTCCTCCAGGTACATGCCCACTTGTGAAATTGATTGGTCATAAGGTAGTTTTATTTTTAGTTTTTAAAGGAACCTCCATACTGATCTCCATAATGGCTATACTAATTTGTATTCCCACCAACAGTGTAGAAGTGTTCTATTTTCTCCATACCCTGTCCAATATTTATTGTTTGTAGGTTTTTTTGATGATGGTGATTCTGACCAGTATGAGGTGACACCTCATTGTATTAATAGTATTTATCTGCATTTCTCTAATTTCTCTAAAAATTAGTGGAACTAATTACTGAGGAACAGAGGCTTCTGATTCATTTACAGATACACTTTCATTAATGTCTCAAGGTTAGTTGACAATAGAATCAGGTTTTGATATATTTCAAAGTTTCACTGAAGAGTAGACTAAGGCCATTTTTTTTTTTCCACTGAGACTTCTCAGCCTTTCTATATTACCTTTTCTAAAATGTTCCCCATTCACATTACCATCTACTGGTATTTAGGATTGTCTCCTTGATGCGTAAGAAGTGATCTGACTGTAGTGGTTGTGAATGTCCCGGCCACTTCAAAGAGGAGAGAGGAAATTAGACATCTATTCTCCATCTACTCTTCTGTTTTATAAGAAGTGTGTTCTTGGCTAGGTTCTTTACATACATAATCTTAATTCTCTAGAGATCACTTTCTCTCTGAATGAATGTAAACCCACCTGTTCCTGAAAGAGCTGTCACAAAGATGAATCCACATATCTTTTTGTTAAGGGCAAAAATGTTGCGCATGCTTGAATATCTGTGTTTGGAGTTTAATGTACTGTTGTTTAATAAACTTAACATCATTTTCAAGAATGAATAAGTAGTTATTTGCCTGTGGCACCTCAATAGTAATCACACCAAGACCCCTTGCTAATAGGACTTAGTAATCAATGGAGAGAATTCATTATTTAGTAAAAGTAAAGATGCATATTGATAGTATCACACTTATTAAAGGGGGTTTCCAGGTGGCACAGTGATAAAGAATCTGCCTGCCACTGCAGATGGCAGATGTTACAGATGCAGGAGTTACAGATTTGATCCCTAGATTGGGAAGATCTCCTGGAGGAGGAAATAGCAAGCCACTCTAGTGTTCTTGCCTGGAAAATTCCATGAACAGGGGAGCCTGGCAGTTACAGTCCACTGGGTCTCAAGAGTTGGACATGATGGGGTGCGCACATGCATACACACACACACACACACGGACACACACGCTTATTAAATAATTCAGTGAATGTTGAGTTTATGTGTGCCAAGGATGAGGTGAGGTGCTGAGGTTTAGTGGTTTAAAACAAACTTGGTCTCTGCCCTCATGAGGCTTACAATAAAGTATAAAGAATGATTATTAAGCACAAACTCAGAAAGATCTGGTTTCCAATTTCAGCTTTGCTTCTAGCTTCCTTGGGCAAGTTGTTTAATCTCAACCTTCCCAACTATAAAATAAATAAGCTAATACCAGTGTTTCACCGATTTGTAGTTCTATGGATTTCAGTTTTTGCCTTGTAAAATTGATTAACCTGCCTTATATTAGGTATCTCCTAGTTCCTGGACTTTGTGATTTCATAAGGTTTACGGTGAAGTATCTGTCTAGTGAGAAACTGTTATCAGCTACAGATAGATCTTGTTTATCTCTCTTTTGAGAATCTTTTAAAGGAAGTTAAAAAATCTGGCCAGAAATTAGAATAGTTCTTATGCAATCCACTCCCACTGTCTCCCACTATTTTCTGTTCAGCTTATACTTTAATGTTTATCATTTATGATTATTTTGTGATTTTAATTAAATAACTCTATTCTTCATCTAGTCAATCAAGAGTTACTTTGAGTACAAATGCTCATTATGTATAATATACTATACACGTGGGCTTCCCTGGTGGCTCAGATGGTAAAGAATAAGCCTGCGATGCAGAAGACTCAGGTTCGATCCCTGGGTCAGGTTCGATCCCTGGGTCAGGAGAAGGGAATGACAACCCACTCCAGTACTCTTGCCTGGAGAATCCCATGGACAGAGGAGCCTGGTGGGCTATAGTCCTTGGAGTTGCAAAGAGTTGGTCACAACTGAGCATCTTTTTACTTACTACATACACGTCTATTTTATCATCTGGCAGCTTTCTTAACAAACATACAAATCACTGACTTTTCTCTGGTTTTGCAACTTTATGAGGTTTAATAAATATTTTTATTGGATTTCCTTAATAAGTAGCCTGTTTCCGTTGGGTTATTAAATAATTCAAATGTACGTTATAGTGGCTAGAATAATTTTTTATACACTTCAAATTCTTTCCTTGAATCCATTTATATTTGTGCCTCCCATTTCCCTCTCTCTGCTCTCAATTTCCTCTCTTAGATTTCAAAATTATTGAAAACAATAGTCTGCTTAGTGACTTCATTATATGCTCACCTCTGGACTCCAGAATGCATATTTCCACATCACCTTGATTTATTCGGGTTTTCTAAGCATTTTTTTTTTTTACCTACCTGATATTAATAGCTATTTTTACAAGGTCTTCATTACTGGGTCAGGTTCGATCCCTGGGTCAGGAGAAGGGAATGACAACCCACTCCAGTACTCTTGCCTGGAGAATCCCATGGACAGAGGAGCCTGGTGGGCTATAGTCCTTGGAGTTGCAAAGAGTTGGTCACAACTGAGCATCTTTTTACTTACTACATACACGTCTATTTTATCATCTGGCAGCTTTCTTAACAAACATACAAATCACTGACTTTTCTCTGGTTTTGCAACTTTATGAGGTTTAATAAATATTTTTATTGGATTTCCTTAATAAGTAGCCTGTTTCCGTTGGGTTATTAAATAATTCAAATGTACGTTATAGTGGCTAGAATAATTTTTTATACACTTCAAATTCTTTCCTTGAATCCATTTATATTTGTGCCTCCCATTTCCCTCTCTCTGCTCTCAATTTCCTCTCTTAGATTTCAAAATTATTGAAAACAATAGTCTGCTTAGTGACTTCATTATATGCTCACCTCTGGACTCCAGAATGCATATTTCCACATCACCTTGATTTATTCGGGTTTTCTAAGCATTTTTTTTTTTTACCTACCTGATATTAATAGCTATTTTTACAAGGTCTTCATTACTTCCTAATTCTGCAAATTCCATTTCCTTATTTATCTTGCCAAAGACAGAGTTGAAAAAGGAGTTCATTATCTCAGCTGTTTTAGAGTCATTATTAATTTCACTTCTTTCCTTATTTGTTAATGGCTCTACATGTGCTCAGATATTTCTTCTCCCTGGTGTAGTTGTAAAACACCTTCCTACTCCCTTTAATGTATTTGGCCAGCATTAGCTCATTATTCCTTTTGGCTGTCCTTCCCTTTCTCTTCCTGGGAGTCCTGAGAGATTTTGTATCATTTGGAGGAAGAGGTAAGAACAAGGGCAGATGCAGATCCGTGGGCTGCCTTATAAGAACTAATTATAAATTTAGTCTAAATGTATTTATTATGGGACGAAGCTGGCAGGTACTACAGATGTCACAAAATCATGAAAAATAGCAATGATCTCAATTGTCTGAAACACTTTATAATGCTTTCTTTCCTGCATTTTTAGCCTGCATACTCTTTCGTTATCTTTTCTCATACTCGTGATTTTTTTTAATAAGGTTGCCAGATTTAACAAACAGAAAAGCAGGGTGGTGAGTTAAAGCTGAATTCCATACAATATTGGAAACACCTACCCTAAAAATTATTTGTTGCTTATCTGAAATTCACATTTAACCAGGCATCTTGTATTTTAACTGAAAACCCAAATAATACCATTGTGTACAAAATAATAGAAAAATAATTTAATCTTTCCTCTGGAAAGCCAAATAATTTTTCCCAGCCTCATACTTTCTTATTGGTAATGTCATGGAAAACTTTAGAGCTGTCAAACTTGGGAAAATCTGTATCAATTTTCTTTCATAGACGAGCTGTAATATTTTGAAGAATTTCTTCAGAGCTATCATTCAGCTCTATCCATAGTCAACATCCTAACTTATCCCTCCAACACATCTTTCTGGTACTGGGGCCATGAGGTGTATCCATACGATGGAATAAACTCTGACCCTGTAACTGTGAGCTCTGTAAGTATATATCCCACTGAATTCAACCCCAAAGTATCCAAAACTAAGCTTCCTCTTAGTCTGATCCTGAAATATGCCTGGTCCCTCTAGTGCCACCTGACTAGAAAGGAAGGTGGAGTCGAAAGAGCCAGTGGTTAAAAAACCTTAGGTTGGACTCCTGGTGATCCTGTTTCTAAGACTCCACACTCCTAATGCAGGGGGCCTGAGTTCGATTCCTGGTCAGGGAACTGGATTCCACATACCTCAACTAGAAGATCCTGCATGCCATAGCTAAGACCTGGCACAGCCAAATGAATAAATAAAATTTTTTAAAGTTAAGAAGAAATAAGACCATGACCATGAGAACAGACAGTTCAGTCTTCTCCTTTGGGTCTTGAAAAAGGATTTGAGCAAAAGAGGGACCATAAAATTTAAACTTGACTCATGGTAAATCTGCCTCTGGATAGTGATGGATATGTTGAGGGGAGAGAGGAAGGGTCCCTGGTTTCTTATTTCCTATTTCCACCATAGCACATTCTTATTTTTCATTTGCTCCTTCTCCTCTTTCTCTCTCTCCCCTTTCCCATCTGTCTTTCTCTTAAACACCCCGTTCATAGCTCAGTATGGAATCTTACCTTTTCATAGAAAGATCTGCACAACCTCAATCATTCTTTTTGAAGATTCTTCAGACTTTCTACCAATTTTTGGAGTTTAATATATTCTGTCAATGTTCATGGGCTTCCCAGGTGGTGCTCTTCGTAATGTACTAGACTTGTAATTTTCCAAATTGTAATTCGCTGAAACCTGAAACTCTTCTAGGACTGGGACCTTATTCTGCTGAATTCAGGTTGCTCGTTCTCAGGGATATTAAGCTTCCTTAGTAGTCTCTCATTTCCAGTGCTTTTGTTTTAGTTAGGAAGAATCCATCTCAGTGGGGTCCTTTTGTGGTAGGCTTTCTACTTTTCCTGAGTATGACCCAGATCCATGCATATCTCTGGGGTCAACAGTATGAATGTTATCTGAGACCCAGATCGCCTAGACTGTGGACCTGAAATTTGCACATACTGTGAAGTCTTTAGTCTGAGTTTCTAAATTAGAATTAATGTGAGAACCCTCTTTAGAATTAGGACTCCACGGCACATCCTTCACTGTCCTGGACATCTATTCATCCCTTTTCACATTTTTCCTTCTGTTATTTCTTATTGTATACATTTCAAACTCCTGCTGTGTAAACACTTTCTTCAAAAATGATGGGATATGTCTGAAAACTGATGTCACTATCAGCTTTCTTTTTTAAAGCTAGTTGAATGATTACAGTAGACGATTCATTTAGTTGAAAAGAGTTTTCACTTTCTGATAAAGTATATAGAGATGGTTTGAGTGAAAGTAAAAGTTGAATTGATTATAAAACCACTGTATTACTACCATTAGTAACAGTGAACACTCACCGAGCATTGTTTAATTTTATCCTCTCAGCCACCTAATAGAGTATAAATTACTCTCGCTATTTTACTCACAAGGAAACTGAAATTGAGAATTTACTCAAAGTCATATATTTAGTAGATGGTAGAGAAAACCTCAATAAATATTTGTTGAATGAAAAAACCCTTATATAATCTGCCAGTGAAGTGAAGTGAAGTGTTAGTAGCTCAGTTGTGTCCAACTCTTTGTGACCCCATGGACTATAGCCCGCCAGGCTCCTCTGTGCATGGATTCTCCAGGTAAGAATACGGGAGTGGGTTGCCATTCCCTTCTCCAAGGGATCTTCCTAACCCAGGGATTGAACTCGAGTTTTCTGCTTGGCAGGCAGATTCTTTACCACCTGAACCACGAGGGAAGCCCCTAATCTGCCAATAAGGAAGTGTAAAAGACCATCTCGGGTCACTTACTCGTTTTGATGATGGAAAAAGCTGGAGACAAGCCATTGGGTCTACAGTGGAAGAGAGGAGGATGAAAAAAGAACCAGTATTGTCTAGTGACATTGTATATACACACCACATACCCGATGGCACTTCTCAGTAACAATGGATTCATCTTCATTCAAGGGGGCACAAATGAAATTCTTCACTGACTCTACAAAATCATGAGTAAAGCCACCATATTAGTCTGCAAGGGCTTCCATAACAAAATAATACAGACTAGGTGGCTTAAACAATGAAAATGTATTTTCTCACATTTCTGGAAGCTGGAAGTCCAAGGTCAAGGTGTCAACAAGTTCAAGATCCTTGAAGGTCTCTCGCCTAGGTTTGACGACAGCCACCCTTTGAGGCTTCTTCACGTGATCTTTCCTCAATGTACGTGCATCCCTTGTGTTTCTCTTATGTCCTAATCTCCTCCTTTTATAACACCAGTCATATTGGATTAGGTCTTATCCTAACAGCCCCATTATAACCTAACTACTTCTTTAAAGATCCTATTTCCAAATAGAGTCATATTCTGAGGTGGCTGGGGGTTCAGTCTAGAAATTTTGGAGGGACTCAGTTCAAGTATTAGCAGTTTTGGTAGAAAAAGCACTCTGCTTCAAATGCATATAAAGCTATTTTAGTGAGCTTTTTTAATCATAAAAAAATGTGTAATTTTGTTCCCAGGAGCTCTTTCACAGAGGAATTATTGTTAGATGGTAGCTAACTTGTGATGACACATGATCTTAATAAGACATATCTCAAAGAGTGTAAATTTCATTAAATCTCTCGCAAACATGATTAAAAACATTATGATAAATGTGCCATAGAATCCAATATGTTACAAAATCATTGATAATCACAGAAATGTAAGAATATTAAGTCATATATAAGTAGATTGCCATGAATGCTTTTGAGACACAGATAAACACAAAGTTTTATATGAAGGTGATCGGAGGTATCCTATTTCATTTCTTTAAAGGTAGAAAGTAGAAATAAGGTAAAAAGTATTTAATGCATGTAAATAGCACAGAGTAAAGCTCTTAGAGATAGGTAAATTATATTAAAGTTCTGCAACCGAGATAACAAATACAAGGATGTTACATACATGAGTTAGAAGAAAGTCAAGTATCATTTAGTCAAGCATTTTTAATTATGTAAAATGGGAAAGTAATTCTTAAGAAAGCAAATTCTCCTCCTTGTGACAATATATTAATAAATAGAATCCAGACATACTCACTCCTCCTCATTCAGAGCTCTATTCCCGTTTCTACACTCACTCCGATGAGTATATGTGAGACCCAAAGTGAGTGTCTTAGTCTGCCTGCAAGCCTCCCTAACCTTGGTAGAATGAGATTTGTAGATATCGTAAGGAATAACTGCCACCACCAAAATGTAGGTAAGAAATAAAAGAACCTGATGGAAACAGTAGAATCCAGATTCAAAAGACATGGGAACACCATTTGCCATCTCTGTGACCTTAGGCAAGACCCTTCACTTCATTAAACCTAATTGTGTCGTCTTCACACTGGAAATAATAATACTTCTTCCCCTATGGGCTTCAGTGGGCTATCGGTGAACAAAGTAGGTAAGAAATAAAAGAACCTGATGGAAACAGTAGAATCCAGATTCAAAAGACATGGGAACACCATTTGCCATCTCTGTGACCTTAGGCAAGACCCTTCACTTCATTAAACCTAATTGTGTCGTCTTCACACTGGAAATAATAATACTTCTTCCCCTATGGGCTTCAGTGGGCTATCGGTGAACAAAAAAGACAGGGGACTTGCAAACTCTGTAAATATTAAAGTGGCATGCAAATACTGTATGTGCTAATCATTGTTACATATCAAGACTTAGTGTGCCAATGAGATCTCATTTTTAGGCAGAGAGCTGAATTAGAAATTTAATGTAGGCTAGATATACTAAGAATGAAAATGTCAGTTTTATTTACTTTCTTAAAAAAAAAAATAGTGCCAGGAATGTGAACCAACTCAGGGTTCAAGTTTAAAGAACACCATCTCCATTTTAATTAATGTACATAAACCATGGCCTATAATGACAGCTACAACCAAGAGGAGATGGTATTAAAACCAGTAATTTCCTGGCACCATTCCATTGGAACTAGTCTGTTTGATGGAGGGTTGGTACAAAACTACAGAACTAAGTCATTTTCTTAGAAGAGCACTCCCTACTGGCACCTCTCTGAAAATCCAATTAACAGCAATTGTCAGAAACTGGTTGTTGAAGATCACATCTATAAAAACCTACATGCTCCTGTTCTTGCTAGTCTTTGCATATAAAATAAAGTCATCCTTATTTTCCCCTAGAGCCCCTATTTGCCTATTCTCCAGAAAATCTCTCCTAAAATAGCTCCCTGCTACTTCTCAGCTTCCCAGGAGGCTGTCTCAGGAACTGGTCCTTCACGTTCTTCCATCCCTGGCTTCCACTCCATCAGTGGTTGCCTTTGCTACTGATGAACCTCATAGGATCCTGGTATACTGTCCTTTATTGTCCCTGAGAAGACATATAATTCCACAATTGGGTGGTGATATTCAAATGGCTTCCAAGCTTGGGGGAAATTCATCTTACAAAGTCTTAGAGATTCTGCTTTACCAAACATGGGTAGTTATGTGTTCCATGCCTATCTTCCCTACTGTACAATGTACCGTGAATACCTTTGTGTCCCTGGTATTTATAAGTGTTTTTCATATAATATACAATTAATCTGAAAAGTACTGAATGAAGGGATGAATAAAGTGAAAGAGAAAACTGTAAGGAAAGGAAGAAGTGATGCACAGAACGAAAGCCCTGAGGGATCCCTCTCCAATCTCCATGAGGACATCATGAAAGCAGTGAAGCTATTGCTGATGAATCTGGGGATAAGCATTTGCTGAGTATCATTGGACCAGGTGAGTTGTGGTTGCCATTGACATACAGTCCTCATAGGTATCTGTGCTCTGGGCACAAAGCAGAATAGATGGCAGTGACCGGAAAATTTTCACATAATCTGGCCTTGAGGAGAGAAAAACTGGGCTGAGACATCTCAATAGTTCGTGCAGGTAGAAATGCAAAAGTGAAACAAGTAAGAGTGTTAGTCGCTCAGTTGCGTCTGACCCTGTGCACCCTATGGACTGTAGCCTGCCAGTCTCCTCTGTCCATGGGATTCTGCAGGCAAGAATACTGGAGTGGGTGACCAGTCCCTTCTCCAGAGGTTGTTAATTTTATATCAGTATTCATCCCCCTTTCCTCCTACAGATGACTGTGGTCTTGGGAGTAAAACATAACTTATAGTTCTTATGGGCTTCTCTCATAGCTCAGTTGATAAAGAATCTGCCTGCAATGCAGGAAACCCCCTGGCAACCCACTCCAGTATTCCTGCCTGGAGAATACCACGGGAAGAGGAGCCTAGAAGGCTCCAGTCCACGGGGTCGCAAGAGCTGGACTCGACTGAGCAGCTAAACCGCCACCATCACCATAGTTCTTACAGTTTTAATCTATTTATAGTTACAGACTTGTCTCTTGCTTTGTGATTTTTCAGAGTAGTATTTGATGATGTATTTGTTTACAGCACTTCATTCATCAAGTCCAGATCTCTGTCTTATGATTTCTACCACTGGGAATTAGAGGATTTTACAATGAAAATGAGCTTTCAGATCATCTGATTTGGCTCTAATTTTGCAGACACAGAAGCTTAAATCTAGGGCATTGAACGTGGTCAGAAGTTTAGACAAATCTGATACAAGGCACAAGGCAGAGCCCACAACATCATCTTCTAATCCAGGGCTCTTTTCATTTTATACCTGTGTGGGAGAAATGCTCACAAGAATGTTTTATCTTTGGCCACGCACAGCCGTGGCTTCCAACTTCATTCATATGCTCAAATTTCTTGGAAAGGTAAAATTCAATGCAAAATTATCTCTATTAATTTTTTTACCTCCAACTACTAACACTCGTGTCAAAATGCAGAAGAAAGAAAGGCGATATGGTGGGATGTTCTTAAACTAAAACTCTTTTGTTAATGGATTATCACTGTGTGCTTTGCAAGATGAAACAAGCAGAAAAAACATCTTTTCTTCCTGTTGTGTGTTAAAATAGAACATTTTTTTTTTTTTAGAGAATACTTTATTAGTTTCTGTAATCAAACCCATGTAGATAAGACCTTACATATTTAATACAGTGTGTTACCCCAGAACATTGGTTTTTGAAAAGTTATTACTTTTATAGAGTAGAAAACAGACCAATTATTATTATCTATTTTAACTACTTTTAAGGCAATACTATTTAGATAAGCCAAAAAATACATTTAATTTTATTTCATTAAAAAACATTTTATTACCTTCTCTTACCTTCAAATTTTTAATATATTTCCTTTTGCTTACAGATGTATTTCAAGTGCCTAAAATATCAACTGGTATATAATATACATTCCATAAATCTTTATTTGTTTAACAAAATATGTGGAATCTTTGATAAACATTTTTAAAAAGTAACTTTCTGAAGTCACTAAATGGCCTAAATGGGAATCTCAGTCATACAATGTGTGGTGTAAGAGGCTAATTATCAACTTTGGTTTTCATTATGATACTAAAAAGTTAATTTTTTGGAATCATTAATTTCAAGGAGTTTATCTCTAGAAATTCCATTTGGAACAAAAAGAATGGGCTATAAGCATGATGTTTCTTATCACGTAGATTCTCATTTGCGCTGATACTACATAGTCTTAGTATATAAAGCCCTCAATGTTTGGACTTCATGCGGCTCCGTGTTTGCATTTAAGTAAACATGGGAGAAAGACTTGCTATTTAAATAGTTGAGAAACCACATTTAGAATTAACTTTATCTCCAAACGCTTAGTTTCAAAAACCTAGTCATGAAACAGTGGCATTGGGGAAAAGCGAAATAGAGAGTGATTTATTTCCTTAACTAGATTTCATTAAATGTGACTGTTTACTTGCCTTTTCCATTCGTTATAGACTGACTTTTTGGTTATCGTTAATGGACTCATTTAGATTTTTTTCCCCCTATAGACACTTTAGCTGCAAATTTCCTTCTTTATCTTGAATCTGTGGTAAAGCATTCTCTTTTTGTAGAAATAAAATGTCTGGAAATGTATTTTATGAAAGGAGATGTGAGGTCAAAATTGTGGTCAAAGAAACCATTGGATGGACTTGAAAGCACACACATAAATAAATTGTATTTAATTGATATAATTTAATATATGTATATATATAATTATATCAAATTATGACTAATATATAATATATTAACATACACTTTAATAGTTGCTCAGTCATGTCAGACTTTTTGTGGCCCTATGGACTGTAGCCTGCCAGACTCCTCTCCCCATGAAATTTTCCGGGCAAGAATACTGGAAGGGGTTGCCATTTCCTCCTTCAGGGGATCTTCTCTACCCAGGGATCAAATCTGCATCTCTTATGTCTTCATCCATTGGCAGATGGATTCTTTACCACTAGCCCCACCTGGAAAGCATAAATATACACAATTTTGCCAAAAAAACAAAATCTTGCTTATATTGTGTCATGTTTCATTTTTTCTAAGTACTTTTATACCTCATTTTTGGTCATTCATTTAATTATTTATTTGAATTTTTGGCCACCTCATGCGGCATGCAGGATCTTAGCTCCCCAACCAGGAATTGAACCTATACCACTTACAGTAGAAGCACAGAATCTTAACCACTGAATTGCCAGGGAAATCTCCTTTCATATCTTATTTTATTTGAATTTATACAACTCTGTAAGAAATGTAGGATGGCTATTATTAAGTCTATGTTTTCAAGAAATAGATGAGGGAAGAAGCCTCTATGTTTAGTTAAAAGAAACACATAAGGTATAATTAGAGGGACTTGTGAGTAGTTGAATCAGACCCAGGTTCTGCGACCCACCCTCTCTGTATCTGTCCACAGCATCGCCCTCCCTGTAGTGTCTGAGTGGCTATTCCCTTTTCAAAGATGGCTAAACCTCTCTCCTCTCCTTTCTCTGAACCGCGAGTGCCTGTCCCTTTGCAGCGTACTTTGCATTAGGAAAGGACAAATATCTGTTTTTCCCCTTTTATTGCTCCTCATTGAATTAGGCCCTAGAAGAGGAAATAAAAGTCTTTTCTCATGAGTAGTAACAGTGGAAAAATCACCTTAATATACATTTCTAGAGCCTAAATTAGAGAAAGAAACAGAGACCATGGCCTTAACAGGTTATGTGAAAATATGTATTAGATAAAAGAATGATTTTTGGCTTAAACGTAAAAACAATATCCAAAGATAATATATGACAAACCCACAGCAAACACTATCCTCAATGGTGAAAAATTGAAAGCATTTCCCCTAAAGTCAGGAACAAGACAAGGATGTCCACTTTCACCGCTACTATTCAACATAGTTCTGGAAGTTTTGGCCACAGCAATCAGAGCAGAAAAAGAAATAAAAGGAATCCAAATTGGAAAAGAAGAAGTAAAACTCTCACTGTTTGCAGATGACATGATCCTCTACATAGAAAACCCTAAAGACTCCACCAGAAAATTACTAGAGCTAATCAATGAATATAGTAAAGTTGCAGGATATAAAATCAACACACAGAAATCCCTTGCATTCCTATACACTAATAATGAGAAAGTAGAAAA
>SJYX01011417.1:147836-161491 GCA_006410675.1 Oreotragus oreotragus
AAATACAAAAAAAAAAAAAGGAATACTTAAAAAAAAATAAAATAAAATAAAAAATAGAAACGTAAAAAAAAAAAAAATATCCAAGAGATAGATGCCACTTCAAGCTAGAGACACTACAGACACAGTCATGTTGGTTGAACTGGAATTCTGTCATCAGAAACATTTTCTCCTCCACACTTCTGGGGCTCATTCCCTTCTCCCCTCACACCACACGAGTCACGACACAGTCCACACACACTGTGTATGTTGGCTGAAGGGCTGCTTACAAATTTGATGAGAAATGGAGGCAGATGCTCCTGGACCTATGTACCTACATTCCAAATAAATATCTGATGGAGACAACTTGGTTGGAATCCATGTTGCTGTTTGTCACATGCAAGAGTCACAGCGCCTGACAAGAGGGAACTTGGCAGTAGGTTTCATGGTGGTCCCCCCCAGGGCTCCCTAGGCCCTGACAGTATAAAAGCAACCACTTATATGGGTGCCTCGTGGGTCCATGGCCATGGCTAGTTACGTCTTGTGATTTCCCTGCTAGTTACCAGGCTTGACCCATCAATGGGATGTACAGTATATGGTGATTCTAGAGGTAGTGATGAATTAGTTGATCCTCCAACTCTCCTCGCCTCTTCACCTTTTTGTAATGAGGAGTGTGGTTTTATACAGTGGCTGGCTAGACCAAAGAGTTACAGCCCATAATCATAGAATAGCCTGTGGTTAACTAGATTATGCCCAGGATTTTCACTTTCTCAACATTATGCTGTGTTAGTTTGAACTCTTTGAATGTGACAGAAACAACCATTCATATGAACATACTGAGGTATGTTCATATTCAAAGAATATTCAAAGAATAGGAAAACAACCAGATCCCAGGAAGGCCACCAAGACTCAGTCTTTGTACTTTTTCTCTGCTTCTTTCCATAGGGCTTCCCAGGTGATGCTAGTGGTAAAGTACCCTCCTGCCAATGAAGAAGGTGTAAAGGGTGAGGGTTCAATCCCTTTGTTGGGAAGATCCCCTGGAGAAGGAAATGGCCACCCGCTCCAGTATTCTTGATTGGATAATGTCATGGACAGAGGAACCTGGCGGGCTACAGTCCATGGGGTCACAAAGCATCAGACATGACTGAAATGAATTAGCACACAGGCACATGGGTCTTCTGTTTCCCAAAGACCTATTTTTTCACACTGTCAGTCAACTTGGAAGGTATATTTTCCCTCTAAATCTCCCACATATACATTTCCCTCAAGGTAATGAGCTCAAACTGACTTCCTGTGTTTCTATCGCAAACCAAATCCCTAGGAGGGAGAATGTCACTGGCCCAACAGGGGCTGGGTCCCCACCCCAGGTCCAGTCATAACAGGAACAGAATTCTATTCATAGAATGGGAGCTGAGGACATGGTGCGGTGGTCATGCAGGCAGCTTCCAGGGAAGGTAGCCACTATACTGCTCAGAAAAGAATCTTCTCAAAGTCAGTCCTCCAAGAGCGCTGTTGAAATGATAATGGCAAAGATTCACACTTAGGTGGTGCTGTATAAACAATGAAATGCTTCTGTATTCCTTATCATGACTGTTGTCGCTATTGTTCAGTTACGGGGTTGTGTCCGATTCTCTGAGACCCCAAGGACTTTACAGTCTCCCAGAGTTAGCTTAAACTCTTATCCTGAGTCAGTGATGCCATTCAGCCATCGCATCCTCTGTCGTCCACTTCTCCTCCTGCCCCAGCATCAAGGTCTTTTCCAGTGAGTTGGTTCTTTGCATCAGGTGGCCAAAGTATTGAAGCAGCTTCAGCATCAGTCCTTCCTGTGAATAGTAGGGGTTGATTTCCTTTAAGATTGACTGGTTTGATCTCCTTGCTGTCCAAGGGACTCTCGAGAGTCTTCCAGATTTTGTCTGCTTTTGTAGTCCTTGTCATGACAGTTTAATAATAATGAACAAAGAAGTTTTTTGGGGGGTAAAGTGGAGAGGAATATAAAATATATTCATAAGTATCTCAAATTAAATGCTGGCACATGTTATTTAAAACAGCAGCCTCTTTCTATTGAGTTTTTATTATGGTTTAATGAATTATTTTAGTGTATACCACTGGTGTGTATGTGTGTGTGTGTGTGTGAATGTGAAGGTAGATGAAACAGCAGAAATAAAAACAAAGAAAACCATTTCTAATATTTTCCCAGACAGAATAGTAGACGTAAATCAAACGTAAAGATGAATGAAAGCAAATGAAGTAACATGTAAGTGGTAAGGCTTAAAGTTATAAGTATTTGTGAGTAAACAATGATAGGAATTTAGAGAGTGATGAGCAGGTTTTCTTTCACAAACAACATGAACTTGAATTCTGAAGCTACCCATGAGAAGTATATGACTCAGGGATTCCAGAGCAAGTAAAAAGCCAAAACTAAAGATGACAGAAAGAGGAAAGGAGGCTGAAGAAGATTTAAAACCACAAGAACAAAGACAGGAAGACTGGGAAAAAAAAGCCAGGACGATCAGAGCTGAGGGGACTAGAACCCAGCAGGCATCACTGATAAAGCTGAGGCAGCCCTGAGAAACTGAGAAAAGCTGTGCCAGCATTTCTTGAGCTCAGAGCCCAGGAGATGCTGATTAAGTGGCTGACAAAGAGGAAATTCACATTTGAAGCCACATGGCAATGGACTTGAAGTACAAAAAAGCAAAGGATCCACTCTCTTAAGGTTTCCCAGGTATGGTAGTGGTAAAGAACCCACCTGCCAATGCAATAGACACAAAAGACAAGGGTTCGATCCCTGGGTCCAGAAGATCCCTTGCAGGAGGGCACAGCAATCCACTCCACTATTTGTGCCTGGAGAACCTCATGGACAAAAGAATCTGGTGGGCTACAGTCCATAGGGTCGGAACATGTCAGACACGACTAAAGCGACTTCACACACACACAGACACACACACACCACTCACTTGTTCAAAGACAAAGGCATTAAACAGAGTCCAGTCCAAGCTCAGGGAGGAAGTAGAACATTCCAGAATTAGTCTCTGTGGACAGAATGTGGGAGGGACTCTAGGAAATTCTTGGAAAGCCTCCTTTGCTGCCTAATCTTGTGTTAAATTGCCTACATCTAGCAGGATTCTGCACTTGAACTGTGTGTCTAATTTTAAATTCTTCCCCTGAAGTTTACACCCGCGGTACTTGAATAGGACACCAAAGCTGAGAGCAGCACTGTCCAAAACCACGAGTCCTGGGTGGTCTGTGCCTGTGTGCTTAGCCGTGTCCAACTCACTGTGACTTTTGGACTGTAGCCCACCGGGCTCCTCTGTCCATGGGGTTTTCCAGGCAAGAATACTGGAGCAGGTTGCCATTCCCTTCTCCGGGGGATCTTCCCAACCCAGGGATTGAACCTGCATTTCCTGTGTCTCCTGAGTTGAAGGCAGATTCTTTACCGGCTGAGCCATCAGGCAAGCTCACTTAAATCCAAATTGAAATGAATCCAAGTCAAATAAAACTTAAACTCCAGCACTTTCGGTCACATGAGCCCCATTTCAAGTGTTCACTAGCCACATGAGACCACTTATTAGACAGTACACACACGGAACCTCTGTCTTCACCGCAAACCCTGCCTGACACCAGCGCTCTAGGAAAGAAAAAAAAAAAAAAAAAAACTCAAGAGAGACCTTGAATCCAAAGGTATCATCAGAGAGGAGACAATGCCCGCTTTGAATTCCTGAGAGGATTCCCAAGATAAAGAAATCCTGCGGAAAAGAAGATCCCGCCCTCTGTTTTAGAATTGCCACAGTTTGTCACAGCATCCAACTCCCTCAAGTTTCCGCCCCTTTCTTTCCTCTTCACCCCTTTTAATATTCTCTGTTGCAGAAGGTGAGGAGACAAACAAAATGAACAGAATAAGAAACTATAGTCACATCAACAAGGCTGTTTAGAGGATGTACACAGCATCATTTTAATATCCGTTGTTGCTACAGATTCAAGCTTCGTAAATATGTGCAGGTCTTTGTCACGGATCTTTAAAGGATTATTAATACTGCTTTTTAAAAAATCTTAAGAGTTCTCCCAATACATGTCCCTTGGAACGTGATTAGATTCCTGCTTCTTATCTGGGGTGTAACCATCTAATCCCCAGGATAACTTGTTACCTCTTGTTGAAAGGATGGGGAGGCAGGGCTTGCTGCTGCCACCAGGATGCAGGAAACCCACAGATGCAACGTGCAGGCTATTCTATGGTTAGAGAACCAGGGACGGCAATAATTACCAGAAAAAAAAATAATATTTTCACTGACAGTTGAAGGCAGTTAGTTTCCCAGGGAGAAGCGCTGGTGGCAGAGGTCTTTACACAGGGAGCCTTTGTCATTTTATGGATACTCATCTGTCAACTGTCAGCATGTTTCAAAGGGGCTCCGGCCATAATGTTTTCCTCTGCACCTTTCCCATCACGGTGGCCCAAATTTCCCTGACTAACCATCCGTCTTCCTATTTGCCTAGTCTGGTCACTTACAATGAGCGGGGATGTAGTGGTGATTCTGCAGCTGCAAAGAGTGAGGAAGAGGGGCGGGTGGCCTGCAGGGAAGGGCTGCATGGGGAGGTGGTGTGGGGGGAGGCTTGAAGAATTCGCTTAGCATCTCTATGGAAGCACTTCTGCCCAGGGAGGAGTTTTTTTGTCTAGACTGTTGTTCCTGAGGAAAAAAGGGTTGAGCCAAGTGTGAGCTTGGCAGGACAGAGCGGGGATGTAACAAGGCGCAGTAAATCAGAACACCCACACGCGCACCCCCAGGGTTCTTACAGCCCCACCCAAGTGACAATGTCATTCTCCAAAGTCCCAGGGCAAAATTCTTTTTAATTAAACTTTTAATTTTGTTTTTGAAGTATAGCTATTAACAATGTTCTGATTGCTTCAGGACAGCAAAGGGACTCAGCCTAACATATATAGGTATCCATCAATCAATCCTCCAAACCGGCCTCCCATCCAGGCTGCACTGATTATATACGGCGGGCTTCCCAGGTGGCGCTGGTGGTAAAGAACCCACCCGCCAAAGCAGGAGATAGAAGAGATGCCAGTTCAACCCCTGAGTTGGGAAGATCCCCTGGAGGATGGCATGGCAACCCATTCCAGTATCCGTGCCTGAAGAACCTCACGGACAGAGGAGCCTGGTGGGCTACAGTCTAGGGAGTTGCACAAAATGACATGAAGCCACTTAGCACATGCTGTGCAGTAGGTCCTTGTTGGTTGCTCTCAGTTGTATTCAACTCTTTGTGACCTCCTAGACTGTAGCCCACCAGGCTCCTCTGTCCATGGAATTTTTCTGGTAAGAATACTGGAACAGGTTGCCATTTCCTACTCCAGGGGATCTACCTGACCCAGGGATTGAACCTGCGTCTCATGCATCTCCTGCATTGGCAGATGGATTCTCTACTACTAGCGCTATGTGGGAAGCCATAATGTCCTTGTTGGTTTTCCATTTTATTTATTTATTTATTACTTATTTATATTTTTATTAATATTTATTTACATGCTTAAATCCCAGAGCAAGTTTTCCCATAAGTAGCAAAAAGAGACGGTCACAAAGGAACACAGAAGTGGGCCTTCCCAGGCACTTCAGTGGTTAAGACTCACACTTGCACTGCAGGGGCACAGGTTTCGATCCCTGGTTGGGGAACTAAGACCCCACATGCTGCATGGTGTGGCAAAAATATATATTTTTTAAAAAAGAACACAGAGGTAAAGCAGTGAGTGGAGGGCAGGTGATCATCAGAACAAGAATTATTTGTCGTGAGGTTCTGTGCAACCTCAAGCCTGGGTCACAGAACCAGTTGTGGGCTTCCAGGTGATGAGTGTAAGGAGGGACCATGTTCAGGTTCATAGGTCATATGGCTTTGAGGGGTCATTTCCTGGATGTTCCCCACATCAGAGAGAACTCTGAGCTCAAGGCTGCTTTTTCAGGAAGAAGCAGTGAGTAGCAACATCTGGAGCAAGACTTTGCCTAGATCATTTGTAGCTGAATCTTTTGACAAAGAGAGTTTCCACCTAACAAATGCAGAATCAATAACTAAACATTAACTTGCAATCCCCACTTCCATAAAGACAGAGAGCAGGAGGCTAGGCATAGCACAGGCAGGACATTCTGGATGTGAAGGCTGGTCCACCTCCCCTTGACCCTTCATGTCCAGCTCCGGAAGACTTGAACCCCCAGGGCAGGGAGCTGCAGATGGTGAAGGTCCGGAAGGTTTCAGCCTCATCAAGACAAGGCGTTTTCCTCTCGGTTGTCATTTCTTGTGACCTCCCACTGTCTGTGTCATGTGGGTTGCTCAGAAAATCCAGAAGCTGGAGGCCACGCTGTACGATGCGCTACAACAGGAGCCGCGGTGGAGGGCCAGCGAGGCGCTGAGCGAGGGCCAGCGGGAGGACCTTCAGGCCACCGTGGAGAAGCTGCGCCGGCAGATCCTGCGGCAGAGCCGGGAGTTCGACAGTCAGATCCTGCGGGAACAAATGGAGCTGCTGCAGCAGGCCCAGCAGGTAGGGGAGGGGCCGGCAGGGGGAGGGGCCTAGCTGGTAGGGGTGGGGCAGGCCGGTTTTCCATTTTAAATATAGCAGTCTCTAATGTTGATCCCAAACTCTCCAGGGCTACATTAAGTGCAATTGTCTGATATGTGATAGTAGGTGAAATCAGCTATGAGGATTGTGTCCCGGTTCTATTTGTTCTCTGGACATGGAAATTTCACAAATATTAGGATAGCCAAAAAGTTCACTCGGGTTTTTACATACCATCTCATGGAAAAATCTGAATAAACTTTTGGGCCAACCCAATATTTTTGATAGCTAAAACCTCAATGAGCTAGGAACATCAGTAGGCTCAAATTCTGGCTTTTCCACATGCCTTGAGGTGCCTCAAGCTAGTCAGTTCTACTTTGTGAGCTTTCATTTCCCCTGCTGGAAAGTGGGCCTTATTAAATATCTCTGTTGTGGTTGTTTGTGGGTTAAATGAGATAGACTGAGGAGAGAGCCTCTCAAACCTTGTGACTGTCTTGGCTGTTCTTGAGTTCTCACTATATATCTCATCCTTGCTCAGGGTCACTTCCCTTGGACTTGACTTCTAGTTTCCCCTGTTTTTTTTTTTTTTTTTTTTTTTCCATTCTGCTCTCACCTAACACGGCAGGTGGCGGGTACTGGCAGCTACTTGTAGGTCCAGCTCTGCAGCCTCAGCAGTCCTCCTCCATGAGACAGAACAGACAACTGGCTGCTGCTGCTGCTAAGTCGCTTCAGTTGTGTCTGACTCTATGCTATCCCATAGACGGCAGCCCACCAAGCTCCCCCGTCCCTGGGATTCTCCAGGCAAGAACACTGGAGTGGGTTGCCATTTCCTTCCCCAATGCATGAAAGTGAAAAGGGAAAGTGAACTCACTCAGTCGTGTCCAACTCTTAGTAACCCTATGGACTGCAGCCCACCAGGCTCCTCTGCCATGGGAGTCTCCAGGCAAGAGTACTGGAGTGGGGTGCCGTTGCCTTCTCCAGACAACTGGCAAGGCCATACAATTCTCACATTCTTTATTTACCCTATGAATTATCTTCCTGTGCTTGTTTTCTGTTTCTTTAAGAGGATATTTTTGTACTGATTTTTGAGGAATTTTTATATGATAAGATTATCAGAGTTTTATTTATCATATGTGTTATTATTCCTTTCTCCCAGATTTTCCCATTTACCATATGATTTAGTGTTTTTACAACATAAAATTTTAAATTCCAGATGTATGTGCATTCTTTGAGACCTCATGAACTGTAGCCCATCAGACTCTTCTGCCCATGGAATTTTCCAGGCAAGAATACTGAAGTGGGTAGCCAGGTTTCTACTCCAGGGGATCTTCCCACCCAAGGGATCAAACCCACATCTCCTGTTTCTTCTGCATTGGCAAATGGATTCTTTACCACTGCACAACCTGGGTATCAGAAATTCCATACCGCGTGTATCAGCTTTTGCCTTTTAAGTTTCTTCTCTTGTATGTCACTTGTCATCCTAAGATTTAATAAGTCTTGGCTTTTGATAACATGAAACATGCTGCAGTGTGTTTTGTGAAATCAAAAAGCCAGGCACTTGCTTTCCTGTCCCCGATGGTTGGGTTAAGGGTACAAGGCTGAAGCTTGGTCACCTGACCTCTCCCATCCAGGATTCAGAGTTAATGTGGTAAAGACAGGAACAGCTCCAAATCCACTTCACTGGTTGTGGCTCTAGCGCTTGGGTCAGAGGTGTCAGTGGGCATTCGGTATTTAGGGTCAGAGGCTACAGGCCACCCAGGTCAGTTCTGTGACCAAGTCATGATTAGCATAGACAATGTTCTTGTGCAAATTAGAGAAAGACATCCTAAATCAAAAAGCCAGGCACTTGCTTTCCTGTCCCCGATGGTTGGGTTAAGGGTACAAGGCTGAAGCTTGGTCACCTGACCTCTCCCATCCAGGATTCAGAGTTAATGTGGTAAAGACAGGAACAGCTCCAAATCCACTTCACTGGTTGTGGCTCTAGCGCTTGGGTCAGAGGTGTCAGTGGGCATTCGGTATTTAGGGTCAGAGGCTACAGGCCACCCAGGTCAGTTCTGTGACCAAGTCATGATTAGCATAGACAATGCTCTTGTGCAAATTAGAGAGAGACATCCCTCCAAGCAGACACAGGCCCTTGCAAGCACAGGTTGGTAAATTGATGGAGATTTTGTGTGTAGACATAAAACATCTTCTTGTCTGGGTTGATATAGCATACACCAGGAAACATGCTGTGGTGAACAGAAGGTAGACTGGATTTCAGACCAAAACTGGAGTGGAATGCCATTTCCTCCTCCAGAGGATCTTCCTGACCCAGGGATTGAACCCATGTCTCAGGCATCTCCTGCACTGGCAAGAGGATTCTTTACCACTGAACCACCTGGGAAGCCATATGTATATTTTATTTATTTACTCTATATAACACATTGTTAACCAATAGAACAAATAACATTTATTTTCATATATCTATTTCTCCTATTATTTGAAATACCACATTTATAACACATGAATTTTTCCAGTTTTATTGAGAAATAATTGACATGCATCACTGTATAAGTTTAAAGTATACAGCATGCTATGCATGCTAAGTTGCTTCAGTCTGTCTGACTCTGTGCGACCCCATAACTTGTAGCTTAGCAGACTCCTCTGTCCATGGGATTCTCCAGGCAAGAATACTGCAGTGGATTGCCGTGCCCTCCTCCAGGGGATCTTCCTGGCCCAGGGACTGAAACTGAATCTCTTATGTCTCTGCATCGGTAGGTAGGTTCTTTACCACTAGTGTCTCCTGGGAAGCCCTTATAGCGTGATGATTTACATATATTTTAAAATCATTACCAAAATAGTTTCAACTAAGATCTGTCTTATCAAATAAGTAAAAAGAAAAAAAAATCAAATCTTAGTAAAAAGAAAAGAAAAATAAATGTCTCCTTGTGATGAGCACTCTTAGGATTTACTCTCTTACAACTTCCCTGTGTATCATACAGCATTGTTAACTACAGTCATCATATTGTCCGTTACATCTTTATCTATCTTATAATTGGAAGTTTGTACCTTTTGACCACCTTTCTGCAGTTCTCCTACCCTCTTACCCCCGCCCCTCTCCTCTAGTAACCACAATTCTGATCTCTTTTTACTATGAGTTTGTTTTACATTTCACATATAAGTAAGATCATGTAATATTTACTTTTCTCTGTCTGACTTATTTCACGTAGCATAATACCCTCAAGCTTCATTCATGTTGTCACAAATGGTGGGATTTCCTCATTTGTTTTATGGCTGAATAATATTTCTTTGTATATCTAGAGCACAATTACTAGAGAAGACTATCAATTCAATCTTGGCTCAGAGACATTCTAGTCTAGTTTCCTTGGACATATCTTAGCTGTGTGCCTTGGTCTTCTCATTTGTAAAACAAGTTGGTTTTTAAGCTAGATAAAGCTCTTAGAACAGTGACTTACACATAAATGCTACATGTTAACTGTTACTCTCATGTGTAGCATAGGTATTGCCTGATGCACAGTGGATGTACAGTCTTTGCTTCTGTGAACAAGAATCAGCTGCCTTCTAATCTCTGTGAAGACTCCTGACAACTGAGTCTCATGAAGACTCTGCTCTGTGATACATTGAGAATGGGAACCTTTCCAGTGGCCCGAAATGGGGCTAGACCCTACCAGCTCCTTTAAACCATGTTGGAAAATCTGAATGGGGACACTAGAGACGAGAGACTACTAGCAGCTAGAAAGATGAGCAGTTTTCAGGAGACGAAAAATTGTAGGATCATAAAGTAGGTGTGGTCTTAATTCATAACTGGCCTCACTGTCTAATTTTACTAGCAAATGGGCTAAAAATCAGCTCCTCCAAATCCAAAGCCATTTTTGTTGGCAAACTCACCTCACCTTCAACCTGATCATCCTTTGTAGCAACTCACTTCATTTAGCAAAGTGAGGCAAACTTTTGTTGCTCATTTTGTGGAAGGCACAATTAGTTATTAAAAAGTGAAGCAGAAATTGCAGGTGGGGCTTCCCTGGTGACTCCGTGGTAAACAATTCGCCTCCCAATACAGGAAGCACAGGTTAGATCCCTTGTCTGGGAAGATCCCACATACCAGGGAGCAACTAGGCCCTTGCCCCACCACGGCTGAGCCTGTGCTTCAGAGCCCGGGAGTTGCAACTCCTGAAGCCTGGTGCCTTAGAGCTTGGGCCCCACATCAAGAGAAGCCGCCACGACGAGAATCTCAGGCTCCACAATTACAGAGTAGCTCCCACTCACCGCAACTAGGGAAAAGCCCACACAGCAGCGAAGACCCACCACAGCTACAAATAATAGCCATAAATGACGTCTTTTTAAAAAAGAAACTGCAGGTGGCATAAGGAGTGCTTCCAGAAGACTTTTAATGATCAATGTAGAAAAATCTGTTATGTAAATTGGCCAATTAAAATTTCACTACCCACGCTTGATGGCAGAGGACACTGATGTCTTTGTTACTAGTTCTGTGCGTTCAGGTAGATTTAAAAAATTACTTCTTGAAGAGAATCTTGGCCCTGCCTTGGGTTCTGTCTACTCATCTTCATGGGGGTGGTAAGATGGCTTCTACCCAAGGCTGCTCGGCATTTATTCCTCTTCCCCAGCATAGCTGGCTCCTAATGCAGTCACCTCTATACTTAACTTGTCCATAAAATTACTGCATTCCGAGGACTCGTTACAAAATATATCCTCAAAATCATTGCCCATCAATAGCTATTTAAGTTTCTCGAAGGCGAAAATGTCGGTCCTGTTGATTTGAACTCCAAGATACTCAAACTCATCTTCTCTTCGTTTCTGTCATCATGACTCTGTAATCTTAGCCATGGCATCTTTCACATCATTGAATGCCTTCTAATTCCTCTCTCCACATCCACTCCTACCCTGTCCTTTCCAATCTCCACATCTCACCCTGAGCAATTTTTAAAAGTAAAAATATGTTTGAACCACCCCCAGTTGAAAAGCCTTCAATAGCTTCCCTCTCTTCTTACATTAAAGTCTAAGTCCTTATCTCATCCTGCAAGGTGCACCCTGGTCTGACCTCTGTCTCTCCAGTCTGGTCTCAGAACACTGCCCTCTGCCCTGCAGCCACAATGGCCTCTCTCTCTCTCTCTCTCTTCAAGTGTGTACAAATACTTCTCCTTCCTTGTATGTGGTGTTTGCTCTGCTGGTTACTTTTATACCCATTCCCCCTCCACTCCCATAATCCTCTTGTCCCCCTTTAAACCACAGCCTCCTAGGCTTTCCAGGTGGCATGGTGGTAAAAAATCCACCTTCATAATGTAGGAGATGCAAGAGATGTGGGTTCACTCTCTGGGTTGGGAAGATTCCTTGGAGGAGGAAAAGGCAGCCCATTCCAGTATTCGTGGCTGGAAAATTCCATGAATAAAGGAGCCTGGTGGGCTACAGGCTATTGGGGTAGCAAAAAGCTGGACATGACTGAGAGAATGAGCTCACACACACACCCACCCCATAACCTCCACCCATGGCTGCGTAAATCTGACTCACCTTGCCTCATTAACTGTCACTGACTTTCCAGATGCTTCCATTAGTCAACTTATAGCTATAATTATATTTACTGTTTTTGAGATTATTTGATAAACATCTTCCTCCCCAGATAAGAATGGATACTAAGATGGTAAATACTTTAAGGACTCTATGCCCTGAACTTAGCCCTGTGCTTTGCATATCATAAGTATGTAACTAACATGAAGGAAGAACACTGCATTGCCACAAGGATATGCAGTTCTTTCATTCTTGGAGATGTTTCAGAATCAGAATCTATCCTTGGATAAAGTCAGTAGAAGAGATATGTATGCCTGGATCCTAGATAGTTAGAGCCTCATCATCCCTAACCATCATATTATTAAAATAAATGTGAATTTATATATATATATATATTTGGCTGCATCACATGGCAAGTGGGTCCATGCCCTTTGCAGTAGAAGTATGGAGTTTCAACTGCTGGACTGCCAAGAATGTCCCCTTTATTTGGTCATTAGAAATTATTTATATAGACTATTTTGTCATGTCAAAGCTTTTATGATATGATTTAAATTAAACAAACCACAGAACTAAGTTCAATAAACTCTCAATGTTATTAAAAATATTGAAAAAGCTGGAAGGAAATAAACAAGAACACTGACAATAGTTGTCCCTGCTGCTAGTAATTTTCTATACTCTCCAAACAATTTTTACAGTTGGATAGGTATCATTCATCTATAGTGGGGGATATTATAAGAGATAATATGGAAAAAGTATTTACTGTAAAGTAAATTAAGGACATTATCCATTCTATAAGAACTCATAGCACATGTATCTCTCTGAAGTAATCATGCTTCTTTGGAGCTACTGGTTGGTTTTTATCTTACAAATACTATATAGAAAACATAATTATTGGTATTCCCATTTGCTGTCTGTTTACATACGTTAGTGTATATGCTAATGGGAATTTGTGGTATGACTCAGGGAACCAAAACCAGGGCTCTGTGGGAATGGGCAGGAGGTGGGAGGGAGATTCAAGAAGGAGGGGACCTGTACACCTATGGTTAATTCATGTTGATGCATGACAGAAATCAAACCAATATTGTAAAGCCATCATCAATCAATTAAGAATAAAGAGTAGCAGTGAAAGTGGGCAGCCTTGTCTTGTTCCTGACTTTAGGGGAAATGCTTTTAATTTTTCACCCTTGAAGATAATGTTTGCTGTGGGTTTGTCATATATAGCTTTTATTATGTTGAGGTATGTTCCTTCTATTCCTGCTTTCTGGAGAGTTTTTATCATAAATGGATGTTGAATTTTATCAAAGGCCTTCTCTGCATCTATTGAGATAATCATATGGCATTTATTTTTCAATTTGTTAATGTGGTGTATTACATTGATTGATTTGCAGATATTGAAGAATCCTTGCATCCCTGGGATAAAGCCCACTTGGTCATGGTGTATGATCTTTTTAATGTGTTTTTGATTCTGATTGCTAGAATTTTGTTGAGGATTTTTGCATCTATGTTCATCAGTGATATTGGCCTGTAGTTTTTTTTTTTTGTGACATCTTTGTCAGGTTTTGGTATTAGGGTGATGGTGGCCTCATAGAATGAGTTTGGAAGTTTACCTTCCTCTGCAATTTTC
>SJYX01011417.1:163375-179554 GCA_006410675.1 Oreotragus oreotragus
TGAGATACCACTTCACACCAGTCAGAATGGCTGCGATCCAAAAGTCTGCAAGCAATAAATGCTGGAGAGGGTGTGGAGAAAAGGGAACCCTTTTACACTGTTGGTGGGAATGCAAACTAGTACAGCCACTATGGAGAACAGTGTGGAGATTCCTTAAGAAATTGCAAATAGAACTGCCTTATGACCCAGCAATCCCACTGCTGGGCATACACACCGAGGAAACCAGAATAGAAAGAGACACATGTACCCCAATGTTCATTGCAGCACTGTTTATAATAGCCAGGACATGGAAACAACCTAGATGTCCATCAGCGGATGAATGGATAAGAAAGCTGTGGTACATATACACAATGGAGTATTACTCAGCCATTAAAAAGAATACATTTGAATCAGTTCTAATAAGATGGATGAAACTGGAACTGATTGTACAGAGTGAAGTAAGCCAGGAAGAAAAACACCAATACAGTATACTAACACATATATATGGAATTTAGAAAGATGGTAATGAGGACCCTGTATGCAAGACAGCAAAAGAGACACAGATGTGTAGAGTGGACTTTTGGACTCTGAGGGAGAGGGGGAGGGAGAGGGTGGGATGATTTGGGAGAATAGCATTGAAATATGTATACTATCATGTAAGAAATGAATCACCAGTTTATGTTTGATGCAGGATGCAGGATGCTTGGGGCTGGTGCATGGGGATGATCCGGAGGGATGATGTGTGGTGGGAGGTGGGATGGGGGTTCATGGTTGGGAGTTCGTGTACACCTGTGGCGAATTCATGTCAGTGTATGCCAAAACCAATACAGTACTGTAAAGTAAAATAAAGTAAAAATAAAAATTAAAAAAAAAGACAAAATGAATATTAAAAAAAATTTTTTTAAGAAGTCTGAAAAAAATAGACAAAATGGTGGCCCACTCTTGACAAACGTACTCAATTTCATGACAAACTTTCTCTATACTAAATGTGTTACCAGTACCATCTTTCTTTCTCACACATTTTATTTTTGCCTTAACGTTCTCAGCTCATGTGAATTTACTTGTGTTACCATATGCATCTCCATAAGCCATCTTAAGTCCTTCCTGGAAGAAGGTGGGCTATAAATAAACAAATAAGAACTGCATAATATATGCTTCTGGGCAACAGTTCGTGTGCTTCCCAGGAGGTACCAAAACAATTGTGAAAATAAGGCCAACGAGTTATTTTCAGTTCTTTAGTCCCAGAGAACTGCTTAGGGCTTGCAGAAACTGTTCCCTAGGTGGAGTCAAGTTGCTTCTTTAGTAATTCCATTCATAAATACACATTGGCTGTCTAGTAGAACTTGAAATCTTGATAATCAAAAGCTTATTGTATTTTGAGATGCTTGAAAAGGAAATTGAAGCTAATACCAAGGGAAAATAGAATAAAGTTAACTGTTTTCCTTCCAAACCAGCAGGAGGTCATCTAAAGTATAATGTAATACACAACTTTTAACTTTATGAACTCTTTTGCTTTTCTTCTTCTTTTTTTTTTGTTTTTGCATTTACAGTAGTAAGCTTACTCTATCATATGTAATTAACTTGTCATCTATAGAAGAAGCAAAAAATTATATATATCCAGGGGCTGTACTGGTGCTTTTAGTAGAATGATAGGCCTGTTTGGCATTGTAAGTATCTTTTCTTTCTTTCTTTCTTTTTTTTTGGATAATTTATTTTATTTTGCTTTATTTTTAAAATATTTTTTTGACCATGTCATGCAGCATGCAGTTTTTAGTTCCCTAACCAGGGATCTAACCTTTGCTTCCTGCAGCAGAAGCATAGAGTCTTACCCACTGGACCACCAGGAAGTCCCTGTAAGCTTCTTACTTGAATCAGAAGTTATTAGAAATAACTTATCAGATATCAGAAATTTTAAAAATTAGGAACTTAATATAATTACACCTATGCCAGTTTTTATTCCCTCCATCCTCACCACAGCCAATATATGATTGTGAAATAGAAGCAAAATGACAGCAGTGAAAAATGGCTTTGTAGAAAAAGACAGAATGGAAAATACAAATCACAGGCCCATATGACAGTGGAGTCCTTCTGGTGAGAATCATCAAGAAAGTTCACCTGAATGCCTTTCCTTGGGGCCCTGGAAAGCTCTCCTCTGACCTTTCTCCTTTGTAGTCCCAGGTTCTGCACTCTGGACTTCACTTCCATTTTATTTCATGACCTCATCTGAGGTGGGCACTGGAGCTATGCCTTTCCTGGGGGGTTTCACAGTTATTATATCCCAATTCCTGCTAGCACAGGTTTTAGAGCTCAGGGATTATTTTAGGGACTGGAGAGGCTTTTGCAGACCAAGTTTGTGGTTTCTTGGCTCATATTGTCTCATCAGAAATTTAGAAGGCTTCTGATCTCTTTGGGCCCAATCTGTTCAATGTGTGGGTAATTCTGGCCAAAGATCTGGTCTTGGTACAAGTTTTAAGTATAAAAGCTCTTGTGTACTTTCCTCTGTGGTTACTCCTTTCTCCTTCACCTAAGGAGTGGGTACCTTGTAGCATCTGAAGACAAACTTCCTGCACTGACGTGTGCCTCAGAGGTGTTCCCCATTGTCTTGTCAAGAACACTTACTAGAAGTTTCTTGCCAGGGTGGAGTCCTAACTGTGGTTAGGCAGCCCTTGCTTTTCCAGTCCATGTAGGATACAAATGCAATTAGATTTTCATCCCTTGGAGAACTCCAAATTACTGGGCACTTGGTAATTCACAGGCCACAAGCCAAGAATGTTTCTTTCTACTTCTCTCTGCAGGAGCTAGTTCTGGCCCAAGTTTATCTTCCTTCTCTGAGACTTTGCTGAAAATTGCATGAAGCTTCAGCATACACCAGCATCCCCAACTTTCCCTAAAGCACCAATCTGCACATAGTTTGCTGCTGGAAGTGATTTAGCCAACTGTTTTGCAAATTTCATTCAACTGTCTACTACCCTACCAAATCCTATAAACCAATGGCTCATTTATATTTACTTACAATATCCTACTTCTACATGGGTTTCCCAGGTGATTCAGTAGTAAAGGATGGGCCTACCAATGCAGGAGATGCAGGTTCTATCCCTGGGTTTGGAAGATCCCCTGGAGAAGGGAATAGCAACTTACTCCAGTATTCTTGACTGGAGAATTCCATGCACAGAGGAGACTGGCAGGCTATAGTTCATGAGACTACAAACAGTCAGACACAGCTGAGCAACTAAGCATGCACACACACACTTCTACATATCAAATTCTGAATCAGTTAGGGTTAGGTTTAGTTGAGAGTGACAGAAATCCTCAAATTGTCATGTTGTGAGAAATATGTTGTGGTTTTCAGACGTGTCAACAATATCTGAGAGTAAGTGGTCCAGGCTACCCTCGTGGTTCTGTTCTAAGTCATTTGAACAGAACTTTGCAACCAACTACTATGTTCTTTCCAAGCTGTTGTCCTTCTTTCATGGCCCAAGACAGACTACCTGGCATCAAAATTGACAGTCCAAGCAGCTGCCACTTCCAACAAAGTCCCATGGGGAGGGCAGAGAGGAAATAAAAATATATCACATCTCCAAAATTGCACAGACCATTCAAATGGCTACACTCAGGAAGAAGTGTAGTCTTTAAATGGGGTAGCCATGTACTTGGCTAAAAATCAGAGGTTCTATTATGATAGAAAAAGATGAAACTGAGATTGGAAGACAGTAAGAGTAATTAATTGCTCACAACTGAATGGGCTGGAGACTGAAAAGGATCAAACACTGAGAAAGCACCAGACTTGGAGACAGGGCTCTGGAGCAACACCCTCCATCCCAGTGACAGAGGCTGGAGGGGAGGGAGCCAGCTGTAGCGGTGGCCAGGCAGTTGTACCCGAGACTCAGGAATTAGAGAACAAAAGAGTTGTCTGGCTGGATGTGCCATCTAGTGGGGACAGGTTTCAGAGACTCAGTAGAAATCCTGATAAGATTCAATAAATTGTTAACTAATTTTGGTGAACCCTGTGGAAATGAAAGATCTTTTTTAAGTGAAGGAAGAGTGATTTTTATAAAATTATTTAATTAATTGGTTTTGACTGTGCTGGGTTTGCACAGACCTTTCTCTAGTTGTGGCAAGCAGGGGATACTTTCTAGTTGTTGCACGCAGGTTTCTCACTGCGGTGCCTTGCCTTCTCTTGTTGCAAAGCACAGGTGTTAAATGCACGGGTTTCGGTAGTTGCAGTGTGTAAACTCAGTAGCTGTGGCTCCCGGCTCTAGGGCATACGCTCAGTCATTGTGGCAGGAACCCCACAGCAAGTGGGATCTTCCCAGACCAGGGATCAAACCTGTGTCTCCTGCACTGGCAGGCAGATTCTTACCATAAAGCTACCAGGGAAACCCGAAAGATACTGTTTGGAAAAGTCTATTAAGAAGCTCTAAACAGTGTGGGCGGGGAAGGCAGTGGCACCCAGCTCCAGTACTCTTGCCTGGAAAATCCCATGGATGGAGGAGCCTGGTGGGCTGCAGTCCATGGGGTCACTAAGAGTCAGACACGACTGAGTGACTTCACTTTCACTTTTCACTTTCATGCATTGGAGAAGGAAATGGCAACCCACTCCAGTGTTCCTGCCTGGAGAATCCCAGGGATGGGGGAGCCTGGTGGGCTGCCGTCTATGGGGTCGCACAGAGTCGGACACGACTGAAGTGACTTAACAGCAAACAGCCTGGGAGACAGTGGCGTTTCTTTCAGTGGAAAGTTGTCTTTGGAAGAGAATGGAAGATTTAGGAATACTAAAATGGAGTGGGGGACTGTTTTCTTTCAAAATAAAAATTATAGGTTGGAGGGGAAAAGTGTGCTGATCTGGTCAAGAGGTTAAACTAAACTTGAGAATAAAGATTAAATGAAACTGAAATTCCAGACAGAAGACAACAGATCTGACCAGAAGGAGGATAACTCTGAGAAGAGTATAGGGGAAAATATTAAGGAACAAACTTGATGAGAGTCTTCATGTTTTCAGTTATATAGTATGTATCTACTATGTGGATGAATACATTTTATACAAATACTTAGACACCAGCTTAATATTTTGACTTAAATTGTATATGCAATCTTTTTTTAATGTGTTATGAGTCACATAATATAAAACATACTATTTTAACCATATTTAACCACATAGCTAAGTGGAACTAAGTGCATTCACACTGCTGTGCAGCTGGCACCATCATCCTTTTCCCAAATTTTTCACCTTCCTAAACTGAAACTCTGTCCCTGTTAAACATTAACTCCTCATCTCTCCTTTACCAACCCCACCATCCCTTGGTCCCTGGCATCTACACTATTTACAGTAGCCAAAATATGGACACAACTTATGTCCATCAACAGAGGAATGGATAAAGATGTGTGTGTGATCTTATAAGCATTTTTGCAGCTTGGATGATTTGGAATAATGACATATCATATCATTGGAAAGGTTATCTTTTTATTTTTTTTTCTAAAGAAACTGATCTGGTAGAGGTGATGGGGAATAACTGTATATGATGATAAAGGTGAGATGAAAGCTACAAATCTGATATCAAAAACTCTATGCAAATCTCTCTAAGAAGCAGAAGAAGAAACAGAAGGAGGCTGATGAAGTGGGAAACAGGGAAATGGCTCCTAAACTTTATTAGACTTCAGGGAACTTATAAAATCACCAATTTCAAGGCCTAACCCACCTGCTGGATTACAACACTGTACCCCAGACTCAGGGATATGTATTTATAACTTAAACAACACCCTAGAACTCTTCATTCTGGAACTGGCATTCGGGAACTCCTGCCACAGACATTCAGTGAGAGGGATGTGAAGATGACACTTTCTGAAAGCAAATCACAAAACTGACACAGAGTGAAAGTCTAGCAGTGCTGGGAGCAGCTACCCACTGTCATCACCTGCGTGTTTCATTCTGATGAAGCAGAACACTCCATCAGATGCTTCCTGGATTGACCTTGAGGACTGATAAGACTGCCACCCCCTTGAATGTCGAGGAAGAGACAAGGAAAATGTATAGCTGGACCTACGTTTAAAGAACAAGCAGAACTAGATGTCAGTGGGGAAGAGCTAAGAACCCCTGAGACACTCACAGACCTACAGCTGCAGAACCCTCCCACTCACAGGCCCCAAGAAAAAAGAGGAGTAAGTTACCCAAGCAACAGGAGAAAGAGACCCATAGAGCCAAAACATTACGAGGAGTGAGGGCCTTCCAGCTAAGTCATTGCCAGTCCCTGAGACCTCACAGGAAGGTGCTGCAAGCATAAATACTCAGACCCCACCTTCCTGCCTCCTTCCAATCTCCTACCTGGGCTGGAATCATTGGCTGGGTTTCCCAGGTGGCAGTGGTAATCCACGTGCCAGTGCAAGAGATGCAAGAGATGCAGGTTTGATCCCTGGATCAGATGGTGACGTGGGAGGACAAGTATCAGAGATCTTTAAGTGGCATTTCTTTGAGGATTAACAAATCTTGTCTTCTCAAATTCACCAGTACTATTTATTTGAACTTATCATAGTGCTGGATACATAGTTAGAAATCAATGAGTTCTTTTCTGTTGTTCGATTAAAATTTGCCAATAGGTAAACACAAACCCGTGTCAATATTTACTCAACCAATATTATATATTAATTTCTACAAATATATATTAATTACTGTGACAGGCCAAGCACTAGAAATAAAGTAATGAAAAAAATAAACATGGTTTCTTCTCTCAAGGGGCTTATCTAATAGGGGAACCTGGAGATAATCAAATAATCATATATTCATACAAATAAATATGTAATTACAAACTGTAAGTTATGAAATAAAATAACTAGAAAATTAAGTGATTTTAACAGGAGGATGTAATCTGGTGTAGGGTTCAAGAAAATTTTTTCCAAAGAAGTGATATTGGAGCTGAGATATGAAGTTAAGTAGAAACCAACTCCTTGAAAGGAGTATTCAAAAAACTTCCTGCCCCACCAATAAAATCAGGAAAGATAAATATCCTGAGATGCAAAGAAACAAGATGCTTTCTGGGAGCCGAAGAGCTCAAAAAGCAAGGATAAATAAGTGAGAGGTGAGGCCAGAGAGCTGGACAGTGGCCAGGCCATGCGGAGCCATGGGGGTCATGCTATTTAAGAGTAGTTGAAAGTCATGACCAGGAGAGGATCATGGTCTAAGCTGTTTTAAAAAACATCAGTTTTAAAAAAGGATGGAGGATGGCACAAGTGAGTGAGGAAGAGATGATCATTTGTACTAGCATGACAGTGGCTAAAATGGAAGAAAGTAAAGGGATTGAAAAATACTTAGAAATCTACACTAATAGAACTTGGCAATGTATCCAATGTGTGTGTACTTGCTGGTGTGGGTGATAATAGAGAGAACTGTCAAAGACAACAATCTTGGTTCCCTGCTTTTGGAGCCTGATGAATAGCAGTGTGATTTCTTGTGAGACCACAACTGGAGAACCATATTTAGAGGAAATAACCATGACTTAAGTATTTGGTATTTTGATTCTGAGATGTCTTGGATACATCCAAGTGGAGATGCTGAGGATGCAGTTGGGAGCTCAATGGAAAGGACTGGCTAGATGTGGAAGAACTATAAGTTGGATTACCCAACATCCAACTCTTCTCTTTTGCCAAATTCTACTACACCACTAGATAAGCAACACTGTTTTTCCTTCTCTCTTTTGCATATAGGGATGATCATGTAACAAAGATCTAGTCAATGTCACATGAGCTTGAGTTTATTAAGGCGCCATCAGGGAAGTTTTTTTTTCTGATATAGATTCTATCTTGTCTCTACCCTCTTCTATCTTTTTGAATATAGATATAATGGCTGGAGCTTCAGCAGCCATATTGCTGCCATAGATAAAAGGCAAGAGACTTTAGCTGTAAAGTCCTGAATAACTGAAACATGCCCACAAAAAGTTACCTCCAGACTTTATTTAAAAACACTAACTGTATTCATCTCAGTTACTCTTTTTATTTCTAGCACTAGGAAAATTCATTTCTAACTGACATGTAGTTTAAAAAATTGACAGTCATCAGCACATGGATGATAACTGGAGCCAAAGGGCTCAGCATAGATCTCAGGAGCCTCATCCATTAAAGTCTGTGTAAAGAATAATAACCATGAACATGAGACTGAGAAAAATTATCCAAAAATGTAGGAAGAAAACTGGGAGAGTGTATAAAACAAAGACACTGATGGAAGAGGGTATTACAGAAAGGCATGAATGGTCACTGGTGTCAGTTGCTGCTGTTAACTGACTCCTAAAATGTCTACTGGATCCAGTGACATGAAGGCCAGTGGTAGCTGTGATGAGAGCCATCACAGTGGAGTCAGTGGAGTAGGTTATATGGAAAGATAGGCTGATAAGTAAGAAATAAGACAGAAAAGCAACTCTTTTGAGAGCCTGGGTTGGAAAAGAAGAACAGAAGATGGCAGGGCAAAGTTTGATGGAGAAGTTCTGGTTTGTTTTTCAAATGGGAGAGACTGGAAGAAGTCTCAATGTATGTGTGTGGGATCATCCAGAACGGATAAAGAAACAGAAAGAGAAAATGCCTACTGGTTATATGAGATTCCCAAGGAGGTGAAGGCAACTAAGGACCACAGCACAGGCAAAGGGATTGGTCTTAAAAATGTCAAAAATGTAGAGTCAGAGAGTCGGATGAAAGCTGACCAATGAAATATCCTAACATAGCCAAGCTTTCAGGAGATAGTCACTGTCGCTTTCTAGATGTGCTGATTATATAATTTGTAATATTGACAAAGGGACCCCCCCATAGAAATGTAGAGGCCCCATACTTATTCTGGGATATTGCAGGAAAAAAGACAACAAACCTATTCAGCAGCTGCCCCACAGGATAATTTTTTATTATGTAATGAATACATCAAACCAAAGGGTCTAGCTCTTAATCTTACCTTGGTGACTATATCATATTCTAGAACACAGTATGGGATTTATGTAGGTATATGACATCAAGAATCTAACCGCCAGTCTTAAGTTGGTGAGTGCAGTTAGACAATTTTACATGTCAACTTGCCCTGGCTAAAGTCCTCAGTCATTCAATCAAATGCTAATCTGGGAGGTGATGTGAGGATATTTTAGGGATATGATTAAAGTGAGGGGGATTTGTTGTTGTTCAGTCACTAAGTCATGTATGACTCTTTACAACCCCATGGCCTGCAGCACACCAGGCTTCCCAATTTTCACTGTCTCCTGAAGTTTGCTCAAACTCATGTCCATTGAATCAGTGATGCCATCCAACCATCTCATTCTCTGTTGCCCCCTTCTCCTCCTGTCCTCAATCTTTCCCAGCATCAGGGTCTTTTCCAATGAGTCAGTTCTTTGCATCAAGTAACCTAAGTATTGAGCTTCAGCTTCAGCATCAGTCCTTCCAAATATTCGGGGTTGATTTCCTTTAGGATTGACTGGTTTGATCTTCTTGCAGTCCAAGGGACTCTCAAGAGTCTTCTCTAGCACCAGGACATCTGTACTATGTAACAGTTGTCTTTCTTTCCAGTACACTTGCTCTTGGAGCCCTGCTGTGGCCTAGTCACCAAGTCGTGTAGATTCTTTGGCAATATGGGACTCCCCAGGCAAGAATACAGGAGTGGGTTGCCATTTCCTTCTCCAGGTATCTTCCTGATCCACTAAGCAAACCCACAGCTCCTGCCGTGTCCCCTGCCGCATTTCCTGCATTGCAGGCAGGCTCTTTACTGCTGAGCCACCTGGGAAGCCCCAAAGGGGATTATTTTAGATAATCCAGTGGGCCTAATCTAAATAGTAGAAGCCCATAAGAACCGAGTTCAAGCTTTCCTGGATAAAGAAGAAATTCTGTCTGTGGCCAGCAGCTTCAGCCCACATCCGAGATGTCTGAACTGCCCTTCCTGATAGCTTCCTATAGGTACACGACTTGTGCAGCCAGAGAGCAACTGCGTATGCCGAGTCTTTGTAATAAATTTCTTAACGGAGATCTCCTTCTTGACGCCTGACTGAAACAGTAGGCACATCACAGTGTAGCATCTAGCCCTCAGTATTGCAGACAGCTGGTTTATCAAAAATATCAAGGGTGGGCTTGACTTCAATGGCAGAAAGCTGAAATAGTTAACTAAAGCACCAGAAATTAGGTTATAAGCACCAGAAATACTTCAAGTCCACATGACTGGCACATCTCTCCCTCATGCCATCGCCATAGGCACGTGGCCAGACCTATGGAGTCAGATGAGAAGGTAGGAACAGTTGAATACTAGACTTCACTGGGCTGAGAAATCCTTATGCATCCAACCGTCCATAAAGATCCTGTCTTGCCAGATGAGCTAGAAATACTTAAAATCCCTTTGCTAAAGCTCTTTCTCTGGGAGCTGTTAGGACAACCATGATAAGTATTTGCTTCCTTGACGTCCCGTCTTTTGAATTTACGTGGCTAAACAGCCCCCTTTACAGACGTGCTTCTTTGCATATGTTAACACTGATATGTCCAATCAGTTGCCTGAGTGGCCTTGGTGTCTTTCTACCTCCTTCCAGTGGTCCTTGCACTTGTCTTCTCTGATCCCACTATGTGCTGACATTACCACCTGACTCACAGAGGGCAATGGTTTTCCCCATTTAATGAAAGCCCATCAGACGCTTTTGTGAAATTAATACTGCCATCCTGGACAGAAGGGCTGGGGCAGTGTGAGGAAAATATACTTTCATGGTCCAGAAAGTAGCAGAATAGATTTGTGAGTCTCAGATTGGCCTGGCATTAAGATTTTGGAAACAGTTAATTAAAGTCCATCATACAACAGACACCTTCTACTCGTAATTTCCCCTTCAGAATCTGTGTTTACAACATGCCAGTCTCTTTGCTAAAGGCTTTGCATACATTAATTTCTATAATTCTTATTAAAAATGTATAAACACCTTGAGATGGTGATATTACTATCTTCATACTATGGATGGAAAATCAAGGCTCTGAACTTAAGCAAGTGTCCAGCATCACACAACTAGTAAGATGTAGGGCTGGGATCAGGGCCCAGGCCTGCCTGACCCCAACTCTTGTGTCCTTCACCACAACTCTGTATACAGAGCCTTGATTCTCCATATGTTCTTTTAACAATGAGATATATCTACTAAAAGGCAATGTGGAATCAGAAAATTATTTTTAACTCCAAGGCAGATTTCCTCCTGGAGTCCTTTCAAACCTGAAATGCTTGCATCAATTTTTTATTTCTGGTCTCTCATTTCATTCACTACAAGATTGTATGATTGTATGATGTTAAATCTAATTTTTTATTTATTATTGTTTATATCAGTCCTTTCTAATTTCTCATCCTCCACTTCTCCCCTCATATTGCTTATTCACTATCACACAAATTCAAAAGAAATAAGTGATATTTTGAGTTTCAAATCATGCATCAGGATGATAAATGTTTTAATTTTTAGAAAAAATTATGATTTTGTCAGTGTTCTTTTAGTTGTTATTTTCTGCTAAGAAATCACTTTATAATTATATAGCATATTATAAAGTGTATTTATTCTATTCAAAGAACACTTACATACATTCTTTTGTATAGTTTTTGTAATAAATTTAGGAACTCAGTAAGCTAGATCTTGTTATTTTCATCTTGCAGACCAAGAAACTAAAACAAAATTTAGATAACTTATGCATTTCTGGTAAAATAGATTAGATGTAAATAGATTTACCTAGTATGGAGAAGGCAATGGCACCTCACTCCAGTACTCTTACCTGGAAAATCCCATGGACGGAGGAGCCTGGTGGGCTGCAGTCCATGGGGTCACTAAGAGTCAGACACGACTGAGCGACTTCACTTTCACTTTTCACTTTCATGCTTTGGAGAAGGAAATGGCAACCCACTCCAGTGTTCTTGCCTGGAGAATCCCAGGGACGGTGGAGCCTGGTGGGCTGCTGTTTATGGGGTCACATGGGGTCGGACACGACTGAAGCGACTTAGCAGCAGTATTGCCTATGAGGGCTAATTCACTGAACTCATAGAACTGAATTCATGGAAACTTATTAGAGAAATCAATTCATTTAATACTGTCACACAATGGAAAGAACAAACAAATAAAATGAGTGTGAACAGCCCCTGAAAGGAAAATGTTCAAGTCTGTAATTAGAGAAATCTGATCTTGGTTAAACCAGATTATATTGGCCCCAAACTGCCGTAATTAAATCACGTCATTTGGCCTTAATTCTTGGATTTTTCTGCATACTTTGTGAGGGTAGATATTAATGGAGAACTAAACTTAGTATCCCTATGTTTTTCAAAAAGTAGCCAGAAAGTGCCACCAGGTAAAGACATATTCTAAAAATTCCCGGTAAGTTGCATTTCATTCTTCATTCTTCCCTCTCCCTTCCTGCCTAATGAAGCCCCAACACACCACACACTCACATACCACACACTCACACACACACACACATACATCTGCATTCTCCATAAATAACTCAGCTGTGATACAAGCACTAAAGGAGATTAGAGTAGCTCATTGACTTCCTTGGGTGTGCTCTGCTCTCTTCTTGCCACTGAGTTTTCTTTACTGATGAAAAGAAAAGACATTTGTTTTTCCTCAACTGCTGCTACCAAGAGCTTTTACTTTAAAACATCACCAATGTGGCTGAGACAGAAGGAGAGAGTCCACGGCAATTAAACATATTTATTGAAAAAAAAAAAATCACCAAGGACACCGAGGGTTTAGGACAATTATGTACAGTCAAGCACCACCTGCACAACTTCAGATTTTAAAATACCACCTTCCATGCAATTTCTAACTACGATGCAGTGCTACCGTGGACACTTCTGAACCTGTGCTGGGCTTCTTGGCCCATTTAGGTATATATGCGGGCGCATCCCTGAGCAGGAACGTGTCTGTGCACTTGTGTCCGTCGGCTTCCTTAATACTGTGTGCAGATGGCATTATAGGGGTCTCACAGCTACTTAAAGGCGACCCACTCTCCTAAGGCTACTTTGATAACAAATCCCTAAGCTTTTTGATTTTGGAAATTAAAAAAAAGAGAGGCAGAAGCAGCCGTCCAAAAAGATGAAGAAAGAAAGAAAAGAAAGGAGTCATAAAAGGGAAATCGCCATTGCTTCAATCTGATCCGGATATCCAACCTTTTTTTTTTTTTTAAAAAAAAAAAAGGCTGTTCAAAACCCAAACCCAACAACCAAGAAAAACTCCAAGAAAACAATAGATATTTTCAGCTGAAAGTGTTCCAGGTCCCTCTGACAAAGAGCCTCCCGAGGATTACAATGCAGTCAATGTTGCTTTAATTAAATTTAATGCTGTGTGAAATGCACTCCAAGAAACTTTGATGAATGACTGGGGCAATTCACGGAGCTCACTAAAGGGCATCCAGCCCTTGCCGGGGTGTCAAGCCACGATGAATTGGTTAGTACAGGCATGTTTATAGACTGCCTCGGGAACCTTGTATCTGTGTGGTAATGTCAGAGATAATGTTATGATTCGCTGGACCTGAGGGGGCTTTGATGACACGGTTAATGAGATGTCCCAGAGAGCATCCCAGCAGGTTGTGCTCAGACCTCCCACATCAAACGAGGCAGCCTTGCCCCTCCAGAGCCGCTGCCCTCCAAATCCCTCAGCTGGCCTTTTCTTCTCTTAGGGCCTTTCCCCCAAGTCTTTTCTTTCTTTCTTTTTTTTTTTCACTTCTTAGTCAACATTCACTTTGTCTGGCTGTTGAAATTCAAAAGTTGTTAGTTTTTAATTTGGCTTCTTGTTGACCTGACAGTGAACAAAAGAATTTTCTGGAATTGTGTGAAAGGGGGAAAAAAAAAAGGATCCTGGGGAAAAGATAAAGAAAGAAGCAAAAAGGACTCCTGGCTGAGGGAGGTAACACACAATTTAAAAAATCTTTTTCCTCCTGTGGACTTTGTTGGTCAAATTTTGTCATATGGTCAGAGGCTGTGATAGGGAAATTGAAATTTCATTTGCTTTCTTCAACTCTAAAGAAAAAAATCACACTCAATTGGATAAAAACTGAAAATGTGTTAGCCAAAGCAAACACATAAGCAAAGAATTTTTGTATGACTATAAGGGACACAGTTGTATTTTGTAACAATTTTTTTCCTTATTATAGTGGAACAAAAGTCCTTCTGGGAATTGAAGAAAGTAATGGTAGCTGGTAAATAAACATGCTTAGAATATATCCTTCTCTGCAAAAAGTCCCCAGACAGGAAGTGACCAGACAGTATTACCTCATTAAAGAGGATATGCATAGAAAGAGTAACAGAACTATATCAAATAACCTTTCCTGAGAAAGAAAATTGTTTTGTTTATTTTATACTTTAAAGACATTCTAAAATAGTTGCCTGTCTATATGTAGCCAAATATTTCCTCCTTGGGGAGAAAGCAGTTTTTATTAATATTTTTTTCATAGAACAGAGGGGAATTATGACTCTCACCTTTACATTTCATAAATATACTTGCTATGATCCGTTTTTTTATTTCTACAGAAATCATTTCATAGAAAAAACAACAAATTTCTTTTTTTCTTATTCTTAGTTTTTTTATGATTACTACTGAAATATTCTTAATTCTTCATTGCTAAAGGGTGAGTGAACTGTCTAGGTAGAAAGCCTCTATGGCAAGTGACATTTATTTAAAAATATACTTGCTTTTGCCTAATAGCACTATAATGAGGTTGAAATTAGATCACAAAGACAGAAGTGCCACACGTGATTTGCTTGGTTGTTTCTCAAAAAGAACAGAAAAGCAGCAAGAAGCTAATCTATTTTAAAATAAGTCTAGCTCCAAGATGGTGTGACGAAGCAATCTTTGTACTCATTAAGGATCAATTAGTGTTTCCACTAACTCGACTTTTCCCCACAATTATAATGGATAGAAGATCTCAGACTGGATGAGAAATGTACACCTCTGCTGTATGTTGTGAAGTGTAACTTTCTAGGTAAGACAGTATTATCTATCACAACAAAGTTGAAGTATGGGTTAAAAAAAAAGAGCAAACCATAATTAATTGATGGTTGCTTTAGTAAAGAAAATAATTTCAGAAATATTAAATTTTCCTTAAAAGAGAGAGGGAAAAATTAAATTTAAGAGTCACTTCCCCTTCCAGGGGATCTTCCTGACCCAGGGCTAGAACCCACATTTCCTTGTCTCCTGCATTGCAGATGGATTCTTTACCACTGAGCCACCGGGGACCCACATCAAAAGAGTAAGATATTTAATAGAAGAAGAACTGGAGGTAAAGATGAAGCTTGCCTAACATAAAAAGCAGCTTATTAGAAGGTGTCTGTGAAGTGTGTTTGCTTATTATATATCTATGTCAGGCTCAAATCCCAGACATGAGACAAACTATTAACACCAGTGTGTTTAAACTTAGCACAGAGTATCAGACAGTAATCACTCAGGACTCCTTCTATTGCAAATGACAGGAAGTCCAACTCAACTTGGTTTAAACAAACTTTTTAAAAAGGAAACATATTGGCTTCTATTAGTGAAAAGTCTAAGGAGAGACAGGCTTCCCTCGTGGCGCTAGAGGTAAAGAACTCATCTGCCAATTCAGGAGATGCAGGTTCAGTCCTTGGGTTGGGAAGATCCCCTGAAGGAGGGCACGCAACCCACTCCAGTGTTCTAGCCTGGAGAATCACCATGGACAGAGGAGCCTAGCGGGCTGCAGTCCGTGGGGACCTAAGGAGTTGGACACAACTGAAGCAACACAGCACGCACACGCTCGGGAGAGCTATGCCCTCGGGTAGGGCAGCATTCAGATTTCAGAACTTGCTTTCCCCTGCTGCACTCTGTATACCGTATTGATTTCATTTTAAGTTCCATATCACTGTGAGATAGCTGCAGTGTTCTCTGCCTCACATTTTTTCAGGTTCAAGTCAAATGAGTCAGTCAGACCTGAGAGGCTCTCTGACTTCATGCAAGAGCAAGTGACCACATTCACTTCTTCCTGCCAAACTCCCTTCTCCTTGTCCCCAGGCTGTTCTTTATTCAATTTTTCTTCTAAGACTTTGCTGCCATGCTACCAAGGCAGGAGCTTTGAGCCAGGTCGGAAAATGAGGTTACTGATGAAATCTAATGACCTCAAAGTTAAAAAACTAACATTAACAATAAAAGGTGACTCTACTTGGCATTTTTTTTCTAGAAGTACAAAACTCCTAATGTCCAAAATTCAATGTTTATTTTCACATAATTAGTTAAATGTTTT
>SJYX01011417.1:189124-203658 GCA_006410675.1 Oreotragus oreotragus
CCCCACCACCCCCATCAGCTCGCCTGAGGCCCCAGCCCAGTGCCACCGGCATCAGGACTGAAACACTCTCTCCAGCCTGCATTCCAGCCCCTGCCCGATTTCCCCTCCAGCAGTGACCACCAGCTCTGGGCCTCACTGAGTTGCTCTCAAGACATCTGCCCACACAGATGCACCTCTGATGCGTGGAAGATTATTTCCTTGCCCCCCCCCCCAAATTCCAAGCCATCTACAGGACTCCATTTCAGGATTTTCTCGGAATGTTGTGAAAATCTCTGTCTTGGCCATGGGAACGTTCAGAAGTCGAGGTTTGTGTGGCTCTGGTTACAAGATGGTATGTCTGAAGCTATGTTGTTGTTTAGTTGCTAAGTCGTGTCTGACTCTTTCGCAACCCCACGGACCATAGCCCCTCCAGACTCCTCTGTCCGTGGGATTTCCCAGGCAAGACGACTGGAGCGGGTTGCTATTTCCTCCTCCAAGGGCGTCTTCCTGACCCAGGGATCGAACCCGCATCTCCTGCATTGGCAGGTGGATTCTTTACCACTGAGCCACCTGGAAAACATCTGAAACTATAGTCCTGCCCTAAATAAATATTTGGCAGGCCACTGCGCTCTCTTCTCCTGTGTATCCGTGAGCTGGGAAAAGACGGAAACCACCTTTAGAAAACGTTCCCACCATTCTCCCTTCCTTCTCTCCCTCCCTTCCTTCTCTTTCTCCCTCTCCATCCTTCACCAACTGGGTACCAGAAGGGAACATATGAAACCTCAGCTTCTCCCACGGAGTGGCTTAAATGCTGCCAGGAACCCAGTGGATGGCCTGGTGGTTTAAGGAGAAGCTGATCTTTACAAAGCAGCCTCCATTTTCAGACATTCTGTGGTCGCAGCCAAGTTTTAAATCTTTGCTGCTCAGCACCTATCCTTCCAAACGGTGGGATTTTTTTTTTTCCTTCCTATTTGAAATGACAGCTTTTCGAGAAAGTCTGGCCTTCCCCCAGACCACTGCCATTTTGGGCCTTCTGCTCAGCGCAGCTTGGAAATTGAAGTGAGCAGCTGCTAGGTCACAGCGTCTGATGGTCCACGATCCCACGAGAGTCACTTTGCAAAGCTGTGAGCCTTGTCCATGGGGAGAACTAAAAAGGGGGAGGTATTCTGAGAGACATACCAGCTTCCTCCTGCCAAATGTCTAAGGAAAACGCACACGATGTTTTCCATTCCCTGCTTGGGTGCCACAGGAGGCCCCTTGGGATGGCACCACATGGGCTGAAAAGACCTTGGAAAGAGATGTTTTACTTGGGGTCGTTGTGGCTTCTAGGGGATCGTTAGGATGTGTGGAGTCTGCTGAGAGTTGAATTGTGTCCCTGCCTCTCCAAGAGATGTTCATGTCTTCATCCCTCCAACGTGCAAATGTGACTTTGTGTGGCAACAGGGTCTTTGAAGATATGGTTGAGATGAGGTCATGCTGGAGGGTGTGCATGCAGGCTCAGTGCAATTTCATCTCATTGTAAATTTTTTTGAAATTTTGTTGGGGAAAAGTCAAGATAAGAATAATATTTCATGACACATGAAAAATTATATTCAAATCATGTCCATGCTGCTGCTAAGTTGCGTCAGTCATGTCCCACTCTGTGCAACCCCATAGACGGCAGCCCAACAGGCTCCTCTGTCCCTGGGATTCTCCAGGCAAGAACACTGGAGTGGGTTGCCATTTCCTTCTCCAATGCATGAAAGTGAAAAGTGAAAGTGAAGTCGCTCAGTCATGTCCGACTTTTAGCGATCCCATGAACTGTAGCCTACCAGGCTCCTCCATCCATGGGATTCTCCCGGCAAGAGTACTGTCCATAAGTAAAGTTTTATAGGAGCATGGCCACATTCATTTTTATTTATATATTGAAATTTTGAAATTTGAAAAAGAGGTGAAATTTGAAAGGCACAAGACTGGCTAGACTGAAAGCCACTTTCAGACTCCAAGCTGAAAAATTGGGGTAATTCCATTCATAAGAAACAGAACTCACAGGTTGTACATCTCTGTGTGTATATGTGTGTGTGTTGTGTCTATACATAAACAGAGATTTATTTTAAGGAATTGCTTGGCTCACATGACTGGAGGCTTGGCAAGTCCCACATCTGCAGGCTAGACCAAAGGCTGGAGACTCAGGGAGGATTTGGTGTTCAAATCCAAAGGCCATCTGCTGGCAAAATTTCCTTCTAGCTCAGGGAGGTCCTCCTAAGGCCTTCCACTGATTGGGTAAGGCCCACCTCCCACTATGCAGAGCAATCTGCTTTACTCAAAGCCCATCAGTTTCAGTGTTCATTTCATCCCAAATACACCACCCACAGACACATCCAGAGGAACAGTTGGCCAATTTCCTGGGCTCCGTGGCCCAATCAAGTCCATACAGAAAGGTAGTCATCAGCATACTTGTTAGGGTACTCTTTCACAGTGGATGTGCCATTGATGTTTGGAGCAGAACAGTTCTCCACTGTGCAGGGGTGCCCTCACCATTGTGGGATGTTTGACAGCCTTAGTCCCTGTCCACTCACACCCATGATGTCCCCAAATGGTAACAACCAAAGCTGTGCCCATGCGTTGCCAAGGTCCCCTCAGGATGTCTCCTTCCCAGGCTGGAGGACACTGATTTAGATGCGCTTATGCAATAATGTTGCAGAAATGTTGGCACCATCAAGATGAATGGCAGGCTTCTCAGTTCTTGATGTTCAGACCTCACATGGATACAGCTGTTGTCTAAACCAGGAATTGGTGAATTTTTTCTGTAAAGGGCCAGATAGCAGCTATTTCAGGCTTTGGGACTATATGGTCTTCATCAGAACTACTCAACTCTGCACTGGTAGAGCAAACGCAGCCATGAGCAATATATAAATAAAAATGAATGTGGCTATGTTCCTATAAAACTTTACTTACAGACATGATTTGAATATAATTTTGCATGCGTCATGAAATATTATTCTTATCTTGACTTTTTCCCAACCATTTAAAATGTGAAAACCCTTCTTAGCTTGCAGGTAGTCTGAATGTAACTCTCTGTTACTTTTATCCCCCATGAACTCAGTGTGTTCAGCTAATAATTGAATGAAGACTTCAATAAATGTTCACTGAATTGAACGAAACAGAAATTGATCAAAAACGGTGCTTTTCAAACTTCATTTTTATCAGCAGAAACTTTTTGGAATTTGAATCTTAGAGAAACCCCAGTGTTTGAAACAAATGTAGTGTGTTATTAGCAAAATTTTATTTTTTGAGTTCAAATGGATAACATTTGTATATTTTGATGGACACAAAAATCAAGGGGGAATTCCAGATGGCTGTGTCAAGATGCTCTTTGAGTAAATTGTCCAGATGGTTGAAAAAGGAGAGAGAGGGAAGTTTCTGTTTCAAAGCAGAACCCCTGATGGTATCTAATGGTGGCTTATATTCTTATTCATAAATGTAAAAGTTAGACACGAAGCGTCAAAAGCTTCAAATAAATGACAGATGTAATCTTGTGGTTGGGCATGTCACAAGGTGTTTCTATACAACGGGCTCCCATGGCTGTGACAAGCAGGCCATAGCGATGCTCCCATAATTTTATGTAACTGGATAAAGGCAAGTCTGAATTTGTAAAAGAATCGTAGCTCCTGACACATTTGCAATAAATGCAAATCCCCCAGAGAAATGCTGGAAGAAGCTTGATTCCCAGGAGAGCTTAAAGGAAGCCCAGTTTAACACACAGGTGTTTTCTAACATCTGCACAATTCATGTATATTTGACTATCTGGAAGTTTATGACGTTTCCATTATAGTTTTTTTTTTTTTTTTTTAGCAGTTAAGAGTTTTGTAAATATTTTTTCAATTGTGGTAAAACATATGTAACATAAAACTTAGCATTTTAACCATTCTGAAGTGTGGAATTCAGTGACATTAAGTACATTCAGATTGTGTAACCATCACCACTATCCATTTCCGGGCTTTTTCATCATCCCAAACAGAAACTCTGCACCCGCGAAACACTAGCCTCCTATTCCTCCCTCCCTCCACCCTTGGCAGTCATGACCCTACTTTCTATCTCTGTGAGTTTGACCATTCTGGGTGCCTTATACACATGGAATCATACTCTACTTGTCCTTTTGTGGCTGGTATTATTTCACTTGGCAGTATGTTTTCAAGGTTCATCTATATGGTTGTGTGTAACAGAACTTTATTCCTTTTTAAGCCTGAATAATATTCCATTATATGGATAGAGCACATTGTGTTTATCCACTCATCTATCGGTGAACACTTGGCTTATTTCCACCTTTTGGCTGTTGTGAATTATGTTGCCAAAAACATAGTTGTATCTGTTTCAGTCTGTGCTTTCAATTTTGGGGGATATATTAATTTATCTAAGTGTGGAATTGCTAGGTTTTGTATTTAATTTTTTTGAGGTATCTCCATACTGTTCTCCACAGAGACTATACCATTTTACATTTCCCCCAGCCATGCCCAAGCGTTCCAATTTCTCCACATTCCCACCAACACTTGCTTCTGGTTTTTTGTTTTTATCTTGTTTCCCATGTGAATCAGGAGTGTTTAAATGAGACTTGTTTTATATTTGCAGCCCCTGAAGCCCTTTCATGTCACTTTAGGTTCCACAGATTAGTTCAAAAGCCAGTGCTGGGTTTGGTTTTTTTTTTTGACCTTCTTTCAGAGTTTGTGATTTAAGAGTAAACCCTCCTTGACTTCACTCCAAGAATTGAGTGGGATGATTGATTTCAAGCTGGAGGTGAGACCAGGAAACGAAACAGATCTCCAAGCAAGGCCTAGTGTTCACAGCCCACGTGAAAACCAGCCACCCACCTCTTTAGGATCAGGTTAAGCGAGAAATCACTTGGTCCCTCTTGCTCTCTTCCCGGTCTCTCTCCCTAAGTCCCTGTTTCTGTCTCTGTCTCTCTCCCTCTATCGGTCTCTGTCTCTCTGTCTACCTCTGTCTCTATCTTCCTCTCTGCCTCAGTCTCTCTGTGTGTGTCTCTCTCTGTCTCTTGCTCTTCTACTCCCCCAGGCAACCACGATAAATCAGACTTATTTCCCTGCTCTGCCTTCTGGGACTCAGCTCCCACCCAGCAATGTTTAAACTCCAGTTTAACACATTTTAAATCAACATCATGTTGGGGATCACTGGAGTCTAATTCAGTTAGACTTCTCTACAGGCCCGTCAAAACTCTCACCACTTCTGGGCAAATTCGTGGTGGATCCTGGGACACTGTGGAGGGCCATCTCCCGGGCTTTCTCACCTCGTCCCCACTGCGAGGTGGCGTGGAGCCACCTCCAAAACACTGCCGCCCAGCCCAGGCTCTGTGGGTCACAGGCCCCGCAGCCCAGGCTCAGCTCTGCGAGGCTGAAGCTGTGCTCCCTGGGGTGCCGGCCACCGCACACTGGCTTCTGCCCCAAGGAGGCTACTGACGTGTAGAAGCCGGAGCTTCTCACTCCAGGGGAAGGAAACATTCCCTCCAAATAGCCCAGCATTGTGATACGCCATCTCTTAACCCCCAGCCCCACACCTGCAGCCCCACTCACCACCAGGATGCCAGAAGAATGAGGGCCCCTGTCTTAGGAAGAGTTCCCTGCCTCCCCAAAGCTCCCTCTCTCCTTCCCGCCACCAGGCTCCTGACGGCTTCTCCATTCTGGAAAATGTTCCATTGTCTTAGGACTCAAAGATGCCCCAAGTCCCAAGGAGCTTGAGACCTCATAAGCAGACAGGGCTCCTGCTGACTGCTATGTCAGTAAGGATGCATTGCGTTGCAAGTAACAGATAATCCCACCTCAACAAAAAGAACAGTGTGCCTCTCATTAAGCAGAGGTCGAGAGGTAGAGCAGCTCTGGGGTATGTTCATTCAGTGGCTCCATGAGGCTCTTCAAAGACTCCAGTGTTTCCATCTTTCTAGCCACATTCTCAGAGGTCAGCTTTGTCCCCAGGGTAGCTCCTCAAGGCACAGAATGGCTGCTGCACCACCAGGCTTCTCATCCAGGATGCTATGATATCCATCAGAAGGGAGAAGATGTGCTTTCTCTTCTTCATTCCTCCCTTTAAGAGTGAGGAAGCTTTACCCAGCAGCCTTCCATTGGCCATGATTATATCATATTATTAAGCTCAAGGAATCACTGTAGAGAGATGGGACCACAATGATTACCTTTGGTTTAATCACCTATCTATCATGAACTTGCTTTGTATTTTTCACTCTTTCCCCCTTTTTATGTAAGAAATACACAGATTTTTTTTTGATCTGAATAATTTATTCAATACAGAAGTGTGTTGAGTAAAAATATGGAAAGTGTCCTTTACAGCCTTCCCCAGTCTCACTTTCCTCCTGAGAAGGAAATTGTCTCAATTTTTGGTGTATCCTCTTCCTGTTTCCTTTATGCATTTGCATACATATGGATGGTCATACATACTTAGGCACTTTGCTTTAATTTTTATGTAGATAGTATTTTGTTCAGTTGCTGGCCTTTTTCTACTTCGCATTCAGTACTTACAGATTTTCTTCATTCTCAGAATGGCTGCTGCACCACCAGGCTTCTCATCCAGGATGCTATGATATCCATCAGAAGGGAGAAGATGTGCTTTCTCTTCTTCATTCCTCCCTTTAAGAGTGAGGAAGCTTTACCCAGCAGCCTTCCATTGGCCATGATTATATCATATTATTAAGCTCAAGGAATCACTGTAGAGAGATGGGACCACAATGATTACCTTTGGTTTAATCACCTATCTATCATGAACTTGCTTTGTATTTTTCACTCTTTCCCCCTTTTTATGTAAGAAATACACAGATTTTTTTCTGATCTGAATAATTTATTCAATACAGAAGTGTGTTGAGTAAAAATATGGAAAGTGTCCTTTACAGCCTTCCCCAGTCTCACTTTCCTCCTGAGAAGGAAATTGTCTCAATTTTTGGTGTATCCTCTTCCTGTTTCCTTTATGCATTTGCATACATATGGATGGTCATACATACTTAGGCACTTTGCTTTAATTTTTATGTAGATAGTATTTTGTTCAGTTGCTGGCCTTTTTCTACTTCGCATTCAGTACTTACAGATTTTCTTCATTCACTTCAGTGGGAGAATATTATCCCATAGGGCGGATATTCCACTGCTTTGCATTTTAACTAGGTTTTCAATCTTGTGTCTTATCCCTGTAGCTAGATTGTAAACATCCTGAAGGCATATTTTTCTCTCTCCAAGCACTTGATACAGTATTTTCCTACAAAGTGAAAGTCAATTAATAGTTATTGATGGGAAGATTCTTTCTCTTGCCACACAAGAAATGATTTAGCACTTCTGACTGTTTGAGGTGGAGGTTTTTTCAGAGTGGGTAGAAGGGACACAGCTCCATGATCTATCAGTCTGTCACTTTTTGTCTATCGACAGTGATAAGTCCATCTACTGGCCAGGGAGAGCTGATCATTTTCCACTTTCCTTCGGCAATGGTTCCTGGGTTCATTGCAGTCTCTTCAGCAGGTTTNGGGACACAGCTCCATGATCTATCAGTCTGTCACTTTTTGTCTGTCGACAGTGATAAGTCCATCTACTGGCCAGGGAGAGCTGATCATTTTCCACTTTCCTTCGGCAATGGTTCCTGGGTTCATTGCAGTCTCTTCAGCAGGTTGTCAATTCAGAGCACTTGGGTTCCTTGCAACATTCGGCTCACATAGGAGCACTGGGGCAGAGTTATTAACAGCCCGCACTTCCTGGAGAACTGTTTCAAGGGCTACTAATGGTGTTCACAGACAGTTGGGCTGGAGCAGTTATCCATATGCCTAGACATACACTCTTAGTAACCTTTTCCAGGTTTCTTGAGGCAGTCACAACTACATAAAATTGGTTACAACTGAACCTATTCTAGACCCTTTGGTGGGAAGAAATTACTTCAATATGAGGCTATCACCTCAAAACAGACCAACCAAATTTAGGACTGGATGAACTTCTCTGAGCAATCACTCTTGAAGCAGATGTTGGCGTTCAGACATGCTGATAGCATCAATGAATATCATCTCAGACTTTGGTGGGGCTCCCGTACTTCTGAATCTGCCCAGCTTCCTGTAGTAGCCGGAAAAATTACCATTGTGAAGGAGCAAAGAAGAGAAACACATGTCTCCCAGATGTGTTCTTGCATTGGGGAGCACTCTCAAAATTTGGACCTTAACAGGAAATCTGGAACGATGAAAGGAAATCAAGCAATAGAAATGAGACTGAAATTAGTTTATGTCCCTCAGTTGATAACACACAAGGGGAAACTTTTGGATCAATCATTTTAATTACTATTGATTATAAAAACTCTGATCTCTGTAGACACTAAGAAGTCTACAATTGAATTGGGGAAAGGGAGCATCCAAATATGAAAAACTGGACAATAATACAAGTTAATATATGGGATTGAGACTAAATAAATGCCTATTTGGGCTTGGAGGGATAGCAAGGCTCTGCTTCCAAACAGAGCTGGTAATCTGTCTGGATACAATGACAGTATCGTGCTTGACCAGGCCTACTCATTTTTCAGAAAAGCGATTTTCTCTGGGGACCCAGCCTGGATTTCTTTGCCAACCTGGATGCCTGTATATGTCTTCAGTTGTTAATGTTGAAAGGTTCCCCCCCGCCTCTCTCTGTCTTCCTACCACCTCCCTTACCTTGAAATAGCCATATTGAAGACCTTTCTGCCCTTTTCTCTTTGCCTACACCTCCTATCTCATCCTAATTTGTTGAGAAAAATATTGCTGGCAGACAGAGGAGACAGAATCAGGAGAAAATCTAGATACCTCTTGTTAAAAGGGATTAGTTCAGTTCAGTTCAGTTGCTCAGTTGTGTCCAACTCTTTGCGACCCCATGAATCGCAGCTCGCCAGGCCTCCCTGTTCATCACCATCTCCCGGAATTCACTCAGACTCACATCCATCGAGTCCGTGATGCCATCCAGCCATCTCATCCTCGGTCGTTCCTTTCTCCTCCTGCCCCCAATCCCTCCCAGCATCAGAGTCTTTTCCAGTGAGTCAACTCTTTGCATGAGGTGGCCAAAGTACTGGAGTTTCAGCTTTAGCATCATTCCTTCCAAAGAACACCCAGGGCTGATCTTCAGAATGGACTGGTTGGATCTCCTTGCAGTCCAAGGGACTCTCAAGAGTCTTCTCCAACACTACATTAAGAGGGTTCCTAATAAGTAGGTCAGGGCCTGATTGGGGGGGTTTGGCTGAGGGGCACCCTGTAGTCTGCACCCCCATGCCCAGGCACTCGGGTCCCTGACACCCCTTTTGGGTGTTTCTGTAGACAAATATTTTTTCAGGCCAACACTGGATTACATGACTGCAGACCTTGGGATTCGAAAGGGAAAGATGAAAGCTTTACAGCAACTTGGGTTTTCTTTCAAGGGGAGTTTTTCCTCTACAGAATGTTTTGTTTTAACTGGTAATTAAAGGTGGGCAAAACAGTCCTGGAGAAATGGGTTTTCCTCCTCTCCAAACCTGTCTTTCTAAGAGAAACAGGCATAGGCAGGGCCACCAGGCCCACCCTCCTAACTGGAGCCAACTGCCCCTGATGGTTTATGGTCTAGTCCGCTTCAATTTCTCATGTATTACCTTTCTAGGGGCTGTGAGGCCCAGCAACCTGGACCCAGGCCAAGAAGTCAAGAACTGCTGAAGTCCAGGCCTCTACGCTTGTACTGACACAAGCGACCACCCAGCCCCGCCAACCCATATGGCTCTGTTTTCCTGATGTATGAGGTGGGTAGAGTGCTTTCCCCCAAAAGAGGACTCCAAGGGATTAATTAGTTAAAATCTGTAAACATGTATCATTATAATTAGTATTCCAGTTTCTAGTTAAAACCAAACTGGCCAAAAGGAAAGAAAATATCAGCCCTACCTCTGAAGGCAGCTACCTTTGCTTTTCTGGTATTTCCAGTCTGGCCGGTGGGAGAATGTCCTGGGAAGTTCAGTGTTTGCTGGGTCTGAGCCTGTAGCTGTGTTCACCACGTTTGAGGATGAGGAGGCCAAGAATCCAGTTGTGCCTTGGACCCACCTGGGCTCTGCTTGTTTAGACCATTGGCTCTGGCAAAGGCTGGACATCCCTCATTTGACCCAGATGCAGTATGTCTATTGTAGGGCCCCATGTCTTCATGTTCTTTGGGGATGGACAGGTTGTATAGGCCATTGTAAAGAGAGTTTTGGTTTCTGAGGTGTTAATCTAAAAGCAGTGCCTCTGAGGTAGTGCCTACTGCTTTCCTCAAGAGAGAAAACTCGGGACCGCGGAAGTTGTTCAATGGAGGAAAGTCCTGCATGGTAGGGCAACCCTCCCCTGCACAGCGACTTCACCCTGACCATTCTTTTTCATGGGAGACTCTCAATGGACCTCAGCCAGCTCAGCATGGCTCCCTTTTTCTGGGTCTAAATAAATCCACCCCATTCCCACTTCTGCTTCCAAGTGGTAAACACCACCCCCAAAAGTCTACCCTTCTAACAAGACCAAACAAAGTAAGGCCTCAGACCTCTCTCCCCGTGGACTTCCGGCCTCAGCACAGCCCCCTCCTAAGATGGCCGACGCCGGAAGTGCCTTCACCCACAGAGCAGGGGCTCCGCCTGCGCCACCAATGAAGTTAGGGCCTAAAGCGGGAAGCACAGTAGCCGTGCACAGGGCCAAGTGGAGACAAGATAACAATTTGCCACTGTTTAACTGGGTGATATGAAAAGATCTGTTCAATATTTACTTAGAGGAAAGGCTGAGTCCTCTAAATAAATAAAGGAAGGGCCCAATAGGAGAAGAATTGTTTAGGAGGTAGCCTCAGCCTGTCCCCCACCACCAGGAAATTCATTTCTGGCCCCACATTTGCAGTAAAACTTCCCCCTACCCCACCTCGGCAAAACAGAAGCCTCACGGTTAAAGGCACCCACCTATCTCAGAAGACACTGTCCCACTCAGGCGCCTCGGAACCCCTCATTCCAGGCCCCTGTCATGCGAGCCTTCCCTCTCCCACCCCACCATTTCCCCTAAAGGCAGATCTGGAAGACTATTGTCTCTCTGTCTTGCTACTGTGTTCAGTGAAGCTGCAGCTGTAGGGCCGGCCCACCCTGACTGGAAGAAAGTTTCCTTCCAAGAACACCGGGAGGCCTGAGTGCTCTGCTGTGTCTGTAAGGGGTGGCTCTGTGTCTGCCCGCCCCTTGCCCCCCACTTCTGGCAACCCAGGCCCCCTCAACATGTGTGGGATAAGCCATGACATGGGCCGTGCATACAGAAGTTAGGAAGGATTGCTCTTTGGGCCTTTAGAAGTTTAACCTGGCTTCTGCTTCGACAGGCCTCTCACGTGCCCTTGTTCATCTCTCCTGGGCAGGCAGGGCTGCTTGTGGTGCTGGTTACAGTTGCAGAGGACTTCTTTCCCCGGGGGCTTGCTGACCTTCATTCACCCTCTGCTTCCTCCACCATTTCCATGAGGGCAACTCGAGCTGCCTGGAAACTGACTTTCTGACATCCAGTGTACTATTCTTTTGTCCTTTGAGGCAAGTCCGAACACCTTTTACTCAAAGGTATGGCTGGAACATGAAATAAATGATAGAAAGAAAGGCCAAAGCAGAATAAGCAGTGTGCTTTTCAGCACACACTCAATTCGGAAAAGCTCTGAAAATACTCATTAGCCAGGAGTCATGTATCATGCATTCTGCTGACCCGAAGGCCCAGAAGGGGACAGGGGCTTCCTTTGCAGCTCTCATCCTTAGAGTGCAGATTGTGGTGGGGGGCGTGGGAGAGTGTAGTAATTACACGTAACTTTTAAGGTAAGTATTTCTGAGATCAGGGTTATTAGAATGAATCAGCATCATGTGGGGTAGAATTAACAAGAAATGTGTGTGTCCCATTTGCAAATAGTACCAACACTGCTGGTAGCTTAGACACTCCCTCTGTGAAGTGGAGCAGGCAATCACTTTTTGTTTGTTTGTTTTTGCAGGGTTTTTTCAGATAACCAACCCCTTTCCATTTCCACACAGTTATTAAGTAATCAAGCCGTTGTCTCTGGATTTTGTCACCTGGTGGCGGCCAGCATGCCTGGAAGCCTTGGGTCCCCTGCTGCATGGTCCTCTGGGTGTTACATTGCCCGACACGAAAAATATTCACTAGCCATGGGTGATAGCCATCCAGGAGTTGTCGTTTCTTCTTTGTCGATGTCGGTCAATTTCTCTCGACCTTCAGGGTGTGACTACCTTATGCATGTATCTTTGGCTGACATGGTTGTTGCCATTTCATAGAGCTCTTTTTATTTTGCAGTAGGAATTTTGTTCCATATTAAATTAATACTTATTTTTAATTAAAAAAGCACATAGAAGAGCATGGTGTTAGAAGTCAAAGTGCATCTTGCAAGTCTCCACTCTTAGCTCCACTCCCCAGAAGTAACCCCTGTGGACAGATACAGGCTGGAGAGGGTTCTCTGCATGATCAGGGCGCATGTGCTGCTTTGTAAACAAATAGGATCACATTGGACCCACCGGATTTTAGCTTCCTTCCTTTGCTTACAATCATGTCTTGAACTCTTTGCACATTAGAACTTTGAGAAGCATTTCATCTTTCACTGAGGGTGTCCCAGTTTGGTTTACAGGTGCCATCAGCTAGCTAGTCTCTTATTGATGACATTTAGCTTTTATCTAGTTGTTTTTTTTTTCCCCCCTCTGACAAAGCATCAATAAGTATTGGGCATTGTGTGTCTTTGCTTGCTTTAAGAGTTGAACTATAACATGAATTTCTACAGCTGGGTTAAAGACTAGTCACAATTTACATGTTGATAATTATAACTAGATTACTTTCCAAAAAAGATACCAACGGTATGATAATGCAACAGGGCAGTTTCTAGAGAAGCAAAATGGCCAATTCAGTCATCTGTAAATGGACATTGACAGTGTATTAAGCTTCCCTTCCATCAAAGTCAGCTGATTTGGGCTGGATTAAGCCAGGAAGCAAGTGAGCTATGGACTTTTCTCTCCATGCTTCTCTTCTGAAGCTAAATATGTAAGATTTGGGCTATTCTGAGTGGTTTTGTATTTTCTTTTCGTTGCAGTCCCTGAGTCCCAGGGTCAATTGCTGTGTGTTCATTGGGCAAGGGGACCGGCTCAGAGTGATGATGCGAGGTCTCTGAGCCTTTGTAGAGCTAAAGGGACGTGGATTCTGGAGTGAGCTGCCAACTGCAGGCTCAGAGGCTGGGGCCCCCCAAGGTGTGCTATTTGGGGATTTCTTTTCACTTCTCTAATCATCCTGTCCTTTGTTCATTGGGCAAGGGGACCGGCTCAGAGTGATGATGGGAGGTCTCTGAGCCTTTGTAGAGCTAAAGGGACGTGGATTCTGGAGTGAGCTGCCAACTGCAGGCTCAGAGGCTGGGGCCCCCCAAGGTGTGCTATTTGGGGATTTCTTTTCACTTCTCTAATCATCCTATCCTTCACAATCCAAGTGTCCCTGTTCTTCAGCCCTCTTCTACCTGTATTGTCTACTAGAAAATTACTAAGGGAGTTAATAAGGTCATGCCCCTGGGATCTCCTCCTTTGCGGCTCAGGGTGGGTTTCTGAGTGCGTCCCTGGCTATCTGAGGTGAAGGACTACCGTACTCTTTTTATTTTAAATTTCCAATCTGTTATAGATCAATACTTTTGCAAAATACTAAAAAAAAATTGAATTATGGGAAGAGTGACATAAAAAATAAAGACATAGAAGATACAAACCCGATTTCTTTTTCTTATGCTTAACATGCCCTAATATTACTTTGCTATTTTGCTATAAAAGTGTTTTGAAATGCTTCCTCCAAATTTCTGCTCTCATCTCCCTGGAGATGGGGAACAGTTTGAGTCACGCTGCTTGAAGTTGGTTTCCAGAAGCTTCTTCGGGCTTCTAAGTCCTCTTATCATTTTACTGGAAGACGGATTCTCATCCGTTTTCAGCGTGGAGACCCCGGGTCAATCCCCAGGGTTAACATTACATTTGGGTCTAAGCTCAAGGCTCTCACCGACCCTAGTCCCCTCCCCTCCCCCCAGCTTTTCCTGTGTGGGAAGCAGTAATTCATGTGTGCAAGGTTCCATCATCTGCTGTCTACCAACCAAAAGACATCATAGTCTTTTGTTCATGTTTTACTTTTAATTTTATTTAAGTCAGACATTTTCCTGTTAGTATTACTTCTCCTTCTCTATAACCCACTGCAGACGAGACAGAATGTGAAATCTGAGGATGTGGAGAAAAGGGAGGTGATAATCTTGTCTATCAAGCCTTTAAAACTTTTCAATTCACCTTTTAAATAATTTTACACTTTGTGAGATACTTAGGATGGATCTTAATAGAAGGAACTTATGAGCAACAATCGAGGTTTTAAAAGTCCTTTGTCTTTAAAAGTGGCTTACTGTTTCAATTTTAAATCCTGAGAAAATTGGTTTTCAGATTTCGTTTTGGAATCTGAAGTAGCAGATCACAGCGGCATCTAGTGGACATTAGTGGTATAACAAGCGGAGTAGACAAGGCAATAAAATTGACAATAATTTTTGAGTGTTGAAAACGAAGATCGTGGCATC
>SJYX01011419.1:5094-96125 GCA_006410675.1 Oreotragus oreotragus
GAACCTCAGAAGCATCGTTCAAACTCTTGAGGCTAGTCAAAAAGTTCCCCGACACATCTGTCTTCACTCGAGTAGAACAACGAAGTTCCCTGCACAACTCAAGAGGATCCCTATTCTCCCCTCTTCACTATGAGACGAGGGTTCCTTTCCCTGCTTCGTCGAGAAATGATTCCTGCCATCCTGTCGCATCTCAATAGGAGGCGCTCTCCACAGGAAACTCGAGAGGAACTCCAGGGGTCGGGCCACCAAACCCAAAGAGGCGCAAAAGTCTCAGTCGAATCCAGACGAACGTGATTACCCTGCAGTGCCTCGAATGTCACCCCGTGTATCGACTCAAAGCACGGTGGCACGTGTGGCAGCTCTGTGGGAAAGTTTCGTGGAAAAGACTCAGATCCCTGTGTCAACTTTATGGGAAGACTCACACTGCTACTACAGCTCGGGAGGAAAATGGACTACCATGTCTCCACACGAGACAAGGACTGGCTCCCCTGTGGAGTCTCCAGAGGAACATCAAGAACTACGTGAGCACTGGAGAGGAAACCTCATCTTGCAGCCTCAGCTCCTGAAAAAATCTTAGGATGCAGCAACAAACGGAGAGGAATCCCAAGAGTCCCCTCGCAACTCAGAGAGAGACTGGCCTTTCCTGAGGCCTCATGCGTGGGTCCCTGAGGTCCCCATCGTAACTCGAGAGGAACCTTCCGCAACTCGAGAAAAGACAGGTGGTTCTCCCCTCCAGGCGAGATGAGGACATGTTCCGCTGCAGTGTGTGATGGAAATCACACCCTCCCTCTTGAAACTCGGAAGGGTCTTTCACACCCTTGCTGCAAGTCAAGAAGTTCTCCAACATATCCATCTCCACTCCAGCGAAACAAGAGGGTCCCTCCAAAACTCAAGAGGAGCCCCGTTTCCCCCTGCTCAATGTGAGATGAGGGTTTCTTTCCCTGCTTCGGCGAGACATGATTCCTGGTGTTCCTTTTGCATCTCAAGTCGAGGCCTTCTCTACATGAAAGTCGAGATGAACTCCAGGAGTCATGCAAGGATTCCAAAAGACCACCAAATGACTCATTCTACTCCAGCTAAAGCTCATTTCCCTGCACTGCCTCGAATGTTTCCCAGAGTATTGACTCACACCATGGTGGCCTCTCTGACAGCCCTGTGGGAAAGCCTTGAGGGAAGGCACAGGTTCCTGTGACAACTCGACGGGAAGCCTGACTCTGCTGCTACAGCTGCGGAGGAAAGCGGACGTGCATGTCTCCACTCAAGACAAGGTTTGACTCCCCAGTGGACACTCCAGCGGAACCCCAAGAACCCTGTCTGCACTGGAGACGAAACTTCAGGTTGCAGCCTACGGTCCAGAGAAGGACTTAAGATGTGGCACCGACTGGAAAGGAATCCCGAGAAGCCCCGCGCAACTCGCACGGACACTGGCCTTTCCTGAGGCCTCCTGAGCTGGTCGCTGAGTTCCCCGTCGTAACTCGAGAGGAACCTGCAGCAACTCGAGAAAACAAGGAGGTTCTCCCCTCCAGGCGAGATGAGGCCCTTTTCCGCTGCAGGTTCTCAAGGGAAATCACACCTTCCCTCTTGAACTTCGGAAGCGTCCTTCAAACACTTGAGGCTAGTCAAAAAGTTTCGCGACATATCTGTCTCCACTGTAGTAGCACAACGAAGGTCGCTGTACAACTCAAGAGGATTCCCATTCTCCCCTCTTCAGTGTGAGACGAGGGTTCCTTTCCCTGATTCGTCGAGAAATGATTCTTGCCTTCCTGTCACATCTCAAGAGGAGGCGCTCTCCACAGAAAGCTCGAGAGAAATTCCATTGTTCGAGCCACCAAACCAAAAGAGGCGTAAAAGTCTCAGTCGAATCCATGTGAACGTGATTACCCTGCAGTGCCTCGAATGTCACCCCATGTATCGACTCACACCAAAGTGACACGAGTGACAACTCTGTGGGAAAGCCTCATGGGAAAGCCTCAGATTCCTGTGTCAACTCAATGGGAAGCCTCACACTGCTACTACAGCTCGGGAGGCAAAAGGACTAGCATGTCTCAACACGAGACAGGGCCTGGCTCCCCTGTGGAGTCTCCAGAGGAACCTCAAGAACCATGTCAGCACTGGAGAGGAAGCCCACTTGGCGGTCTTCACTCCTGACCAAGACTTAGGACGCAGCAAAGAATGGAGAGGAATCCCACGAGTGCCCTCGCAACTCAGAGAGACACTGGCCTTCCTTGAGGCCTCATGAGTGGGTCCCAGTGTTCTCCATCTTAACTCGAGAGGAACGTGCCGTAACTCGAGAAAAACAAGGAGGTTCTGCCCTACAGGCGAGATGAGGAACTTTTCCGCTGCGGTGTCTCGTTGGAAATCACACCTTCCCTCTGATCCTGGAAAGCGTCTTTCACATCCTTGCTGCAGGTCAAGAAGTTCTCCGACATATCCGTCTTCACTCGAGCGAAACAAGACAGTCCCTCCAAACTCAAAAGGAGCCCCGATTCCTTCTCCTCAGTGCGAGATGAGGGTTTCTTTCCCTGCTTCGGCGAGATATAATTCCTGGTGTTCCTTTCGCATCTCAAGTGGAGGCCTTCTCTACAGGAAAGTCGAGATGAACTGCAGGGGTCGTGCAACCATTCCAAAAGCTCATGGAAAGACTCATTCTACTCCAGCTAAAGCTGATTTCCCTGCACTGCCTCGAATGTTACCCAGAGTATCGACTCACACCATGGTGGCCCCTGCGTCAGCCCTGTGGGAAAGCCATGAGGGAAGGCAAAGATCCGTGTGTCCTCTAAACGGGAAGCGTGACTCTGCTGTTACAGCTGGGGAGGAAAGCGGACGTGCATGTCTCCACTCGAGACGAGGCCTGACTCCCCTCTGGAGACTCCAGAGGAACCCCAAGAACCCTGTGTGCACTGGAGGTTGCAGCCTACGGTCCAGACTAGAACTTAAGATCCGGCACTGACTGGAGGAATCCCGAGAAGGCCCTCGCAATTCGCATGGACACTGGCCTTTCCTGAGGCCTCCTGAGTGGGTCCCTGATGTCCTCGTCGTACACAAGAGGAACCTGCCGCAACTCGGGAAAAACCAGGAGGTTCTCCCGTCCAGGCGAGATGAGGCCCTTTTCCACTGCAAGGTCTCGAGGGAAATCACACCTTCCCTCTTGAACCTTGAAAGCGTCCTTCACACCCTTGCTGCAAGTCAAGAAGTTCTCCAATATATCAGTTCCACTCCAGCGAAACAGCAAAGGTCCCTCCACAACCCAAGAGGAGCCACATTTCCCTCTCCTCAATAAGAGATGACGTTTTCCTTCCCTTCTTCGATGAGACATGGTGCCTGGCGTTCCCTTCACATCTCAAATGGAGGCCTTCTTTACAGGAATGTCCAGAGAAACTCCAGGGGTTGTGCAACCATTTTGAAAGACCACCATATGACTCATTCCACTCCAGCTGAAGCTGATTTCTCTGCACTGCCTCGAATGTAACCCAGAGGATCAACTCACACCATGGTGGCCCCTGTGACAGCCCTGTGGGAAAGCCTTGAGGGAAGGCACAGATCCCTGTGTCAACTCGACGGGAAGCCTGACTATGCTGCTACAGCAGGGGTGGAAAGCGGACGTGCATGTCTTCACTCGAGACGAGGCCTGACTCCCCTGTGGAGACACCAGAGGAACCACAAGAACCCTGTCTGCACTGGAGAGGAAACTTCAGGTTGCGAACTACGGTCGAGACAAGGACTTAAGATGCGGCATCGACTGGACAGGAATCCCGAGAAGCCCCTCGCAACTCGCATGGACACTGGCCTTTCCTGAGGCCTCCTGAGCGGGTCCTTGAGGTCCCCGTCATAACTCGAGAGGAACCTGCTGCAACTCGAGAAAAACCAGAAGGTTCTCCCCTCCAGGTGAGATGAAGCCCTTTTCCGCCGCAGGGACTCAAAGGAAATCACACCTTCCCTCTTGAAACTCGGAAGCATCGTTCAAACACTTGAGGTAAGTCAAAAAGTTCCCCGACATATCTTTCTCCACTCAAGTAGAACAACGAAGGTCTCTGCACAACCCAAGAGGATCCCCATTCTCCCCTCTTCAGTGTGAGACGAGGGTTCATTTCCCTGCTTCGTGGAGAATTGATTCCTGACTTTCCGTCGCATCTGAAGAGAAGGCGCTCTCCATCGGAAATACGAGAGGAACTCCAGGGGTCAGGCCACCAAACCAAAAGAGGTGCAAAAGTCTCAGTCAAATCCAGATAAACATGATTACCCTGCAGTGCCTCGAATGTCACCCTGTGTATCGACTGTCAGCACGGTGGCATGTGTGAGAGTTCTGTAAGAAAGCCTTCTGGGAAAGCCTCAGATCCCTGTGTCAACTCAATGGGAAGCCTCACACTGCTAGTACAGCTCGTGAGGAAAACGGACTAACATGTCTCCACACGAGACAAGGCCTGGCTCCCCTGTGGAGTCTTCAGAGGAACCTCAAGAACCACGTCAGCCCTGGAGAGGAAAATTCAGGTTGCGGCCTCCGCTTCTGACAAAGACTTAGGACGCAGCACGGAATGGAGAGGAATCCCACGAGTCCCTTTGCAACTCGGAGAGACAGTGGCCTGTCCTGAGGCCTCATGATTGGGTCCCTGAGGTCTCCATCGAAACTTGAGAGGAACCTACTGCAACTCGAGAAAAACAAGGAGGTTCTCCCTTCCAGACGAGATGAGGCCCTTTTCCACTGCAGTGTCTCGACAGAAATCACACCTTCCCTCTTGAACCTCAAAAGCGTCCTTCACACCCTTGCTGCAAGTCAAGAAGTTCTCCGACATATCTGTCTCCACTCGAGCGAAACAGCAAAGGTCCCTCCACAACTCAAGAGGAGCCCTGTTTCCCACTCCTCAATGTGAGATGACGTTTTCTTTCCCTGCTTCGATGAGACATGATGCCTGGCGTTCTCTTGGCATCTCAAATGGCGGCCTTCTCTACAGGAAAGTCGAGAGGAACTCCAGGGGCCGTGCAACCATTCCGAAAGACCACCATATGACTCATTCCACTCTAGCTGAAGCTGATTTCTCTGCACTGCCTCGAATGCAACCCAGAGGATCGACTCACACCATGGTGGCCCCTGTGACAGCCCTTAGGGAAAGCCTTGAGGGAATGCACAGATCCCTGTGTCAACTCGACGGGAAGCCTGACTCTGCTGCTACAGCTGGGGAGGAAAGCAGACGTGCATGTCTCCAATTGAGACGTGAACTGACTGCCCTGTGGAGACTGCAGAGGAACCCCAAGAACCCTGTCTGCACTGGAGAAGAAACTTCAGGTTGCGGCCTACACTCCAGACAAGGACTTAAGATGTGGCACCAACTGGAGAGGAATCCCGAGAAGACCCCTGCAACTCGCATGTACACTGGCCTTTCCTGAGGCCTCCTGAACGGGTCCCTGAGGTCCTCATTGTAACTTGAGCGGAACCTACCGCAACTCGAGAAAAACCAGGAGATTCACCTTTTCAGGCGAGATAAGGAACTTTCCCGCTGCGGTGTCCCGACGGAAATCACACCTTCCCTCTTGAAACTCGAAAGCGTCTTTCACACTCTTGCTGCAAGTCAAGAAGTTCTCCAACATATCCGTCTCCACTCAAGCGAAACAAGAGTGTCCCTCCAAAACTCAAGAGGAGCCCCGTTTCCCTCTCCTCAATGCGAGATGAGGGTTTCTTTCCCAGCTTCAGCGAGACTTGATTCCTGGTGTTCCTTTCACATCTCAAGTGGAGGCTTTCTCTACAGGAAAGTCAAGATGAACTCCAGGGGTCGTGCAACCACTCCAAAAGACAACGAAATGACTCATTCTACTCCAGCTAAAGCTTATTTCCCAGCACTGCCTCGAATGTTACCCAGAGTATCGACTCACACCATGGTGACCCCTGTGACAGCCCTGTGGGAAAGCCTTGAGTGAAAGCACAGATCCCTGTGTCAACTCGACGGGAAGCCTGACTCTGCTGCTACAGCTGGGGAGGAAAGCAGACGTGCATGTCTCCAATTGAGACGTGAACTGACTGCCCTGTGGAGACTGCAGAGGAACCCCAAGAACCCTGTCTGCACTGGAGAAGAAACTTCAGGTTGCGGCCTACACTCCAGACAAGGACTTAAGATGTGGCACCAACTGGAGAGGAATCCCGAGAAGACCCCTGCAACTCGCATGTACACTGGCCTTTCCTGAGGCCTCCTGAACGGGTCCCTGAGGTCCTCATTGTAACTTGAGCGGAACCTACCGCAACTCGAGAAAAACCAGGAGATTCACCTTTTCAGGCGAGATAAGGAACTTTCCCGCTGCGGTGTCCCGACGGAAATCACACCTTCCCTCTTGAAACTCGAAAGCGTCTTTCACACTCTTGCTGCAAGTCAAGAAGTTCTCCAACATATCCGTCTCCACTCAAGCGAAACAAGAGTGTCCCTCCAAAACTCAAGAGGAGCCCCGTTTCCCTCTCCTCAATGCGAGATGAGGGTTTCTTTCCCAGCTTCAGCGAGACTTGATTCCTGGTGTTCCTTTCACATCTCAAGTGGAGGCTTTCTCTACAGGAAAGTCAAGATGAACTCCAGGGGTCGTGCAACCACTCCAAAAGACAACGAAATGACTCATTCTACTCCAGCTAAAGCTTATTTCCCAGCACTGCCTCGAATGTTACCCAGAGTATCGACTCACACCATGGTGACCCCTGTGACAGCCCTGTGGGAAAGCCTTGAGTGAAAGCACAGATCCCTGTGTCAACTCGACGGGAAGCCTGACTCTGCTGTTACAGATGGAGAGGAAAGCGGACGTGCATGTCTCCACTCGAGACGATGCCTGACTCCCCTGTGGAGACTCCAGAGGTACCCCAAGAACCTTGTCTGCAGTGGAGAGGAAACTTCAGGTTGCGGCCTACGCTGCAGACAAGGACTTTAGATGCGGCACTGACTGGTGTGGAATCCTGAGAAGGCCCTCCGAACTCGCATGGAAACTGGCCTTTCCTGAGGACTCCTGAGCGGGTCCCTGCGGTCCCCGTCGTAACTCAAGAGGAAACTGCCGCAACTCTAGAAAAACAAGGAGGTTCTCTCTCCCAGCGAGATGAGGCCCTTTTCGACTGCAAGGTGTCGAGAGAATTCACATCTTCCCTTTTGAACCTCAGAAACGTCCTTCAGCTGCTTGCTGCAAGTTAAGACCTTCCACGACATATCTGTCTCCACTCGAGTACAACAACGAAGGTTCCTGCACAACTCAAGAGGATCCCCATTCTCCCCTCCTCAGTGTTAGAAGAGGATTCCTTTCACTGCTTCATCGAGAAATGATTCCTGGCCTTTCCATCGCATCTCACGTGGAGGCCTTCTCCACAGGAACCTCGAGAGAAAGTCCAGGGGTAGGGTCAACAAAACAAAAGACACGCAAAATTCTCAGTCAAATCCAGATGAACGTGATTACCCTGTAGTGCCTCGAATGTCACCCCGTGTATCTACGCACACCACGGTGGAACGTGTGACAGCTCTCTGGGAAAACCTCGTGGGAAAGACTCAGATCCCTGTGTCAACTCGATGGTAGCCTCACACTGCTACTACAGCTCGCGAGGTAAAGGGATTAGCATGTCTCCACACGAGGCAAGGACTGGCTCCCCTCTGGAGTCTCCATAGGAATCTCAAGAACCACATCAGTACTGGAGTGGAAACCTCAGGTTGTGGCCTCCGCTCCTGACAAAGACTTAGGACACAGCAACAAATGGGGAGGAATTCCAAGAGTCCCCTCACAACTCGGAGAGACATTGGCCATTCCTGAGTTCTCATGGGTGTGTCCCAGAGGTCTCCATCGTAACTCGAGAGAAACCTGCTGCAACTCGAGAAAAACAAGGAGGTTCTCCCCTCCAGACGAGATAAGGCCCTTTTCCGCTGCGGTGTCTCGACAGAAATCACACCTTCCCTCTTGAACCTCGAAAGCGTCCTTCACACCCTTGCTGCAAGTCAAGAAGTTCTCAGACATATCTGACTCCACTCGCGTGAAACAGCGAGGGTCCCTCCACAACTCAATAGGAGCCCCGTTTCCCTCTCCTCAATGAGAGATGACGTTTTCTTTCCCTGCTTCTCCGAGACATGATGCCTGGCATTCCCTTCGCATCTCAAGTGGAGGCCTTCTCTACAGGAAAGTCGAGAAGAACTCCAGGGGTCGTGCAACCATTCAGAAAGACCACAATATAACTCGTTCCATTCCAGCTGAAGCTGATTTCCCTGCACTGCTTGGAAGGTTACCCGGAATATCGACTCACATCATGGTGGCCCCTGTGACAGCCCTGTAGGAAAGCCTTGAGGGAAGGCACAGATTCCTGTGTCAACTCGATGGAAATCTTGACTCTGCTGTTACAGCTGGGAAGGAAAGCGGACGTGCATGCCTCCACTCGAGACAAGGACTGACTCCTCTCTGGAGACTCCAGAGGAACCCCAAGAACCTTGTCTGCAGTGGAGAGGAAACTTTAGATTGTGTCCTACGCTCCAGACAAGGACTTAAGATGTGGCACCGACTGGAGAGGAATCCCGAGCTGCCCCTCGCAACTCGCATGGAAACTGGCCTTTACTGAGGCCTCCTGAGCAGGTCTCTGAGGTCCCCATAGTTAAAAGAGAGGAACCTGCCGCAACTTGAGAAAATCCAGCAGGTTATCCCCTCCAGGCGAGAGGAGGCCCTTTTCCGCTGCAGGGTCTCAAGGGAAAATACACTTTCCCTCTTGAACCTCGGAAGCGTCCTTCAAATGTTTGTTGCAAGTTAAGACGTTCCCCGACATATCTGTCTCCACTCGAGTAGAACAACGAATGTCCCTGCACAACTCAAAAGGATTCCCATTTTTCCCACGTCTGTGTGAGATGAGGTTTCTTTCTGTGATTCGTCAAGAAATGATTCCTGCCTTCCTGTCGCATCTCAAGAGGAGGCGCTCTCCACAGGAAACTCGAGAGGAACTCCAGGGGTCAGGCCACCAAACCAAGAGGCACAAAAGACTCACTCGAATCCAGATGAACGTGATTACCCTGCAGTGCCTTGAATGTCACCCCGTGTATCGACTCACACCATGGTGGCACATGTGACAGCTCTGTGGGAAAGCCTCGTGGGAAAGCCACAGATCCCTGTGTCAACTAAATGGGAAGTCTCACACTGCTACTACAGCTCGGGAGGAAAACGGACTAGCATGTCTCCACACAAGACAAGGCCTGGCTACCTTCTGGAGTCTCCAGAGGAACCTCAAGAACCACGTCAGCACAGGAGAGGAAACCTCAGTTTGCAGCCTCCGCTCCTGACAAAGACTTAGGAGGCAGCATCGAATGGAGAGGAATCCCACGAATCCCCTCGCAACTTGGAGAGACACTGGTCTTTCCTGAGGCCTCATGAGTGGGTTTCTGAGGTCTCCATTGTAACACAAGAGGAACATGACGCAACTCGAGAAAACCAGGAGGTTTTCCCCTCCAGGCGACATGAGGACATTTTCCGCTGCGGTGTCTCGACGGAAATCACACCTTCCCTCTTGAAACTCGAAAGCGTCTTTCACACCCTTGCTGCAAGTCAAGAAGTTCTCCGACATATCCGTCTCCACTCGAGTGAAACAAGAGGGTCCCTCTAAAACACTTGAGGAGCCCCGTTTCCCTCTCCTCAATACAAGATGAGAGTTCTTTCTCTGCTTCGGCGAGACATGATTCCTGGTGTTCCTTTTGCATCTCAAGTGGAGGCCTTCTCTACAGGAAAGTCGAGATGAACTCCAGGGGTCGTGCAACCATTCCAAAAGACCACGAAATGACTCAGTCTACTCCAGCTAAAGCTGATTTCCCTGCACTGCCTCAAATGTTTCCCAGAGTATCGACTCAGACCATGTNGTTTCTGAGGTCTCCATTGTAACACAAGAGGAACATGACGCAACTCGAGAAAACCAGGAGGTTTTCCCCTCCAGGCGACATGAGGACATTTTCCGCTGCGGTGTCTCGACGGAAATCACACCTTCCCTCTTGAAACTCGAAAGCGTCTTTCACACCCTTGCTGCAAGTCAAGAAGTTCTCCGACATATCCGTCTCCACTCGAGTGAAACAAGAGGGTCCCTCTAAAACACTTGAGGAGCCCCGTTTCCCTCTCCTCAATACAAGATGAGAGTTCTTTCTCTGCTTCGGCGAGACATGATTCCTGGTGTTCCTTTTGCATCTCAAGTGGAGGCCTTCTCTACAGGAAAGTCGAGATGAACTCCAGGGGTCGTGCAACCATTCCAAAAGACCACGAAATGACTCAGTCTACTCCAGCTAAAGCTGATTTCCCTGCACTGCCTCAAATGTTTCCCAGAGTATCGACTCAGACCATGTTGGCCCCTGTGACAGCCCTGTGGGAAAGCCTTGAGGGAAGGCACAGATTCCTGTGTCAACTCGACGGAAATCTTGACTCTGCTGCTAGAGCTGGGGAGGAAAGTGGATGTGCATGTCTCCACTCGAGACAAGGCCTGATTCCCCTGTGGAGACTCCAGAGGAACTCTAAGAAACCTGTCTGCACTGGAGAGGAGACTTCAGGTTGCAGCCTACGGTCCAGACAAGGACTTAAGATGCGGCACAGACTGGAGAGGAATCCCGAGAAGCCCTTCGCAACTCCCATGGACACTCCATTTCCTGAGGCCTCCTGAGTGGCTCCCTGAGGTCCCCGTTGTAACCCGAGAGGAACCAACCGCAACTCGAGAAAAAACAGGAGGTTCTACCCTCCAGGCGAGATGAGGTCCTTCTCCCCTGCAGGGTTTCGAGCGAAATCACACCTTCCATCTCGATCATCAGAAGTGTTATTCAAACACTTTAGGCTAGTCAAAAAGTTCCCCGAAATATCTGTCTCCACTCGAGTAGAACAACGAATGCCACTGCACCACTCAAGAGGATCCCCATTCTCCCCTCTTCAGTGTGAGACGAGGGTTCCTTTCCCTCATTCGTTGAGAAATGATTCCTGACTTCCCGTCACATCTCAAGAGGAGGCGCTCTCCACAGGAAACACGAGAGGAACTCCAGGGGTCGAGTCACTAAAGCAAATGAGGCACAAAAGTCTCAGTCGAATCCAGATGANAGGATCCCCATTCTCCCCTCTTCAGTGTGAGACGAGGGTTCCTTTCCCTCATTCGTTGAGAAATGATTCCTGACTTCCCGTCACATCTCAAGAGGAGGCGCTCTCCACAGGAAACACGAGAGGAACTCCAGGGGTCGAGTCACTAAAGCAAATGAGGCACAAAAGTCTCAGTCGAATCCAGATGAACGTGATTACCTTGCAGTGCCTCGAATGTCAACCCGTGTATCGACTCACACCACAGTGGCACGTGTGACAGCCCTGTGGGAAAGCCTCATGGGAAAGCCTCAGATCCCGGTGTCAACTCGATGGGAAGCCTCACACTGCTACTACAGCTCGGGGGGAAAACGGACTATCATGTCTCCACACGAGACAAGGCCTGGCTCCCCTGAGGAGTCTCCAGAGGAACCTCAAGAATCACGTCAGCACAGGAGAGGAAACCTCAGGTTGCGGCCTTCACTCCTGTCAAAGACTTAGGATGCAGAGAAAAATGGAGAGGATTCCCACGAGTCCCCTCGCAACTCGGAGAGACACTGGCCTTTCCTGAGGCCTCAGGAGTGGGTCCCTAAGGTCTCCATCGTAACTCGAGAGGAACCTGCCACAACTAGAGAAAAAACAGGAAGTTCTCCTTTCCAGGCGAGATGAGGATATTTTCTGCTGCGGTGTCTCGGAGGATATCACACCTTCCCTCTTGAGACTCGAAAGGGTCTTTCACACCCTTGCTGCAAGTCAAGAAGTTCTCCTACATATCCGTCTCCACGCGAGCGAAACAAGAGGGTCTCTCTAAAACTCAAGAAGAGCGTCATTCCCTTTCCTCAATGCGAGATGAAGGTTTCTTTCCCTGCTTCGGCGAGACATGATTCCTGGTGTTCTTTTCGCATCTCAAGTGGAGGCCTTCTCTACACGAAAGTCGAGATGAACTCCAGGGGTCGTGCAACCATTCAAAAAAGACCACGAAATGTCTCATTCTACTCCAGCTAAAGCTGATTTCCTGCACTGCCTTGAAGGTTACCTAGAGTATCTACTCACACTATGGTGGCCCCTGTGACAGCCCTGTGGGACAGCCATGAGGGAAGGCATAGATCCCTGTGTCAACTCAACGGGAAGCTTTACTCTGCTGCTGCAGCTGGGGAGGAAAGCGGACGTGCATGTTTCCACTCGAGACGAGGCCTGACTCCCCTGTGGAGACTCCAGAGGAACCCCAAGAACCCTGTCTGCAGTGGAGAGGAAACTTCTAGTTGTGGCCTACGCTCCAGAAAAGGAATTAAGATGCGGCAACTACTGGAGAGGAATCTCGAGAAGCCCCTTGCAACTCGCATGAACCCTGGCATTTCCTGAGGCCTCTTGAGCGGGTCCCTGAGTTCCCCGTCGTAACTCGAAAGGAACCTGCTGCACCTCGAGAAAAACCAGGAGGTTCTCCCCTCCAGGCGAGATGAGGCCCTTTCCCGCTGCAGGGCCTCTAGGGAAATCACACCTTCCCTCTTGAACCTCGGAAGTGTCATTCAAACACTTGAGGCTAGGCAAAAAGTTCTCCGACATATCTGTCTCTACATGAGCAGAACAAAGAAGGTCCCTCTGCAACTCAACAGGATCCCCATTCTCCTCTCTTCAGTGTGAGACGAGGGTTCCTTTCCCTGATTCGTCGAAAAGTGATTCCTGCCTTCCCATGCATCTCAAGAGGAGGCGCTCTTCACAGGAAAAACGAGAGCAAGTCCAGGGGTCGGGCCACCAAATCAAAAGAGGTGCAAAAGTCTCTGTCTTATCCAGATGAAAGTGATTACCCTGCAGTACCTCGAATGTCATCTCATTTATTGACTCACACCACGGTGGCACGAGTGACATCTCTTTGGGAAAGCCTCATCGGAAAGCCTCATATCCCTGTTTCAACTCGATGGGAAGTCTCACACTGCTACTACAGCTTGGGAGAAATGCGGACTAGCATGACTCCACACCAGACAAGGCCTGGCTCCCCTGTGGAATCTCCAGAGGAACCTCAAGAACCACATCAGCATTGGAGAGGAAACCTCAGGTTGCGGCCTAGGCTCCTGATAAAGACTTAGGACGCAGCAACGAATGGAGAGGAATCTCACGAGTCCCCTCTCAATTCAGAGAGACACTGGCCTTTCCTGAGGCCTCTTGAGCGGGTCCCTGAGTTCCCCATCGTAACTCGAGAGGAACCTGCCGCAACTCGAGAAAAACCATGATGTTCTCCCCTCCAGGCGAGATGAGGCCCTTTTACACTGCAAGGTATAGGGAGAAATCACACTTTCCCTCTTGAACCTTGGAAGCGTCCTTCAAATTCTTGCTGCAAGTTAAGACGTTTCCCAACATATCTGTCTCCACTCGAGTAGAACAATGAAGTTCCTTGCACAACTCAAGAGGATCCTCATTCTCTCCTCCTCAGTGCGAGAGGAGGGTTCCTTTCCCTGCTTGGTTGAGGAATGATTCCTGGCCTTCCAGTCTCATCTCAAGAGGATTCGCTCTCTACAGGAACCTCGAGAACACCATGGATCAGTCCACCAAATCAAAAGACGCGCAAAAGTCTCAGTCGAATCCATATGAACGTGATTACCCTGCAGTGCCTCGAATATCACCCCGGGTATCGACTGACACAAACCAAGAACCCTGTCTGCACTGGAGAGGAAACTTCAGGTCCGGCCTACACTCCAGACAAGGACTTAAGATGCGGCACTGACTGGAGAGGAATTCTGAGAAACCCCTCGCAACTCGCATGAACCCTGGCCTTTCCGGAGGCTTCCTGAGTGGGTCCCTGAGGTCCCCGTCGTAACTCGAGAGGAATCTGCCACAATACGAGAAAAACCAGTAGGTTCTCCCCTCCAGGCGAGATGAGGCCCTTTTCTGCTGCAGTGTCTCGAGGGAAAACACACCTTCCTTCTTGAACCTCGGAAGCGTCCTTCAAACGCTTGCTGCAAGTTAAGACATTCTCGACATATCTGTCTCCACCCGAGTAGAACAATGAATGTCCCTGCACAACTCAGGAGGATTCCCATTCTCCCCTCCTCAGTGTGAGACGAGAGTTCCTTTCCCTGCTTCGTTGAGAAATGATTCCTGGCCATCCCTTCGCATCTCAAGAGGAGACGCTCTCCACAGGAAACACGAGAGGAACTCCAGGGGTCGGGCCACCAAACCAAAAGACACACAAAAGTCTCAGTCGAATCCATAAGAACATGATTTCCCTGCAGTGCCTCAAATGTCACCCCGTGTATAGACTGACACCACGGTGGAACGTGTGACAGCCCTGTGGGAAAGCTTCGTGGGAAAGCCTCAGATCCCTGTGACAACTCGATGGGAAGACTCACACTGCTACTACAGCTCGGGAGGAAAGTGGACTTGCATGTCTCCACACGAGACAAGGCCTGACTCCCCTGTGGAGACTCCAGAGGAACCTCAAGAACCATGTCAGCACTGCAGATGAAACCTCAGGTTGTGGCCTTCGCTCCTGAGAAACTCTTAGGAAGCAACACCGAATAGAGAGGAATCCCACCAGTCCACTCGCAACTCGAAGAGACACTAGCCTTTCCTGAGGCCTGATGAGTGGGTCCCAGAGGTCTCCATTGTAACTCGAGAGGAACCTGCTGCAACTCGAGAAAAACCAGGAGGTTCTGCCCTCCAGGCAAGATGAGGCCCTTTTCCGCTGCGGTGCCTCGATGGAAATTACACCTTCCCTCTTGAACCTCGAAAGCGTTCTTCACACCCTTGCTGCAAGTCAAGAAGTTCTCTGACATATCCGTCTCCATTCGAGCGAAACAGCGAGGGTCCCTCCACAACTCAAGAGGAGCCCTGTTTCCCTCTCCTCTATGCGAGATGACATTTTCTTTCCCTGCTACGACGAGACATGATGCCTGGCGTTCCTTTCGCATCTCAAGTGGAGGCCTTCTCTACAGGAAAGTCGAGAGGAACTCCAGGGTTCGTGCAACCATTCCGATATACCACCATATAATTATTCCAGTCCAGCTGAAGCTGATTTCCTTGCATTGCCTCGAATGTTACCCAGAGTATCGACTCAAACCATGGTGGCTCCCGTGACAGCCCTGTGGGAAAGCCTTGAGTGAAGGCACAGATCTCTGTGTTAACTCGACAGGAAGCATTACTCTGCTGCTACAGCCTGGTCAGAATGTGGACGTGCATGTCTCCACTCGAGACGAGACCTAACTCCCCTGTGCAGACTCCAGAGGAACCCCACGAATCCTGTCTGCAGTGGCAAGGAAACTTCAGGTTGTGGCCTATGCTCCAGACGAGGACTTCAGATGTGGCACCGACTGGAGAGGAATCCCAAGAAGCCCCTTGCAACTCACATGGACACTGGCCTTTCCTGAGGCCTCCTGAGCGGGTCCCTGTGATCCCCACTGTAACTCGANCCTGTCTGCAGTGGCAAGGAAACTTCAGGTTGTGGCCTATGCTCCAGACGAGGACTTCAGATGTGGCACCGACTGGAGAGGAATCCCAAGAAGCCCCTTGCAACTCACATGGACACTGGCCTTTCCTGAGGCCTCCTGAGCGGGTCCCTGTGATCCCCACTGTAACTCGAGAGGAAACTGCCACAACTTGAGAAAAAACCAGGAAGTTCTCCCCTCCAGGCGAGATGAGGCCCTTTTCCACTGCAGAGTTTCTAGGGAAAACACACCTTCCCTCTTGAACCTTGGAACCTTCGTTCAAACACTTGAGAGTAGTCAAAAAGTTCCCCGACATATCTGGCTCCACTCGAGTAGAACGACGAAGGTCCCTGCAAAACTCAAGATGATCCTCATTCTCCCCTCTTCAGTGTGAGACGAATGTTCCTTTCCCTGATTTGTCGATAAATGATTCCTGCCTTCCCGTCGCATCTCAAGAGGAGGTGCTCTCCGCATGAAACTCGACAGGAACTCCAGGGGTCGAGCCATCAAAACAAAAGATGTGCAAAAGTCTCAGTCAAATCCAGATGAACGTGGTTACCCTGCAGTGCCTCGAATGTCTCCCCGTGTATAGACTCACACCACGGTGGCACACGTGACAGTTCTGTGGGAAAGACTCTTGGTAAAGCCTCGTGGGAAAGCCTCAGATCCCTGCGTCAACTCGATGGGAAGCCTCACACTGCTACTATGCGCTCAAGAGCGAATAAGACTAGTATGTCTCCACACGAGAGAAGGCCTGACTCCCCTGTGGAGACTCCAGAGGAACTTCAAGAACCATGTCAGCACTGGAGAGGAAACCTCAGGTTCTGGCCTTGCTCCAGACAAACACTTAGGAGGCAGCACCGAATGGAGAGGAATCCCACGACTCCCCTCGCATCTTGGAGAGACACTGCCCCTTCCTGAGGCTCATGAGTGGGTCCCTGAGGTCTCTATTGTAACTCGAGAGGAACCTGCTGCAATTCGAAAAATACCAGGAGACTCTGCCCTCCAGGCTAGATGAGGCCATTTTCCACTGCGGTGTCTAGAGGAAAATCACACCTTGTCTCTTGAACCTCGAAAGCATCCTTCATACCCTTGCTACAAATCAAGAAGTTCTCCGACATATCCATCTCAACTCGAGCGAAACAGAGAGGGTCCCTACACAACACAAGAGGAGTCCTGCTTCCCTCTCCTCAATGAGAGATGTTGTTTTCCTTCCCTGCTTCGACGAGACATGATGCCTGGCATTCCCTTCGCATCTCAAGTGGAGGCCTTCTCTACAGGAAAGTCAAGAGGAACTCCAGGGTCGTGCAACCATTCAGTAAAACCACCATATGACTCATTCCACTGCAGCTGAAGCTGATTTGACTGCATGCCTCTAATGTTACCCAGAGTATCGACTCACACCATGGTGGCCCCTGTGACAGCCCTGTGGGAAAGCCTTGAGGGAAGGCACAGATCCTTGTGTCCACTCGATGGGAAGCTTGACTCTGCTGACACAACTGGGGAGGAAAGCGGATGTGCATGTCTCCACTCGAGACGAGGACTGACTCCCCTGTGGAGACTCCAGAGGAACCCCAAGAACCCTGTCTGCACTGGAGAAGAAACTTCAGGTTGCGACCTGCGGTCCAGAAAAGGACTTAAGATGCGGCACAGACTGGAGAGGAATCCCGAGAAGCCCCTTGCAACTCGCATGAACCCTGACCTTTCCTGAGGCCTCCTGAGCAGGTCCCTGAGGTCCCCATCGTAACTCGAGAGGGACCTGCCGCAAGTCGAGAAAAACCAGGTTCTCCCCTCCAGGCGAGATGAGGCCTTTTTCCACTGCAGGGTCTGGAGGGAAATCACACCTTTCCTGTTGAACCTCAGAAGCTTCCTTCAAACACTTTAGACAAGTCAAAAAGTTCCCCGACATATCTGTCTCCACTCGAGTAGAACAACGAAGGTTCCTGCACAACTCAGGAGGATCCCCATTCTCCCCTCCTCAGTGTGAGACGAGGGTTCCATTCCGTGCTTCGTCGAGAAATGATTCCTGCCTTCCTGTAGCATCTCAAGAGGAGGCACTCTCCACAGGAACTTCGAGAGGAACATCAGGGGTCGGGCCACCAAACCAAAAGATGCACAAAAGTCTCAGTCGAATCCATATGAAGGTAATTACTCTGCAGTGCCTCGAATGTCACCCCATGTATCGACTGACACCACGGTGGCACGTGTGACAGCCCTGGGGGAAAGCCTTTTGGGAAGCCTCATATTCCTGTGTCAACTAGATGGGAAGCCTCACAGTGCTAATAAAGCTCGGGAGGAAAGCTAACTAACCTGTCTTCACATTAGACAAGGCCTGACTCCACTGTGGAGACTCCAGAGGAACCTCAAGTACCATGTCAGCAGTGGAGAGGAAACCTCAGGTTCCGGTCTTTGCCTCTGACAAACACTTAAGAAGTAGCACCAATTGGAGAGGAATCCCACGAGTCCCCTCACAATGCGGAGAGACACTAGCCTTTGCTAGGACTCGAGAATGGGTCCCTGAGGTCTCCATCATAACTCGTGAGGAACCTGCCGCTACTCGAGAAAAACCATGAGGTTCTACCCTCCAGGTGAGATGAGGCCTTTTTCCACTGTGGTGTCTCGACGGAAATAACACCTTCCCTCTTGAACCTCGAAAGTGTCCTTCACACCCTTGCTGCAAGTCAAGAAGTTCTCCGACATATCCTTCTCCACTCGAGTGAAACAGAGGTTCTACCCTCCAGGTGAGATGAGGCCTTTTTCCACTGTGGTGTCTCGACGGAAATAACACCTTCCCTCTTGAACCTCGAAAGTGTCCTTCACACCCTTGCTGCAAGTCAAGAAGTTCTCCGACATATCCTTCTCCACTCGAGTGAAACAGCAAGGGTCCCTCCACAACTCAAGAGGAGCCCCGTTTCCCTCTCCTCAATGCAAGATGATGTTTTCTTTCCCTGCTTCGATGAAACATGATGCCTGGCATTCCCTTCGCATCTCAAGTGGAGTCCTTCTCTACAGGAAAGTGGAGAGGAACTCCAGGAGTCATGCAACCATTCCAAAAGACCCCATATGACTCATTTCACTCCAACTGAAGCTGATTTCCCTGCACTGCCTCGAATGTTACCCAGAGTATCGACTAACACCATGGTGGCCACTGTGACAGCCCTGTGGGAAAGCCTTGAGGGAAGGCACAGATCCCTGTGTCAACTCGACGGTAAGCCTGACTCTGCTGCTACAGCTGGGGAGGAAAGTGGACGTGCAAGTCTCCACTCGAGACGAGGCCTGACTCCCCTGTGGAGACTCCAGAGGAACCCCAAGAACACTGTCTGCANGGTGGCCACTGTGACAGCCCTGTGGGAAAGCCTTGAGGGAAGGCACAGATCCCTGTGTCAACTCGACGGTAAGCCTGACTCTGCTGCTACAGCTGGGGAGGAAAGTGGACGTGCAAGTCTCCACTCGAGACGAGGCCTGACTCCCCTGTGGAGACTCCAGAGGAACCCCAAGAACACTGTCTGCAGTGGAGAGAAAACTTCATGTTGTGGCCTACACTCCAGACAAGGACTTAAGATGCCGCACCGACTGGAGAGGAATCCCGAGAAGCCCCTCGCAACTCTTATGGACACTGACCTTTCCTGAGGCCTCCTGAGCGGGTCCCTGAGGTCCTCGTCATCACTCGAGAGGAACCTGCTGCAACCAGAGAAAAACCAGAAGGTTCTCCCCTCCAAGCGAGATGAGGCCCTTTTTCGCTGCAGGGTCTCAAGGGAAATCACACCTTCCCTCTTGAATCTCGGAAGCGCCATTCAGACACTTGAGGCTAGTCAAAAAGTTCCCCGACATATCTGTCTCCACTCGAGTAGAACAACGAAGATCCCTGCACAAGTCAAGAGAATCCCCATTCTCCCCTCTTCAGTGTGAGACGAGGGTTCCTTTCCCTGCTTCGTTGAGAAATGATTCCTGGCCTTCCCGTCACATCTCATAAGGAGGTGCTCTCCACAGGAAACTCCAGAGAAACTCCAGGGGTCAGGCAACCAAACCAAAAGACACGCAANCCCCTCTTCAGTGTGAGACGAGGGTTCCTTTCCCTGCTTCGTTGAGAAATGATTCCTGGCCTTCCCGTCACATCTCATAAGGAGGTGCTCTCCACAGGAAACTCCAGAGAAACTCCAGGGGTCAGGCAACCAAACCAAAAGACACGCAAAATTCTCAGTCGAATCGATATGAACATGATTTCTCTGCAGTGCCTCGAATGTCACCCCGTGTATCGACTGATACCACGGTGGCACGTGTGACAGCCCTGTGCAAAAGCTTTGTGGGAAAGCCTCAGATTCCTGTGTTACTCGATGGGAAGCCTCACACTGCTACCACAGCTCAGGAGGAAAATGGAATAGCATGTCTCCCCACGAGATAAGGCCTGGCTCCTCTGTGGAGTGTCCAGAGGAACCTCAGAAACCACGTCAGAACTGGAGAGGAGAGCTCACATTGCGGCCTCCACTCCTGACAATGACTTAGGACACAGCAACGAATGGAGAGGAATCCCACGAGTCCCCTCGCAACTCAGAGAGACACTGGCCTTTCCTGAGGCCTCATGAGTGGGTCCCAGAGGTCTCCATCGTAACTCGAGAGAACCTGCCGCAACTTGAGAAAAACCAGGAGGTTCTGCCGAGATGAGGACTTTTTCCGCTGCGGTGTCTCGCCAGAAGTCACACCTTCCCTCTTGANAGTCCCCTCGCAACTCAGAGAGACACTGGCCTTTCCTGAGGCCTCATGAGTGGGTCCCAGAGGTCTCCATCGTAACTCGAGAGAACCTGCCGCAACTTGAGAAAAACCAGGAGGTTCTGCCGAGATGAGGACTTTTTCCGCTGCGGTGTCTCGCCAGAAGTCACACCTTCCCTCTTGAACCTCAAAAGCGTCCTTCACACCCTTGCTGCAAGTCTAGAAGTTCTCCGACATATCCGTCTCCACTCAAGCAAAACAGCGAGGGTCCCTCCACAAATGAGGAGGAGCCCCGTTTCCCTCTCCTCAATTCGAGATGACGTTTTCTTTCCCTGCTTCGACGAGACATGATGCCTGGTGTTCCCTTCACATCTCAAGTGAAGGTCTTCACTAGAGGAAAGTCGAGAGGAACTCCAGGGGTCGTGCAACCATTCCGAAAGATCACCATATGACCCATTCTACTCCAGCTGAAGCTGATTTCCCTGCACTGCCTCGAATGTTTCCAGTTTATCGACTCACACCATGGTGGCCCCTGTGACAGCCCTGTGGGAAAACCTTGAGGGAAGGCACAGATCCCTGTCAAATCGGCAGGAAGCTTGACTCTGCTGCTAGAGCTGGGGAGGAAAGCAGACGTGCATATCTCCACTCGAGATGAGGCCTGACTCCGCTGTGGAGACTCCAGAGGAACCCCATGTACCCTGTCTGCACTGGAGAGGAAAATTTAGGTTGTGTCCTATGGTCCAGACAAGGACTTAAGATGCAGCACCGACTGGAGAGGAATCCTGAGATGCCCCTCGCAACTCGCATGAACCCTGGCCTTTCCTGAGGCCTCCTGAGCGGGTCCCTGAGGTCCTCGTCATAACTCGAGAGGAACCTGCCACAATTCGAGAAAAATCAGGAGGTTATCCCCTCCAGGCGAGATGAGGCCCTTTTCCGCTTCAGGTCTCCATGGAAATCACACCTTCCCTCCTTCACCTTGGAAGCGTCCTTCAAACACTTGCTGCAAGTTAAGACGTTCCCTGACATACCTGTCTCCACTCTAGTAGAACAACGAAGGTCCCTGCACAACTCAAGAGGATCCCCATTCTCCCCTCTTCAGTTTGAGAGGACGGTTCCTTTCCCTACTTCGTTGAGAAATGATTCCTGCCTTCCCGTCGCATCTCAAGGGGAGGCGCTCTCCACAGAAAACTCGAGANAAAAAAATCATTTTGTATATATTTCAGCCACTCCCCTCTTGGCCTATAGATTTCTGCTGAAAAATCTGCTAATAGTTTCATGGGGATTCCCATGCTGCTTTTAATAGTCTTGTTTTTAATTTTTGACATTTTAATTGTAATGTGTCTTGGTATGGGTCACAAAATAAGCCTCAACAAATTTAAGAGGAGAGAAATTATATCAATCATTTTTTTTCCAACTGCAATAGTATGAAACTAAAAATCACTTGTAGAAGGAAAATGGGAAAATGGATAAATATGTGGAGATTAAATAACATGATACAAAAAAGAAAAACAATTGGTCACTGATAAAATCAAAGATGAAGTCAGAAAATACCTCAAGACAAATGAAAATGGAAATACAACTTTCCAAAATCTATGGGATGCAGCAAAGCAGTTCTAAGAGGGAAGTTTTTAGCAATACAGGATTTCCTCAAGAAACAAGAAAAATCTTCAATAACCTAATCAACCACCTAAAGGAATTAGAAGAAGCAGCACAAACAAAGCTCAAAGTCGCTAGAAGGAAGGATGGACACCTAAAAACTACTAAAAGAGAATATATGCAGAACACCCTTTGACATAAATAGTAGCACTATTTGTTTTGGACTAGTCTCCTAAGGCAAGAGAAATAGAAGCAAAAATAAACAAATGGGACCTAATTAAATCTCAGAGCTTTTGCACAGCAAAGGAAACCACTGACAAAATGAAAAGATAACCTACCGAATGTGAGAAAATATTTGCAAATGATATGATGCATAAGGTGTTAATCTCCAAAATATACAAAGAGATCATACAACTCACTATAAAAAAATCAAAAGATAGGCAAAATTCCTGAACAGATATTCTTCCAAAGAAGAAATACAGATGGCTAATGGGCACAGGAGAAGGTGTTCAACATCACTAGTTACTATAGACACGCAGATCAAAACAATAATGAGATATCACCTCATACCAGGCAGAATGGCTATCACTGAAAAGTCTAAAAATTTACAAATATTGGAGAGAAGGTGGAGAAAAGGGAACTCATAATGTATAATGTGAATGGGAATGCAAATTGGTACAGTCACTATGGAAAACAACACGGAGGTTGCTCAAAAAACTAAAAATAGAACTACCATGTGACTCAGCACTTCCAATCATGGGTTATGAAAACACTAATTCAAAAAGATAAACACACACCAATGTATGCAGCAGTATTATTTACAACAGCCAAGACATGGAAGCATCCCAAGTATCTGTCAACAGACAACTGGATTAAGACGTGATATATATATATTATGATATATATATATCTCATATATATATATATGTGACGTGATATATATATAATGATATATATGATATATATATATAATGAAAAAATTACTCAGCCATAAAAAACAATGAATTCTGTCATTTGCAGCAATGTGGATGGAACTACAGAATATTATACTAAGTGAAATAAGTCAGAGAAAGCAAATACTATATGATATCATTTATATGTAGACTCCAAAAAATAATACAAATGAAGTGAAATAAAGTGAAAGGCACTCAGTCATGTCCGACTCTTTGTGACCCCATGGACCATACAGTCTGTGGAATTTTCTCCAGGCCAGAATATGGAGTGGGTAGCCTTTCCCTCTTGCCTGGAAAATCCTAAGGATGGAGGAGCCTGGTAGGCTGCAGTCCATGGGGTCTCGAAGAGTCGGACATGACTGAGAAAAAGTGAAAGGCACTCAGTCATGTCCGACTCTTTGTGACCCCATGGACCATACAGTCTGTGGAATTTTCTCCAGGCCAGAATATGGAGTGGGTAGCCTTTCCCTCTTGCCTGGAAAATCCTAAGGACGGAGGAGCCTGGTAGGCTGCAGTCCATGGGGTCTCGAAGAGTTGGACACGACTGAGAGACTTCACTCTCACTTTTCACTTTCATGCGTTGGAGAAGGAAATGGCAACCCACTCCAGTGTTCTTGCCTGGAGAATCCCAGGGATGGGGGAGCCTGGTAGGCTGCAGTCCATGGGGTTGCAGAGTCGGACACGACTGAAGCGACTTAGCAGCAGCAGCAGCCTTTCCCTTCTCCAGAGAATCTTCCCAATCCAGGGATCAAATCCAGGTCTCCCACATTGCAGGTGGATTCTTTACCAGCTGAGCCACAAGGGAAGCCCAAATACAAATGAACTAACATGCAAAACATAAACAGACTCACTAATGCACTGATCTAAAAAACAAATGCATGGTTACCCAAGGGGAAAGGAAAGGGGGGAAGGACAAATTAAGAATATGGAATTGATACAAACTACTATGTAGAAAACAAATAATCAACAAAGATACAATGTATAACACAGATAATTACAGCCATTATTTTGTAGTAACTGGAGTATAATGTGCAAAAACACTTAATCACTATTGTATGCACCTGGAACCAACAAAATATTGCAAATCAAATATACTTTGTTAAAAATACAAAGAGAGTTTAAATTCTATACTTAACTTTCTATCAGCATCTTTTGAATGAAAATGATGAACTTCCTCCACTAAGAGGTAAACTCATGATCCACAATTTACTTCTGCCTAATAAAGACCATATATGACAAACTCAGTCAACATTATGCTCAACTATGAAGAGATGAAAGCATTTTCTCTAATATCAGGAACAAGACGAGGATGCTCACCTTCACCACTTCTATTCAATATAGTTTTAGAAGTCCTAGCCACAGCGATCAGAGAAGAAAAAGACATAAAAGGAATCCAAATAGGAAAGGAAGAGGTAAAACTCTCACTGTTTGCTAATGACATGCTACTACACATAGAAAACCCTAAAGATGCCAGCAGAAATCACAGACTTTGGTAAAGTTGCAGGTTATATACAAAATTAGTATACAGAAATCTGTTGCAGTTCTATACACTAACAACAAAATATCAGAAAAAGAAATGAAAGAAACAATCCCATTTACCATCACATCAGACAGGATAATGGTCAATACCAAAATCAGACTGATTAAATTCTTTGCAGCCGCAAGATGACGAAACTCTACAGAGTCACCAAAAACAAGACTAGGAGCTGAGTGTGGTTCAGATGATGAACTCCTTGTTGCAAAATTCAGACTTAGATTGAAGAAAGTATGGAAAACCACTAGACCATTCGGTTGTGACCTAAATCAATACAGTGGTTACACAGCGGAAGTTACACAGAGATTCAAGTGATTAGATCTGATAGAACAAGCACCCAAAGAACTATGGACGGAGGTTTGAGACATTGTACGTGAGGCAGGGATCAAGACCAACCCCAAGAAAAAGAAGTGCAAAAAGGCAAAATGCTTGTCTGATAAGGCCTTACAGATACCTGAGAAAAGAAGAGACGCTAAAGGCAAAAGAGAAAAGGAAAGACATACCCATTTGAAAGTAAAGTTCCAAAGAATAGCAAGAAGAGATAAGAAAGGCTTCCTCAGTGATCAATGCAAAGAAACAGAGGAAAACAATAGAATGGGAAAGACTAGAGATCTCTTCAAGAAAATTAGAGATACTGAGGGAACACTTCATGTAAAGATGGACACAATAAAAGACAGAAATAGTATGGATCTAACAGAAGCAGAAGAGGTGGCAAGAATACACAGAAGAACTATACAAAAAAGATCTTAATGACCTAGATAACCACGATGGTGTGATCACTCACCTAGAGCCAGACATTCTGGAATGCTAAGTCAAGTGGGCCTTAGGAAGCATCACTACGAACAAAGCTAGCCGAGGTGGTGGAATTCCAGTTGAGCTATTTCCAATCTTAAAAGATGATGCTGTGAAAGTGCTGCCCTCAGTATGCCAACAAATCTGGAAAACTCAGCAGTGGCCACGGGACTGGAAAAGGTCAGTTTTCATTCCAATCCCAAAGGCAATGCCAAAGAATGTTCTAACTACTGCACAATTGCACTCATCTCACACGCTAGGAAAGTAATGCTCAAAATTCTCCAAGCCAGGCTTCAACACTCTGTGAACCAAGAACCAAGATGTTCAAGCTGGATTTAGAAAAGCAGAGGACCAGAGATCAAATTGCCAGCATTCCTGGGATCCTAGAAAAAGCAACAAAGTTCCTTCTGGAAACATCTAAAACATCTACTTCTGTTTTATTGACTATGCGAAAGCCTTTGACTGTGTGGATCACAACAAACTATAGAAAATACTTCAAGAGATAAGAATACCAGAACACCTTACCTGCCTCCTGAGAAACCAGTATGCAGGTCAAGAAGCAACAGTTAGAACCAAACATGGAACAACAGACTGGTTCCAAATTGGGAAAGGAGTATATAAAGGCTGTATACTGTCACTTTGTTTATTTAACTTATAGGTAGGGTCAGTCAGTTCAGTTACTCAGTTGTGTCCACCTCTTTGTGACCCCATGGACTGCAGCACGCCAGGCTTCCCTGTCCATCACCAACTCTCAGACCTTACTCAAACTCATGTCCATTGAGTTGGTGATGCCATCCAACCATCTCATCCTCTGTAGTCCTTCTCCTGTCTTCAATCTTTCCCAGCATCAGGGTTTTAATGACTCTTCCCATCAGGAAACCCAAGTATTGGAGCTTCAGCTTCAGCATCAGTCCTTCCAATGAATATTCAGGACTGATTTCCTTTAGGATTGACTCGTTTGATCTCCTTGCAGTCTAAGGGACTCTCAAGAGTTTTCTCCAACACCACAGTTCAAAAGCATCAAGTTTTTGACAGTCAGCCTTCTTTATAGTGCAACTCTCACATCCATACATGACTACTGGAAAAACCATAGCTTTGACTAGATGGATCTTCATTGGCAAAGTAGTGAAAGTAATGTCTCTACTTTTCAATATGCTGTCTGGGATGGTCATAGCTTTTCTTCCAAGGAGCAAGCATCTTTTAATTTCATGATGCAGTCACCATCTGCAAGGATTTTGAAGCCCCAAAAGATAAAGTCTGTCACTGTTTCCCCAACTATTTGCCATGAAGTGATGGGACCAGATGCCATGATCTTAGTTTTTTGCATGTTGAGTTTTAAGCCAACTTTTTCACTCTCCTCTTTCACTTTCAGCAATAGGCTCTTTAGTTCTTCTTTGCTTTCTGCTGTAAGGACAGTGTCATCTGTGTATCTGAGATTGTTGATATTTCTCCCGGCACTCTGAATTCCAGCTTGTGCTTCATCCAGCCTGACATTTCCCATGACGCACTCTGCATGTAAGTTAAATAAGCAAAATGACAGTATACAGCCTTGACGTACTCCTTTGCCAATTTGGAACCAGTGTGTTGTTCCATGTCCGGTTCTAACTGTTGCTTCTTGACCTGCATACAGGTTTCTCAGGAGGCAGGTCAGGTAACCTACTATTCCCATCTCTTGAAGAATTTTCCACAGTTTGTGTGATCCACACCGCCAAATGCTTTGGTGTAGTCAATAAAGCAGAAGTAGATTTTTCTCTGGAACTCTCTTGCTTTTTCTATGATCCAGAGGATGTTGGCAATTTGATCTCTGGTTCCTCTGCCTTTTCTAAATCGAGCTTGAACATCTGGAAGTTCACGGTTCACATACTGTTGAAGCCTGGCTTGGGAAATTTTGAGCATTATTTTGCTAGCGTGTGAGATAAGTGCAATCGTGCAGAGTACACCATGAGAAATGCCGGGCTGGATGAAGCACAAGCTAGAATCAAAACTGCCAGGAGAAATATCAATAACCTCAGATATGCAGATGACACCACCCTTATGGCAGAAAGCCAAGAGGACTAAGAGCCTCTTGATTAAAGTGAAAGAGGAGAGTGAAAAAGCTGGCTTCAAATTCAACATTCAGGAAACTGAGATCATGGCATCTGGTCTCATCACTTCACGGCAAGTAGATGGGGAAACAATGGAAACAGTGACAGACTTTATCTTCTTGGGCTCCAAAATCACTGCAGATGGTGACGGCAGCCATGAAATTAAAAGACGCTTGCCCCTTGGAAGAAAAGCTATGACCAACCCAGACAGCATATTAAAAAGCAGAGACATTGCTTTGCCAACAAAGGTCCATCTTGTCAAAGGTATGGTTTCTCCAGTAGTCAAGTATGGATGTGAGAGTTGGACCATAAAGAAAGCTGAGAGCCAAAAAATTGATGCTTTTTAACTGCAGTGTTCTAGAAGACTCTTGCAGAGAAGGCAATGGCACCCCACTCCAGTACTCTTGTCTGGAAAATCCCATGGGCAGAGGAGCCTGGTGGGCTGCAGGCCATGGGGTCGCTGAGCCGGACACAACCGAGCGACTTCACTTTCAGTTTTCACTTTCACCCATTGGAGAAGGAAACGGCAACCCACGCCAGTGTTCTTGCCTGGAGAATCCCAGGGACGGGGGAGCCTGGTGGGCTGCAGTCTATGGGGTCACATAGAGTCAGACACGACTGAAGCGACTTAGCAGCAGCAGAAGACTCTTGAGAGGCCCTTGGACTGCAAGGAGATCATACCAGTCCATCCTCAAGAAAAGCAGTCTTGAATATTCATTGGAAGGACTGATGCTGAAGCTGGAATTCCAATACTTTGGCCACCTAATGAGAAGAACTGACTCATTGGAAAAGATCCTGATGCTGGGAAAGATTGAGGGCAGGAGGAGAAGGGGACAACAGAGGATGAGATGGTTGGATGGCATCATCAGCTCAATGGACATGAGTCTGAGCAAGCTCCAGGAGTTGGTGATGGACATGGAGGCCTGGCGTGCTGCAGTCCATGGGGTCACAAAGAGCTGGACATGAGTGGGTAAGCTGAACTGAACAGACAGAATAAAACACACAGAAAGAAACTTACCCAAGAAGGTAAAGGGCTTCCTTGGTAGCTCAGCTGGTAAATAATCCACCTGCAATGCAGGAGATCCTGGTTCAAATCCTGGGTCAGGAAGATCCACTAGAGAAGGGATAGGCTACACACTCCAGTATTCCTGGGCTTCCCTAGTGTCTCAGCTAGTAAAGAATCTGCCTGTAATGTGGGAGACCTTCGTTCGATCCCTGGGTTAGGAAATCCCCTGGAGAAGGGAACAGCTACCCAGTCCAGTATTCTGGCCTGGTGAATTCCATGGACTGTATAGTCAATGGGGTTGCAAAGAGTCAGACACGACTGAGCAACTTGAACAAGGAGGCAAAAAATCTATCATCTGAAAACTAAAAGACACTGATGAAAGAAACTGAAGATGATGTAAACAAATGGAAAGATATGCCTTGTTCTCAGACTGAAAGAATCAATACTGTTAAAAGGACCATACTACACAAGACCATCTGCCAATTCAATGTTCTCCAATTCAGTGCACACTGAGGACCCGTGGCAGGGCTGACAGGCTGGGCTGGGAAGGTAAAGTGCTTCTCCTCCTTTTGTACTACTGGGAACAAGAGCCAATTTGTGGTAGGTGGACACCTGACTCTCAGAATAAATCTGTTCTCCGCTCTGGATGCTTTGTCATCTGAGGGCTCTGTCTCCTAAATTCCAGAGGCTGAAGTGAATGCAGAATTTTTGACTCATTACAGTAGGTTTTTAATAAAATACATAGGCTTTAGCAGTGCCATGGATGTGTGACCCCAATACCCAGTGGCTTCATTCTTATAGTCCTTACACAAAAAATAATGAGAAAGAGGTTTATCTAAAAAGTCTGTGCTTATAACTTCACTACTGTCTGACACAGAACAAGAGAATCATCCCCTGAAGAGGGCACTAAAGTCACACTTTCTGTCCTTTTGACACTGGCAGGTCTCAGAAACTTTGTTTCAGACTTTAATTTGGAGAACTCTTCTTGCCTGTATCCTACACCTTATGAAGCACCCAAAAATGATTCCTTGTGAGGACTGACATGTGACCCCTCCGAGTTAGGAACAAGCCAGTCCCACTTTCTAACTCTGACAGTGCCCCTTAGCTGGAGTGTGTTTCAGGCACGCCCAGTCCCCAGAATTTCTAGAGGACAGACATATCTGGAAAGTCCACCTGAAGCACAGCATCTGAAAAACGTCCATAGCAACGATCTACCGGAGTGGGGGTGGGGGACGGGCGGAGAGGGGAGAGGAGAAAACTTTAATCCGGTTAAAAAACGGGGGAAATAAACACGGGGGAATCCAAGGCTCCAACATTTTCAAGAAAACGCTTTCTTATGTGACTACTTCCTTTGCACAGTCCTACTCAGAAAACCACACAAAATCACTTAGAATCAGAAAACTCAAGATTCCTAACAATGAGAAATCATGAACAACTTTGTATTTACCTTGGATAAATTAATAGGAAAAGACAGTAGGTGGAGACATTTAAGAAATGAGTGTGAACTACTGACACAAAAGCTAAACTTTAAATCGTTTTATTGTATTTCGATTGCCTTTAAATGTCATAACAAATTCCTACTTTGTTGGTCTATGATCTTTCCTTTCATTTTTGGAAAAGGGAAGAAAATTCTTATCGAAAAGTTATCATTAATTACTAGTTATTTAATCTAAAAACTATGGGCGTAGCATCTCTCAAGCTCAATCCCAATTTGACATTCGAATCTACTAATCATGTCAGCGAATTATTTTCAGGAGAATATGGTTTTACGTGCAAGTATTTATTTTGCATTCCCTAATTAGGGAGGGCTTTAGTAGCGTTTTTTTGACTTCCAAAATAAATGTCTTTTCTGAGGTGTGCATGAACCACACATTAGAAGTTACTTTTGGAATACTCTGGAGGGCTGTGGGGCTTGTGGACTGCCTGGTGTTGGGAAGCAGCAAAATGAAAAAGGATGTGGACGGAGGCCCGGTCTGAAAACGGACTGTGACGTGAAAAATAGAACTAACCCGAAATGCCTGATCTGAATTGTAGCAAATGTTTACCAACAAAGCCAATTGACAGTCTTGAGAAATGTCACCCCGTGTATCGACTCACACCACGGTGGCACGTGTGGCATCTCTGTGGGAAAGCCTCGTGGGAAAGCCACAGATTCCTGTGTCAACTCAATTGGAAGACTCACATTGCTACTACAGCTCTGGAGGAAAATGGACTAGCATGTCTCCACACGAGAAAAGGCTTGGCTCCCCTGTGGAGTCTCCAGAGAAACCTCAAGAACCACGTTCGCACTGGAGAAGAAACCTTAGGTTGTGGCCTCCGCTCCTGACAAAAACTTAGGACACAGCACCAAATGGAGAGAAATCACAAGAATCCCCTCGCAACTCGGACAGACACTGTCCTTTCCTGAGGCCTCATGAGTGGGTCCCAGATGTTTCCATCGTAACTAGAGAGAAACCTGACACAACCGGAGAAAAACTCGGAGGTTCTGCCCTCCAGGCGAGATGAGGCCCTTTTCCGCTGCAGTATCTCGACGGAAATTACAGCTTCCCTCTTGAAACTCGAAATTTCCTTTACAACCTTGCTGCAAGTCAAGAAGTTCTCCAACATATCCGTCTCCACTCGAGCGAAACAGCAAGGGTCCTTCCACAACTCAAGAGGAGCCCCGTTTCCCTCTCCTCAAAGCAAGATGACGTTTTCTTTCCCTGCTTCGATGAGACATGATGCCTGGTGTTCCCTTCACATCTCAAGTGGAGGCCTTCTCTACAGGAAAGTCGAGAGGAACTCCAGGGGTCGTGCAACCATTTCGAAAGACCACTATATGACTCATTGCACTCTAGCTGAAACTGATTTCCCTGCACTGTCTCGAATCGTACCCAGAGTATTGACTCACACNCTTCACATCTCAAGTGGAGGCCTTCTCTACAGGAAAGTCGAGAGGAACTCCAGGGGTCGTGCAACCATTTCGAAAGACCACTATATGACTCATTGCACTCTAGCTGAAACTGATTTCCCTGCACTGTCTCGAATCGTACCCAGAGTATTGACTCACACCATGGTGGCCCCTCTGACAGTCCTGTGGAAAGCCTTGAGGGAAGGCACAGAGCCCTGTGTCAACTCGACGGGAAGACTGGCTGCTGGTACAGCTGGGGAGGAAAGCGGATGTGCATCTCTCCACTCGAGACGAGGCCTGACTCCCCTGTGGAGCCTCCAGAGAAACTCCAAGAAGCCCGGCTGCAGTTGAGAGGAAATACCAGGTTGCAGCCTATGCTCCAGACAAGGACTTAAGATGCGGCACGGACTGGAGAGGAATCCCGAGAAGCCTCTCGCAACTCGCGTGAATCCTGGCCTGTCCTGAGGCCTCCTGAGCGGGTCCCTGAGGTACCCATCATAACTCGAGAGGAACCTGCTGCAACATGAGAAAAACCAGGAGGTTCTGCCTCTAGGCGAGATGAGGCCCTTTTCTGCTGCAGGGTCTCGAGGGACATTACACCTTCCCTCTTGAACCTCGAAAGTGTCATTCAAACATTTGACGCTAGTCAAATAGTTCGCCAACATATCTGTCTCCACTCGAGTAGAACAACGAAGGTCCCTGCACAACTCAAGAGGATCCCCATTCTCCCCTCTTCAGTGTGAGACGAAGGTTCTTTTCCCTGCTTCGTCGAGAAATGATTCCTGCCTTCCCGTCGCATCTCAAGATGAGGCGCTCTCCACAGGAAACTCGAGAGGAACTCCAGNGAGTAGAACAACGAAGGTCCCTGCACAACTCAAGAGGATCCCCATTCTCCCCTCTTCAGTGTGAGACGAAGGTTCTTTTCCCTGCTTCGTCGAGAAATGATTCCTGCCTTCCCGTCGCATCTCAAGATGAGGCGCTCTCCACAGGAAACTCGAGAGGAACTCCAGGGGTTGGGCCACCAAAGCAAAAGTGTCACAAAAGTTTCAGTCGAATCCAGATGAACGTGACTACCCTGCAGTGCCTCGAATGTCACACCGTGTATCGACTCACAAAACGGTGGCACATGTGACAGCTCTGTGGGAAAGCCTCGTGTGTAAGCCTCAGATTCCTGTGTCAACTCGATGGGAAGCCTCACACTGCTACTGCAGCTTGGAAGGAAAACGGCCTACCATGTCTCCACACGAGACAAGGCCTGGCTCCCCTGGGGAGCCTCCAGAGGAACCTCAAGAATCACGTCAGCACTGGAGAGGAAACCTCAGGTTGCCTCCTTCGCTCCTGACAAACACTTAGGAAGCAGCACAGAATGGAAAGGCATCCCACTAGTCCCCTCGCAACTCAGAGAGATACTGGCATTTCCTGAGGCCTTAAGAGTGGGTCCCTGAGGTCTCCATCATAACTCTAGAGAAACCTGCCGCAACTCGAGAAAAACCAAGAAGTTCTCCCCTCCAGGCAGGCGAGATGAGGACATTTTCCGCTGCGGTGTCTCAACAGAAATCACAACTTCCCTCTTGAAACATGAAAGCGTCTTTCACACCCTTGCTGAAAGTCAAGAGGTTCTCCGACATATCTGTCTCCACTCGAGCAAAACAAAAGGGTCCCTCCAAAACTCAAGAGGAGAGCCGTTTCCCTCTCCTCAGTGTGAGATTAGGGTTTCTTTCCCTGCTTCGGCGAGACATGAAACCTGGTGTTTCTTTCCCATCTCAAGTGGAGGCCTTCACTACAGGAAAGATGAGATGAACTCCAGGTGTCATGCATCCATTCCAAAAGAGTACGAAATGACTCATTCTCCTCCAGCTAAAGCTGATTTCCGTGAACTGCCACAAATGTTATCCAGAGTATCCACTCACACCATGCTGGCCCCTATGACAGCCCTGTGGGAAAGCCTTGAGGGAAGGCACAGATCCCTGTGTCAACTCGACGGGAAGCCTGACTCTGCTGCTACAGCTGGGGAGGAAAGCGGACGTGCATGTCTCCACATGAGACGAGGCCTGACTCCCCTGTAGAGACTCCAGAGGAACCCCAAGAACTCCTTCTGTACACGAGAGGAAACTTCAGGTTGTGAACTACGCTCCAGACAAGGACTTAAGATGCGGCACCGACTGGAGAGGAATCCCGAGAAGCCCTTCGCAACTCGCATGGACACTGGTCTTTCCTGAGGCCTCCTGAACGGGTCCCTGAAGTCCCCGTCGTAACTTGAGAGGAACCTGCCACAACTCGAGAAAAACCAGGAGGTTCTCCCCTCCAGGCGAGATGAGGCACTTTTTCGCTGCAGGGTCTCAAGGAAAATCACACCTTCCATCTTCGACCTCAGAAGTGTCATTCAAACACTTGAGGCTAGTCAAAAAGTTCCCCGACATATCTGTCTCCACTCGAGTAGAACAACGAAGGTCCCTGCACAACTCAAGAGGATCCCCATTCTCCCTTCCTCAGTGTGCGATGAGGGTTCCTTTACCTGATTCGTCGAGAAATGATTTCTGCCTTCCCATCCCTTCTAGAGAGGAGGGGCTCTCCACAGGATACTCGAGAGGAACTCCAGGGGTCTGGAAACCAAACCAAAGGAAGCAGAAAAGTCTCAGTCGAATCCAGAAAAACGTGATTACCCTGCAGTGCCTCGAATGTCACCCCATGTATCGAATCAAATCACAGTGGCACGTGTGAGAGCTCTGTGGGAATGCCTCGTGGGAAAGCCTCAGATCCCTGTGTCAACTCGATGCGAAGACTCTCACTGCTACTACAGCTCAGGAGGAAAGTGGTCTAGCATGTTTCCACACGAGACAAGGCCTGACTCCCCTGTGGAGACTCCAAAGCAACCTCAAGAACCGTGTCAGCACTGGTGAGGAAACCTCAGCTTCCGGCCTTCTTTCCTGACAAACACTAAGGAAGCAGCAGCGCATGGAGAGGAATCCCACGAGTCCCCTCGCAACGCGGAGAGACACTGGCCTTTCCTGAGGAATCATGAGTGGGTCCCAGAGGTCTTCATCTTAACTCTAGAGGAACCTGCCACAACTCAGGAAAAACCCGAGGTTCTGCCCTCCAGGCAAGATGAGGACCTTTTCCCCTGTTGTGTCTTAATGGAAATCACAGCTTCCCTCTTGACCCTCGAAAGCATCCTTCACACACTTGCTGCAAGTCAAGAAGTTCTCCGACATATCAGTCTTCACTCGAGCGAAACAGCAAGGGTCCTTCCACAACTAAAGAGGAGCCCCGTTTCCCTCTCCTCAATGTGAGATGAGGGTTTCTTTCCCTGCTTTGCCGAGACATGATTCCTGGTGTTTCTTTCGCAACTCAAGTGGAGGCCTTCTCTACAGGAAAGATGAGAAGAACTTCAGGCGTTGTGCAACCATTCCGAAAGACTCATTCCACTTCAGCTGAAGCTCATTTCCCTCCAGTGCCTCGAATATTACCCAGAGTATTGACTCACACCACGGTGGCCCCTTTGACAGCCCGGTGGGAAAGCCTTGAGGGAAGGCACAGATCCCTGTGTCAACTCGAAGGGAAGCCTGACTCCGCTGTTACAGCTGGGGATGAAAGCGGACGTGCATGTCTCCACTCGAGACGAAGACTGACTCCCCTGTGGAGAAACCAGAGGAACCCCAGGAACACTGTCTGCACTTGAGAGGAAATTCAGGTTGTGGACTATGCTCCAGACAAGGACTTAAGATGTGGCACTGACTGGAGAGGAATCCCAAGAAGCCCCTCACAACTCGCATGGACACTGGCCTTTCCTGAGGCCTCCTGAGCGGGTCCTTGAGGTCCTCGTCATAACTCAAGAGGAACCTGCCGAAACTCGAGAAAAACCAGGAGGTTCTCCCCTCCAGGCGAGATGAGGCCCTTTTCCACTGCAGGGTCTTAGGAGAAATCACACCTTCCCTCTTGAACCTCGGAAGCGTCGTTGAAACACTTGAGGCTAGTCAAAAAGTTCCCCGTCATATCTATATCCACTCGAGTAGAACAACGAAGGTCCCTGCACAACTCAAGGGGATCCCCATACTCCCCTCCTCAGTGTGAGATGAGGGTTGGTTTCCCTGATTAGTGGAGAAATGATTCTTGCCTTCACATCGCATCTCAAGAGGAGGCGCTCTCCACAGGAAACTCGAGAGGAATTCCAGGGGTCCGGCCACCAAACCAAAGGAAACGAAAAAGTCTTACTCGAATCCAGATGAATGTGATTACCAGGCAGTGCCTCGAATGTCACCCCGTGTATCGACTCACACCATGGTGGCACGTGTGACAGCTCTATGGAAAAGCCTCATGGGAAAGCCTCAGATCCCTGTGTCAACTCGATGCGAAGCCTCACACTGGTACTACAGCTCGGGAGTAAAGCGGACTAGCATGTCTCCACACGAGACAAGGCCTGACTCCCCTGAGGAGTCTCCAGAGGAACTTCAAAAACCGTGTCAGCACGGGAGAGGAAATCTCAGGTTCCGGCCTTCACTCCTGACAAATACTTAGGAAGCAGCATTGAATGGAGAAGAATCCCACGAGTCCCCTCGCAACACGGAGAGACACTGGCCTTTCCTGAGGCCTCATGAGTGGGGCCCAGAGGTCTCCATCGTAACTCGACAGGACCTGCCGCAACACAGGAAAAACTCGACATTCTGCCCTCCAGGCGAGATGAGAACCTTTTTCCCTGAGGTGTCTCGACGGAAATCACAGCTTCCTTCTTGAACCTCGAAAGCGTCCTTCACACCCTTGCTACAATCAAGAAGGTCTCTGACATATTCGTCTCCACTTGAGTGAAACAGCAAGGGTCTTTCCACAACTCAACAGGAGCCCCGTTTCCCTCTCCTCAATGCAAGATGACGTTTTCTTTCCCTGATTCAACGAGACATGATGGCTGGCGTTCCTTCGCATCTCAAGTGGAGGCGTTCTCTACAGGAAAGTCAAGAGGAACTCCAGGGGTCGGGCAACCATTCCGAAAGACCACTATATGACTCATTCCACTCCAGCTGAAGCTGATTTCCCTCCACTGCCTCGAATGTTACCCAGAGTATCGACTCACACCATGGTGGCCTTTGTGACAGCCCTGTGGGCAAGCCTTGAGGGAAGGCACAGAGCCCTGTGTCAACTCGATGGGAAGACTGACTCTGCTGCTACAGCTGGGGAGGAAAGCAGACGTGCATGTCTTCACTCGAGACGAGGCCTGACTCCCCTGTGGAGACTCCAGAGGAACCCCAAGAACCCTGTCTGCAGTGGAGAGGAAACATTAGGTTGCAGCCTATGCTCCAGAGAAGGACTTAAGTTGCGACACGGACTGGAGAGGAATCTCGAGAAGCCCCTCGCAACTCGCATGGACACGACTTCCCTGAGGCCTTCTGAGCGGGTCCCTGAGGTCCCTGTCGTAACTCAAGAGGAACCTCCCGCAACTCGAGAAAAACCAAGAGGTTCCCCTTCTAGGCCATATGAGGCCCTTTTCCACTGCAGGATCTCGAGGGACATCACACCTTCCCTCCTGAATCTCGAAAGTGTCATTCAAACACTTGAGGCTAGTCAAAAAGTTCGCCGACATATCTGTCTCCACTCGAGTAGAACAACGAATGTCCCTGCACAACTCAAGAGAATCCCCATTCTCCCCTCTTCAGTGTGAGATGAGGGCTTCTTTCCCTGCTTCATTGAGAAATGATTCCTGCCTTCCCGTCGCATCTCAAGAGGAGGTGCTCTCCACAGGAAACTCGACAGGAACTCCAGGCATCGGGCCACCAAACCAAAAGAGGTGCAAAATTCTCAGTCAAATTCAGATGAACGTGATTATCCTGCAGTGCCTCGAATGTCACCCCGTGTATCGAATCACAACACGGTGGCATATGTGACAGCCCTGTAGGAAAGCCTCGTGGGAAAGACTCAGATCCCTGTGTCAACTCGACGGGAAGACTCACACTGCTACTACAGCTCAGGAGGAAAGTGGACTAGCATGACTTCACACGAGACAAGGCCTGACTCCCCTGTGGAGAATCCAGAGGAACTTCAAGAACCATGTCAGCACTGGAGAGGAAAACTCAGGTTCCGGCTTTGGCTCCTGACAAACACTTGGGAAGCAGGACCGAATGGAGAGGAATCCCACGAGTCCCCTCGCAACTCGGAGAGACAATGGCCTTTCCTGAGGCTTCACTAGTGGTTCCCTGAGGTCACCATCATAACTCAAGAGGAACCTGCCGCCACTTGAGGAAAACCAGGAGGTTCTCCCCTCCAGCCGAGATGAGGACATTTTCCGCTATGGTGTCTCGACGAAAATCACACCTTCCCTCTTGAAACTCGAAAGCGCCTTTCACACCCTTGCTGCAAGTAAAGAGGGTCTCCGACATAGCTGTCTCCACTCGAGTGAAACAAGAGGGTCCCTCCGAAACTCAAGAGGAGCCCCGTTTCCCTCTCCTCAATGCGAGATGAGGGTTTCTTTCCCTGCTCAGCGAGATATGATTCCTGGTGTTCCTTTCTCATCTCATGTGGAGGTCTTCTCTACAGGAAAGTCGAGATGAACTCCCGGGGTCGTGCAACCATTCCAAAAGACCACAAAATGACTCAGTCTACTCCAGCAAAAGCTGATTACCCTCCACTGCCTCGAATGTTCCCCAGAGTATCGACTCACACCATGGTGGCCCCTGTGACAGCCCTGTGGGAAAGCCTTCAGGGAAGGCACAGATCCTTGTGACAACTCAATGGGAAGTTTGGCTCTTCTGCTACAGCTGGGGAGGAACGCGGACCTGCATGGCTCCACTCGAGACGAGGCCTGACTCCCCTTTGGAGACTCCAGAAGAACACCAAGAACCCTGCATGCACTGGAGAGGAAACTTCAGGTTGTGCCGTACGGTCCAGACAAGGACTTAAAATGTGGCACCGGCTGGAGAGGAACCCCGAGAAACCCCTCACAATTCGTATGAACCCTGGCCTTTCCTGATGCCTTCTGAGCGGATCACTGAGGTCCCCGTCCTAACTCGAAAGGAACCTGCTGCAACTCAAGAAAAACCAGGAGGTTCTCCCCTCCAGGCGAGATAAGGCCCTTTTCCAATGGAGTGTCTTAGAGGGAAACCTTGAGAGCGTCCTTCAAATGATTGCTGCAAGTTAAGACCTTCCCCGACATATCTGTCCCCACTCGAATAGAACAACGAAGGTCCCTGCACAACTCAAGAGGATCCCCATTCTCCCCTCCTCAGTGTCAGACGAGGGTTCCTGTCCCTGCTTCATCGATAAATGATTCCTGGCTTTCCCAGCGCATTTCAAGAGGAGGCGCTCTCCACAGGAAACTCGAGTGGAATTCCAGGGGTCGGGCCACCAAACCAAAAGACGCGCAACAAAAGTCTCAGTCGAATCCATACGAACGTGATTTCCCTGCAGAGCCTCGAATGTCATCCCTTGTATCGACTGACACCACGGTGGCACGTGTGACAGCCCTGTGGGAAAGCTTCATGGGAAAGCCTCAGATCCCTGTGACAACTCGATGGGAAGCCTCACACTGCTACTACAGCTCGGGAGGAAAACGGACTAGCGTTTCTCCACACGACAGAAGGCCTGAATCCCCTGTGGAGACTCCAGAGGAATCTCAAGAACCATGTCAGCACTGGTGAGGAAACCTCAGGTTCCGGCCTTCGCTCCTGACAAGCACTTAGGAAGCAGCATCGAATGGACAGGAATCCCACGAGTCCCCTCACAACTCGGAGAGACACTGGCCTTTCCCGAGGCCTCATTAGTGAGTCCCAGAAGTCTCCATCGTAACTCGAGAGGAACCTGCTGCAACTCGAGAAAAACCAGGAGGTTCTGCCCTCCAGGCAAGAAGAGGCCCTTTTCCACTGTGGTGTCTCGACAGAAATCACACCTTCCCTCTTGAACCTCGAAAGCGTCCTTCAAAGCCTTGCTGCAAGACAAGAATTTCTCCCACATATCCGTCTTCACTCGAGCAAAACCGCGAGGGTCCCTCCACAACTCAAGAGGAGCCCCGTTTCCCTCTCCTCAATGCGAGATGACGTTTTCTTTCCCTGCTTCGACGAGACATGTTGCCTGGCGTTCCCTTCCCATCTCAAGTGGAGGCCTTCTCTACAGGAAAGTTGAGAGGAACTCCAGGGGTCGTGTAACCATTCCAAAAGACCACCATATGACTCATTCCACTCCAGCTGAAGCTGACTTCCCTGCATGGCCTCGAATGTTCCCCAGAGTATCTACACCCCATGGTGGCCCCTGTGACAGCTCTGTTGGAAAGCCTCGTGGAAAAGCCTCAGATTCCTTTGTCAACTCGATGGAAAGCCTCTCACTGCTACTGGAGCTCGGGAGAAAAACGCACTAGCATGTCTCCACACGAGACAAGGTCTGACTCCACACTGGAGTCTCCAGAGGAACCTGAAGAACCACGTCAGCACTGGAGAGGAAATCTCAGGTTGCGGCCTCCACTCATGACCAAGACTTAGGACCCAGCAACGAATGCAGAGAAATCCCACGAGTCCTATTGCAACTTGGAGAGACACTGGCCTTTCCTGAGGCCTCATGAGTGGATCCCAGAGGTCTCCATCGTAACTCGAGAGGAACCTGCCACAACTCGAGAAAAACCAGGAGGTTCTGCCCTCCAGGGAGATGAGGACATTTTCCACTGCGTTGTTTCTATGAATATAGCACCCTCCCTCTTGAACCTCGAAAGCGTCTTTCACACCCTTGCTGCAAGTCAAGAAGTTCTCCGACATATCTGTCTCCACTCCAGCGAAACAAGAGGGTCCCTCCAAAACTCAAGAGCAGCCCCGTTTCCCTCTCCTCAATGCGAGATGAGGGTTTCTTTCCCTGCTTAGGCGAGGCATGATTCCTGGTGTTCCTTTCGCATCTCAAGTGGAAGCCTTCTCAACAGGAAAGTCGAGAGGAACTCCAGGGGTCATGCAACCATTCCAAAAGACCACGAAATGACTCATTCTACTCCAGCTAAAGCTGATTTCCCTGCACGGCCTCGAATGTTACCCAGAGTATTGTCTCACACCATGGTGGCCCCTGTGACAGCTCTGTGGGAAAACCTTGAGGGAAAGCACTGATCCCTGTGTCAACTCGATGGGAAGCCTGACTCTGCTGCTACAGCTGGGGAGGAAAGCGGATGTGCATGTCTCCACTCGAGACAAGGCCTGACTCCCCTAGGGAGACTCCAGATGAATCCCAAGAACACTGTCTGCAGTAGAGAGGAAACTTCAGATGGCAGCCTACGCTCTGTACAAGGACTTAAGATGCGGCACCGACTGAAGAGGAATCCTGAGAAGCCCCTCGCAACTCGCATGAACCCAGGCCTTTCCTGAGGTCTCCTGAGCAGGTCCCTGAGGTCCCCGTCGAAACTTGAGAGGAACCTGCTGCATGCAATTCGAGGAAAAACATGAGGTTCTGACCTCCAGGTGAGACGAGGCCCTTTTCCGCTGCGGAGTCTCAACGGAAATCACACCTTCCCTCTTGAACCTTGAATGCGTCCTTCACACCCTTGCTGCAAGTCAAGAAGTTCTCCGACATATCTGTCTCCACTCAAGCGAAACAGCGAGGGTCCCTCCACAACTCAAGAGGAGCCCCGTTTCCCTCTCCTCAATGCGAGATGAGGTTTTCTTTCCCTGCTTCGACGAGACATGATGCCTGGCGTTCCCTTCGCATCTCAAGTGGAGGCCTTCTCTACAGGAAAGTCGAGAAGAACTCCAGGGGTCGTGTAACCATTCCCAAAGACCACCTTATGACTCATTCCTTTCCAGCTGAAGCTGATTTTCCTGCACAGCCAAGAATGTTACCCAGAGTATCGACTCACAGCATGGTGGTCCCTGTGACAACCCTGTGGGCAAGCCATGAGGGAAGGCACAGATCCCTGTGTCAACTTGACGGGAAGCATGACTCTACTGCTACAGCTGGGGAGGAAAGTGGACGTGCATGTCTCCACTAGAGACGAGGCCTGAATCCCCTGTGGAGAATACAGAGGAACCCCAAGAACCCTGTGTGCAGTGGAGAGGAAATTTCAAGTTTCGGCCTATGCTCCAGACAAGGACTTAAGTTTTGGCACCTACTGGAGAGGAATCCTGAGAAGCCCCTCTCAACTCGCATGCACACTGGCCTTTCCTGAAGCCTCCTGAGCGGGTCCCTGAGGTTCGCTTTGTAACTCGGGAGGAACCTGCCGCAACTCGAGAAAAACCAGGAAGTTCTCCCCTCCAGGCGAGATGAGGCCCTTTTCTGCTGCTTGGTTGCAAGGTAAATCACACCTTCCCTCTTGAACCTCGGAAGGATCATTCAAACATTTGAGGCTAGTCAAAAAGTTCCCCGACATAACTGTCTCCACTCGAGTAGAACAACTAAGGTCCCTGCACAACTCAAGAGGATTCCCATTCTCCCCTCTTCAGTGTGAGACGAGGGTTCCTTTCCCTGGTTCGTCGAGAAATGATTCCTGGCTTTCCCGTCGCATCTCAAGAGGAGGCGCTCTCCACAGGAAACTCGAAAAGAACACCAGTGGCGGGCCACCAAACCAAAAGTCGCACAGAAGTCTCAGTCGAATCCATATGAACGAGAATTCCCTGCAGTGCCTCGAATATCACCCCGTGCATCGACTGAAACCACGGTGGCACTTGTCACAGCTCTGTGGGAAAGCCTCGTGAGAAAGCCTCAGATCCCTGTGTCAAGGCAACGGGAAGCCTCACACTGCTACTACAGCTAGGGAGGAAAGCAGACTAGCATGTCTCCACACGAGACAAGGCCTGAATCCCCTGTGGAGACTTCAGACGAACCTCAAGAACAATGTCAGCACTGGAGAGAAAATCTCAGGTTGTGTCCTTCGCTCCTGACAAACACTTAGGAAGCAGCACCGAATGGAGAGGAATCCCACGAGTCCCCTCGCAACTCAGAGAGACACTGGCCTTTCCTGAGGCCTCATGAGCGGGTCCCTGAGGTCTAGATCATAACTTGAGAGGAACGGGCCACAACTCGATAAAAACCAGGAGGTTCTGCACTCCAGGCGAGATGAGGCCCTTTTCCACTGCGATGNAATGGAGAGGAATCCCACGAGTCCCCTCGCAACTCAGAGAGACACTGGCCTTTCCTGAGGCCTCATGAGCGGGTCCCTGAGGTCTAGATCATAACTTGAGAGGAACGGGCCACAACTCGATAAAAACCAGGAGGTTCTGCACTCCAGGCGAGATGAGGCCCTTTTCCACTGCGATGTCTCGATGGAAATCACACCTTCCCTCTGGAACCTCGAAAGCATCCTTCACAACCTTGCTGCAAATCACGAAGTTCTCTGACAATCCATCTCCACTCGAGCGAAACAGCGAGGGCCCCTCCAAAACTCAAGAGGAGCCCCGTTTCCCTCTCCTCAATTCGAGATGAAGTTTTCTTTCCCTGTTTCGAGTAGACATGATGCCTAGCTTTCCCGTCACATCTCAAGTGACGGCCTTCTATACAGGAAAGTCGGGAGGAACTCCAGGGGTCGTGCAACCATTCCGAAAGGCCACCATATGACTCATTCCACTCCAGCTGAAGTTGATTTACCTCTCCTGCCTGGAATGTTACCCAGACTATCAACTCACACCATGGTGGCCCCTGTGACAAACCTGTGGGAAAGCCTTAAGGGAAGGCACAGATCTCTGTTTCAACTTGACGGGAAGCCTGATTCTGCTGCTACAGCTGGGGAGGAAAGCAGACGTGCATGTCTCCCCTGGAGAGGAGGGCTGACTCCCCTGTGGAGACTCCAGAGGAACCCCAAGATCCCTGTCTGCACTGGAGGGGAAACTTCAGGTTGCAGCCTATGGTCCAGTCAAGGAATTAAGATGTGGCACCGACTGGAGAGGAATCCCGAGAAGCCCCTCGCAACTCGCATGAACCCTGGCCTTTCCTGAGGCCTCTTGAGCGGATCCCTGCCGATCCTGTCGTAACTCGATAGGAACCTGCCGCAACTCGAGAAAGACCAGGAGGTTCACCCCTACAGGCGAGATGAGGCACTTTTCCACTGCAGGGCCTCGAGGGAAATCACACCTATCCTCTTGAACTTCGGAAGCGTTCTTCAAACGCTTGCTGCAAGTTTTGACATTCCCCGACATACCTGTCTCCATTCAAGTAGAACAATGAAGGTCCCTGCAAAACTCAAGAGGATCCCCATTCTCCCCTCTTCAGTGTGAGACGAGGGTTCCTTTCCCTCATTCGTTGAGAAATGATTCTTGCCTTTCCGTCACATCTCAAGAGGAGGTGCTCTCCACAGGAAACACGAGAGGAACTCCAGGCGTCGGGTCACCAAAGCAAAAGAGGCGCAAAAGTCTCAGTCGAATCCAGATGAACATGATTACCTTGCAGTGCCTCGAATGTCACCCCATGTATCGACTCACACCATGGTGGCACGTGTGACAGCCCTGTGGGAAAGCCTCATGGGAAAGCCTCAGATCCCTGTGTCAACTCGATGGGAAGCCTCACACTGCTACTACAGCTCAGGGGGAAAACGGACTAGCATGTCTCCACACGAGACAAGGCCTGGCTCCCCTGAGGAGTCTCCAGAGGAACCTCAAGAACCACGTCAGCACTGGAGAGGAAACCTCAGGTTGTGGCCTCTCCTCCTGTCAAAGACTTAGGACGCAGCAACGAATGGAGAGGATTCCCACGAGTCCCCTCGCAACTCGGAGAGACACTGGCCTTTCCCGAGGCCTCAGGAGTAGGTCCCTGAGGTCTCCATCGTAACTTGAGAGGAACCTGCCACAACTAGAGAAAAACCAAGAGGTTCTCCCCTCCAGGCGAGATGAGGACATTTTCTGCTGTGGTGTCTCGAATGATATCATACCTTCCTTCTTGAAACTCAAAAGCATCTTTCACACCCTTGCTGCAAGTCAAGAAGTTTTCCGACATCCGTCTCCAATTGATCGAAACAAGAGGGTCCCTCCAAAACTCAAGAGGAGCCCCGTTTCCCTCTCCTCAATGCGAGATGAAAGTTTCTTTCCCTGCTTCGGCGAGAGATGATTCCTGGTGTTCTTTTCGCATCTCAAGTGGAGGCCTTCTCTACAGGAAAGTGGAGATGAACTNGAAACAAGAGGGTCCCTCCAAAACTCAAGAGGAGCCCCGTTTCCCTCTCCTCAATGCGAGATGAAAGTTTCTTTCCCTGCTTCGGCGAGAGATGATTCCTGGTGTTCTTTTCGCATCTCAAGTGGAGGCCTTCTCTACAGGAAAGTGGAGATGAACTCCAGGGTTCTTGCAACCATTCAAAAAAGACCACGAAATGGCTCATTCTACTCCAGCTAAAGCTGATTTGCTGCACTGCCTCGAAGGTTACCCAGAGTATCGACTCACTCTATGGTGGCCCATGTGACAGCCCTGTGGGAAAGCATTGAGGGAAGGCACAGATCCCTGAGTCAACTCGATGGGAAGCTTGACTCTGCTGCTACAGCTGGGGAGGAAAGCTGACGTGCATGTTTCCACTCGAGACGAGGCCTGACTCCCCTGTGGAGACTCCAGAGGAACCCCAATTCCCTGTCTGCACTGAAGAGGAAACCTCAGGTTGCAGCCTACGATCCAGAAAAGGACTTAAGATGCGGCACCGACTGGAGAGGAATCCCGAGAAGCCCCTTGCAACTCGCATGAACCCTGGCATTTCCTGAGGCCTCCTGAGCGGGTCCCTGAGGTCCCCTTCGTAACTCGAGAGGAACCTGCTGCAACTCGAGAAAAATCAGGAGGTTCTCCCCTCCAGGTGAGATGAGGCCCTTTTCCACTGCAGGGTCTCAAGGAAAATCACACCTTTCCTCTTGAATCTCGGAAGTGTCGTTCAAACACTAGAGGCTAGGCAAAAAGTTCCCCAACATATGTGTCTCCTCTCGAGTAGAACAAATAAGGTCACTCTACAACTCAAGAGGATCCCCATTCTCCTCTCTTCAGTGTGAGACGAGGGATCCTTTCCCTGATTCATCAAGAAATGATTCCTGCCTTCCCGTGGATGTCAAAAGGAGGCGCTCTCCACAGGAAACACGAGAGTAAGTCCAGGGGTCGGGCCACCAAACCAAAAGAGGCGCAAAAGTCTCAGTCTTATCCAGATGAAAATGATTACCCTGCAATACCTCGAATGTCATCCCGTTTATCGACTCACACCACGGTGGCACGTGTGACAGCTCTGTAGTAAAGCCTCGTGGGAAAGCCTCAGATCCCTGTGTCAACTCGATGGGAAGCCTCACACTGCTACTACAGCTTGGGAGAAAAGCGGATTAGCATGACTCCACATGAGACAAGGCCTGGCTCCCCTGTGGAATCTCCAGAGGAACCTCAAGATCCACGTCAGCACTGGAGAGGAAACCTCAGGTTCCGGCCTTCACTCCTTACAAACACTTAGGAAGCAGCACCAAATGGAGAGGAATCCCACGAGTCCCCTCGCAACACGGAGAGACACTGGCCTTTCCTGAGGCCTCATGAGAGGGTCCCAGAGGTCTCCATCGTAACTCGAGAGGAACTTGCCGCAGCTCGACAAAAACAGGAGGTTCTGCCTTCCAGGTGAGATGAGGTCCTTTTTCGCTGCGCTGTCTCAATGGAAATCACACCTTCCATCCTGAACTTCGAATGCGTCCTTCACACCCTTGGTGCAAGTCAAGAAGTTCTCCGAAATATCCGTCTCCACTCAAGCGAAACAGCAAGGGGCCCTCCACAACTCAAGAGGAACCCCGTTTCAATATCCTCAATGCGAGATGACGTTTTATTTTCCTGCTTCGATGAGACATGATGACTGGCGTTCCCTTCGCATCTCAATTGGGGGCCTTTTTTACAGGAGAGTGGAGAGGAATTCCAGGGGTCATGCAACCATATGACTCATAGAACTCCAGCTGAAGCTGATTTCTATGCACTGCCTCGAATGTTACCAACAATATTGACAGACACCATCGTGGCCCCTGTGACAGCCCTGTGGGATAGCCTTGAGGAAAGTCATAGATCTCTGTGTCAACTCGACGGGAAGCTTGACTCTGCGGCTACAGCTGGGGAGGAAGCGGACGTGCCGGTCTCCACTCAAGACGAGGCCTGACTCTCCTGTGGAGACTCCAGAGGAACCCCAAGAACCTTGTTTGCACTGGAGAGGAAACTTCAGGTTGCAGCCTATGGTCCAGACAAGGACTTAAGATGCGGCACCAACAGGAGAGGTATCCCTAGAAGCCCCTCTCAACTCGCATGAACGCTGGCCTTTCCTGAGGCCTCCTGAGTGGGTACCTGAGGTCCCCAACGTATCTCGAGAGGAACTTGGCGCAAATCGAGAAAAACCAGGAGGTTCTCCCCTTCAGGCGAGATGAGGCCCTTTTCTGCTGCAGGGTCTCGAGGGAAATCACACCTTCCCTCTTGAACCTCGGAAGTGTCCTTCAAACGCTTACTGTAAGTTAAGACGTTCCCTGACATATCTGTCTCCGCTCGAGTAGAACAGCGAATGTCCCTGCACAACTCAAGAGGATCCTCATTCTCCCCTCCTCAGTGTGAGACGTGGTTTCCTTTCTCTGCTTCGTATAGAAATGATTCCTGGCTTTCCTGTCGCAACTCAAGAGGAGGTGCTCTCCCCAGGAAACACGAGAGGAACTCCAAGGGTCGGGCCACAAAACCAATAGATGCGCAAAAGTCTCAGTCGAATCCAGATGAACGTGATTTCCCTGCAGTGCCTCTAATTTCACCCTGTGTATCGACTGACACCACGGTGGCACGTGTGACAGCCCTGAGAAAAAGCCTCGTGGGAAAGCCTCAGATCGCTGTGTCAACTCGATGGGAAGCCTCACACTGCTACTAGAGCCCGGGAGAAAGGCGGACTAGCAGGTCTTCACATGAGACAAGGCCTGATTCCCCTGTGGAGTCTCCAGAGGAACCTCAAGAACCATGTGAGCACTGGAGAGGAAAACTCAGATTCCGGCCTTCTCTCCTGAGAAACACTTAGGAAACAGCACCGAAAGGAGAGGAATCACACGAGTCCCCTCGCAACTCAGAGAGACACTGGCCTTTCCTCTGGCCTCATGAGTGGATCCCTGAGGTGCCATTGTAACTCGAGAGGAACCTGCCACAACTCGAGAAAAACCAGGAGGTTCTGCCCTCCAGGTGAGATGAGGCCCTTTTCCGCTGCGGTGTCTCGACAGAAATCACTCCTTCCATCCTGAACCTCGAAAGCGTCCTTCACACCCTTGCTGCAAGTCAAGAAGTTCTCCGACATATCTGTCTCCACTTGAGCGAAACAACGAGGGTCCACTCACAACTCAAGAGGAACCCCGTTTCCCTCTGCTCAATGAGAGATGAAGTTTTCTTTCCCTGCTTTGAAGAGACATGGTGCCTGGTGTTCCCTTCGCATCTCAAGTGGAGGCCTTCTTTACAGGAATGTCGAGAGGAATTCCAGGGGTCATGCAACCATTCCGAAAGACCACCATATGACTCATACCACTTCAGCTGAAGCTGATTTCCCTGCACTGCCTCGAATGTTACCCAGAGCATTGATTCACACTATGGTGGCCCCTGTGACAGCCCTGTGGGAAAGCCTTGAGGGAAGGCACAAACCCCTGTGTCAACTCAACGGGAAGCTTGACTCTGTGGCTACAGCTGGGGAGGAAAGCAGAAGTGCACGTCTCCACTCGAAACGAGGCCTGACTCCCCTGTGGAGACTCCAGAGGAATCCCAAGAACCCTGTCTGCACTGGAGAGGACACTTCAGGTTGCGGTCTATTGACCAGACAAGGACTTAAGATGCGGCACCGACTGAGAGGAATGCCAGGAAGCCCCTTGCAACTCACATGAACCCTGGCCTTTCCTGAGGCCTCCTGAGTGGGTCCCTGAGGTCCCCGTCATAACTCGAGAGGAACCTGCCGCAACTCAAGAAAAACCAGGAGGTTCTCCCCTCCAGGCGAGATGAGGCCCTTTTCCGCTGCAGGGTCTCGAGGGAAATCACACCTTCCCTCTTGAACCTCAGAAGCGTCCTTCAAACGCTTGCTGCAAGTTAAGACGTTCACTGACATATCTGGCTCCACTCGAGTAGAACAACAAAGGTCCATGCACAACTCAAGAGGATCCCCATTCTCCCCTCCTCAGTGTGAGATGAGGGTTCCTTTCCCTGCTTCGTCGAGAAATGATTCCTGACCATTCTGTCAGATCTCAAGAGAAGGTGCTCTCTGCGGGAAACTCGAGAGGAACGCCAGGGGTCGGGCCACCAAACCAAAAGAGGCGCAAAAGTCTTAGTCGAATCCAGATGAACGTGATTACCCTGCAGTGCCTCGAGTGTAACCCCGTCTATCGGCTCACACCACGGTGGCACGTGTGACAGCTCTGTGGGAAAGCCTCGTGGGAAAGCCTCAGATGCCTATGTCAACTCGATGGGAAGCCTCACACTGTTACTACAGCTCGGGAGGAAAATGGACTAGCATGTCTCCACACGAGACAAGGCCTGGCTTCCCTGTGGAGTATCCAGAGGAACCTCAAGAACCACGTCAGCACTGGAAAGGAAACCTGAGGTTGTGGCCTCCGTTCCTGACAAATACTTAGGAGGCAGCAACGAATGGAGAGGAATCCCAAGAGTCCCCNACTACAGCTCGGGAGGAAAATGGACTAGCATGTCTCCACACGAGACAAGGCCTGGCTTCCCTGTGGAGTATCCAGAGGAACCTCAAGAACCACGTCAGCACTGGAAAGGAAACCTGAGGTTGTGGCCTCCGTTCCTGACAAATACTTAGGAGGCAGCAACGAATGGAGAGGAATCCCAAGAGTCCCCTCGCAACTCGGAGAGACCCTGGCCTTTCCTGAGGCCTCATGAGTTGGTCCCTGAAGTCTCCATCGTAATTCGAGAGGATGCTACCGCACCTCGAGGAAAACTAGGAGGTTCTCCCCTCCATGCGAGATGAGGACATTTTCCTCTGCGGTGTCTCGACGGAAATGACAGTTTCCCTCTTGAAACTCGAAAGCGTCCTTCATACCCTTGCAGCAAGTCAAGTTCTCCGACATATCCGTCTCCACTCAAGAGAAACAAGAGGGTCCCACCAAAACTCAAGAGGAGCCCTGTTTCCCTCTCCTCAGTGAGAGATGAAGTTTTCTTTCCCTGCTTCGATGAGACATGATGCCTGGCCTTCCCTAGCATCTCAAGTGGAGGCCTTCTTTACAGGAAATTCGAGAGGAATTCCATGGTCTTGCAACCATTCCAAAAGACCACCATATGACTCATTCCACTCCAGCTGAAGCTGATTTCCCTGCACTGCTTCGAATGTTACCCAGAGTATCGACTCACACCATGGTGGCCCCTGTGACAGCCCTGTGGGAAAGCCTTGAAGGAAAGCACATATCCCTGTGTCAACCCGATGGGAAGCCTGACACTGCTGATACAGCTGGGGAGGAAAGCGGACTTGAATGTCTCCACTCGAGAAGAGGACTGACTCCCCTGTGGAGACTCCAGAGGGACCACAAGAACCCTGTCTGCAGTGGAGAGGAAATATCAGGTTTCGGCCTACACTCCAGACAAGAACTTAAGATGCGGTACAGACTGGAGAGGAATCCCGAGAAGCCCCTTGTAACTCGCATGGGCACTGGCCTTTCCTGAGGCCTCCTGAGGAGGTCCCTGAGGACCCCGTCGTAACTTGAGAGGAACCTGCCACAACTCGAGAAAAACCAGGAAGTTCATCCCTCCAGGCAAGGTGAGGCCCTTTTCTGCTGCAGGATCTCGAGGGACAACACACCTTCCCTCCTGAACCCCGGAAATGCTGTTCAAACACTTGAGACTGGTCAAAAAGATGCCCGACATATCTGTCTGCACTCGAGTAGAACAATGAAGGTCCCTGCACAACTCAAGACGGTCCCCATTCTCCCATCTTCAGTGTGAGACGAGGGTTCCTTTCCCTGCTTCGTCCAAAAATGATTCCTGCCTTCCCCTCATATCTCAAGAGGAGGCGGTCTCCACAGGAAACTCGAGAGGAACTCCAGGGTTTGGGCCACCAAAGCAAAAGTGGTGCAAAAGTCTCAGTCGAATTCAAATGAACGTGATTACCCTGCAGTGCCTTAAATGTCACCCCGTGTATCGACTCACACCATGGTGGCACGTGTGACAGCTTTGTGGGAAAACCTCGTGGGTAAGCCTCAGATTCCTGTGTCAACTCGATGGGAAGCCTCACACTGCTACTACAGCTCGGGAGGAAAACGGACTAGCATGTCTCCACACGACACAAGGCTTGGCTCCCCTGTGGAGTCTCCAGAGGAACCTCAAGAACCACGTCAGCACTGGAGAGGAGACCTCAGGTTGCCTCTTTCGCTCCTGACAAACACTTAGGAAGCAGCACCGAATGGAGAGGTATCCCACTAGTCCCCTCGCAATTTGGAGAGACACTGGCCTTTCCTGAGGCCTTATGAGTGGTTCCCAGAGGTCTCCATGCTAACACGAGAGGAACATGCCGCAACTCGAGAAAAACCAGGGAGTTTTCCTCTCCAGGCAGGCGAGATGAGGACATTTTCTGCTGCGGTGTCTCGACGGAATGCACACCTTCCCTCTTGAAACTCAAAAGCGTCTTTCACACACTTGCTGCAAGTCAAGAGGTTCTCCGAAATAATAGTCTCCACACAAGTAAAACAAGAGGGTCCGTCCAAAACTCAAGAGGAGCCCTGTCTCCCTCTCCTCAATGCGAGATGAGGGTTTCTTTCCCTGCTTCACCAAGACATGATTCCTGGTGGTCCTTTCGCATCTCAAGTGGAGGCCTTCTCTACAGGATCATCGAGATGAACACCAGGGGTCGTGCAATCATTCCAAAAGACCACGAAATGTCTCATTCTACTCCAGCTAAAGCTGATTTTCCTGCAAAGCCTCGAATGTTTCCCAGAGTATCGACTCACATCATGGTGGCCCCTGTGACAGCCCTGTGGGAAAACCTTGAGGGAAGGCACAGATCCCTGTGTCAACTCGACGGGAAGCTTGACCCTGCTGCTACAGCTGGGGAGGAAGGCGGGTGTGCATGTCTCCACTCGAGACGAGGCCTGATTCCCATGTGGAGACTCCAGAGGAACCCCAAGAACCCTGTTTGTACTGGAGAGGAAACTTCAGGTTGTAGCCTACGGTCAAGACAAGGACTGAAGATGAGGAAAAAACTGGAGAGGAATCCCGAGAGGCCCCTCGCAACTCGCATGAACCCTGGCCTTTCCTGAGGCCTCCTGAGCGGGTCCCTGAGGTCCCTGTCATAACTCGAGAGGAACCTGCCACAATTCGAGAAAAATCAGGAGATTATTCCCTCCAGGCGAGATGAGGCCCTTTACGCTTCAGGTCTCGATGGAAATCACACTTTCCCTCTTGCACCTGGGAAGTATCCTTCAAATGCTTGCTGCAAGTTAAGACATTCTGCGACATGTCTGTCTCCACTCGAGTAGGACAACGAAGGTCCCTGAACAACTCAGGAGGATCCCCATTCTCCCATCTTCAGTGTGAGACGAGCTTCCTTTCCCTGATACGTCGAGAAATGATTCCTCCTTGCGTCGAATCTCAAGAGGAGGCGTCTCTCCACAGTAAACTCCAGAGGAACCTCAGGGGTCTGGCCATCAAAGTAAAAGAGGCGCAAAAGTCACAGTGGAATCTAGATGAATGTGATTTTCCTGCAGTGCCTTGAATGTCATCCCGTTTATTGACTCACACCACGGTGGCACGTGTGACAGCTCTGTAGTAAAGCCTCGTGGGAAAGCCTCAGATCCCTGTGTCAACTCGATGGGAAGCCTCACACTGCTACTACAGCTCGGGAGGAAAATGGACTCGCATGTCTCTGCACGATACAAGAACTGGCTCCCCTGTGGAGTCTACAGAGGAACCTCAAGAAACCCGTCAGCACTGAACAGGAAACCTTAGATTGTGGCCTCCGCTCCTGACAAAGTCTTAGGATGCAGCAACGAATGGAGAGGAATCCCACGAATCCCCTCGCAACTCGGAGAGACACTGGCCTTACCTGAGGCCTCATGAGTGGGTCCCAGAGATCTCCATCGTAACTCGAGAGGAACATGCCGCAACTCAAGAAAAACCAGAACGTTCTCCCCTCCAGGCAGGCGAGATGAGGACATTTTCTGCTGCGGTGTCTCGACGGAAATCACACCTTTACTCTTGAAACTCGAAAGCATCTTTCACACCCTTGCTGCAAGTCAAGAGGTTCTCCGACATATCCGTCTCCACTCGAGCGAAATAAGAGGGTCCCTCCGAAACTCAAGAGGAGCCCCGTTTCCCTCTCCTCAATGTGAGATGAGGGTTTCATTCCCTGCTTCGGCAAGATATGATTCCTGGTGTTTCTTTCACATCTCAAGTGGAGGCCTTCTCTACAGGAAAGATGAGATGAACTCCAGGCGTCATGCAACCATTCCAAAAGACCACAAAATGACATATTTTACACAGGCTAAAGTTGATTTCCCTGCACTGCCGTGAATGTTACCCAGAGAATCCACTCACACCATGCTGGCCCCTGTGACATACCTGTGGGAAAGCCTTGAGGGAAGGCACAGATCCCTGTGTCAACTCGACGGGAAGACTGACTCTGCTGCTACAGCTGGGGAGCAAAGCAGACATGCATGTCTCCACTCGAGACGAGGCCTGACTCCCCTGTGGAGACTCCAGAGAAACCCCAAGAACCCTGTCTGCACAGGAGAGAAAACTTCAGGTTGCAGACTACTCTCCAGACAAGGACTTAAGATGTGGCACCGACTGGAGAGGAATCCCGAGAAGACCCTCGCAACTCGCATGGACACTGGCATTTCCTGAGGCCTCCTGAGCGGGTCCTTGAGGTCCTCGTTGTAACTCGAGAGGAACCTGCCACAACTTGAGAAAAACCAGGATGTTCTCCCTTCCAGGAGAGATGAGGTACTTTTTCGCTGCAGGGTCTCAAGGGAAACCACACCTTCTCTCTTGAACCTTGGAAGCATCATTCAAACACTTGAGGCTAGTCAAAAAGTTCCCCGACATATCTGTCTCCACTCGAGTAGAACAATGAAGGTCCCTTCACAACTCAAGAGGATCCCCATTCTCCCCTCATCAGTGTGAGATGAGTGGTCCTCTCCCTGATTCGCCGAGAAATGATTCCAGCCTTCCCATCGCTTCTCAAGAGGAGGCGCTCTCCACAGGAACCTAGAGAGGAACTCCAGGGGTCAGGCCACCAAACCAAAAGAACTGCAAAACTCTCATTCGAATCCATATCAACGTGATTTCCCTGCAGTGCCTCGAATATCACCCCGTGTATCGACTGACAGCATGGTGGTACTTGTGACAGCCCTGTAGGAAAGCCTCAGATCCCTGTGTCAACTCAATGGGAAGCCTCACACTGTTACTACAGGTCGGGAGAAAACCAGACCAGCATGTCTCCACACGAGACAAGGCCTGACTCCCATGTCGAGACTCCAAAGGAACATCAATAACCATGTCAGCACTGGAGAGGAAACCTCAGGTTCCGCCCTTTGCTCCTGACGAAACGTAGGAAGTAGCAGCGAATGGAGAGGAACGAACGAGTCCCTTCACAAGTCGGAGAGTCACGGGCCTTTCCTGAGGCCTTATGAGTGCGTCACAGAGGTTTCCATCAAAACTCGAGAGGAACCTGCTGCAATTCGAGAAAAACCAGGAGATTCTGTCCACCAGGCAAGATGAGGTCATTTTCTGCTGTTGTGTCTCGACAGAAATCACACCTTCCCTCTTGATCCTCGAAAGCATCCTTGACACCCTTGCTGAAACTCAAGAAGTTCTCCGACATATCCTCCACCACTCGAGTGAAACAGCGAGGGTCCCTCCACAACACAAGAGGAGCCCCATTTCCTCTCCTTAATGCGAGATAACGTTTTCTTTCCCTGCTTCAACGAGACATGAGGCCTGGCGTTCCCTTCGCATCTCAAGTGGAGGTCTTCTCTACAGGAAAGTCGAGAGGAACTCCAGGGGTCATGCAACCATTCCGAAAGACCACCATATGACTCATTCCACTCCAGCTGAAGCTGATTTCCCTGCACTGCATCGAATGTTACCCAGAGTATTCACTCACACCATGGTGGCCCCTGTGACAGCCCTGTGGGAAAGACTTGAGGGAAGACACAGATCCCTGTGTCAATTCGACGGGAAGCCTGACTGCTGCTACAGCTGGGTAGGAAAGTGGACTTCCAGTTCTCCACTTGAGATGAGGCCTGACTCCCCTGTGGAGACTCCAGAGGAACCCCATGAACCTGGTCTGCAGTGGAGAGGAATCTTCAGGTTGCGGCCTATGGTCCAGGCAAGGACTTGATGTGGTACCGACTGGAGAGGAATCCTGAGAAACCCCCCGTAACTCGCATGGACACTGGCCTCTTCTGAGGCTTCCTGATCCGGTCCCTGAGGTCCCCATCGTAACTCGAGAGGAACCTGCCGAAACTCGGGAAAAACCAGGTGGTTGTCCCTCCAGGAGAGAATAGGCCCTTTTCAGCTGCCGGGTTTCAAGGGAAATCACAGCTTCCCTCTTGAACCTCGGAAGTGTCGTTCAAACACTTGAGGCTAGTCAAAAAGTTCCCCGACATATCTGGCACCACTCAAGTAGAACAACGAAGGTCCCTGCACAACTCAAGAGGATCCCCATTCTCCCATCTTCAGTGTGAGATGAGGGTTACTTTCCCTGATTCGTCGAGAAATGTTTCCTGCCTTCCCGTCGCATCTCATGAGGAGGCGCTGTCTATAGGAAATTCGAGAGGAACTCCTGGGCTGCGACCACCAAACCAAAAGTGGCTCAAAAGTCTCAGTCGAATCCATATGAACGTGATTACCCTGCAGTGCCTCGAATGTCACCCAGTGTATTGACTCACACAACGGTGGCACGTGTGAGAGCTCTGTGGGAAAGCTTCTTGGAAAAGCCTCCGATCCATGTGTGAACTCCATGGGAAGCCTCACACTGCTACTACAGCTCGGGAGAAAAAAGGACTACCATGTCTCCACACGAGACAAGGCCTGGCTCCACTGTGTAGTCTTCAGAGGAACCTCAAGAACAATGTCAGCACTGGCGAAGAAACCTCAGGTTGCGGCCTCCGCTCCTGACAAAGACTTAGGATGCAGCAATGAATGGAGATGAATCCCACGAGTCCCATCTCAACTCGGAGAGACACTGGCCTTTCCTGAGGCCTCATGAGTGGGTTCCTGTGGTCTCCTGCATAACTCGAGAGAAACCTGCCACAACTCGAGAAAACCAGGAGGTTCTCCCCTCCCAGCAAGATGAGGACATTTTCCGCTGGGCTGTCTCCACAGAAATCACACCTTCCGTCTTGAAACTCGAAAACGTCTTTCACACCCTTGCTGCAAGTCAATAAGTTCTCCGACATATCCTTCTCCACTCGAGAGAAAAAAGAGGGTCCCTCCACAACTCAAGAGGAGCCCCGTTTCCCTCTGTTCAATAGGAGATGATGTTTTATTTCCCTGCTTCGACAAGACATGATGTGTGGTGTTATCTTCATATCTCAAGTGGAGGCCTTTTCTACAGAAAGTCGAGAGGAGCTCCAGGGGTTGTGTAACCATTCCGAAAGACCACCAAATGACTCATTCCACTCCAACTAAAGCTGATTTTCCTGCACTGTCTCCAATGTTACCCAGAGTATCGACTCACAACATGGTGGCCCCTGTGACAGCCCTGTGGGAAAGCCTTGAGGGAAGGCGCAGACCCCTGTGTCAACTCCACGGGAAGCTTGACTCTGCTGCTACAGTGGAGGAGGATAGTGGGCGTGCATGTCTCCAATCGAGACGAGGCCTGGCTCCCCTCTGGAGACTCCACAGGTACCCCAAGTACACTCTCTGCACTGGACAGGAAACTCCAGGTTGTGGCCTACCGTCCAGACAAGGACTTAAGATGCAGCATTGACTGGAGAGGAATCCCGAGAAGCCCCTTGCAACTCGCATGAACCCTGGCCTTTCTTGAGGCCTCCTGAGCGGGTCCCTGAGGTCTCCGTCATAACACAAGAGAAAGCTGCCGCAACTAGAAAAAAATGAGGAGGTTCTCCCCTCCAGGCCAGATGAGGCCCTTTTCCGCTGCTGGGTCTCGAGGGAAATCACACCTTCCCTCTTGCACCTCGGAAGCGTCCTTCAAACGCTTGCTGCAAGTTAAGACGTTCCCCGACATATCTGTCTCCAGTCAAGTAGAACAACGAAGGTCCCTGCACAACTCAAGAGAATCCACATTCTCCCCTCCTCAGTGTGACACGAGGGTTCCTTTCTCTGCTTCATCGAGAAATGATCCCTGTCCTTCCCATCGCATCTGAAGAGGAGGTGCTCTCCACAGGAAATTCGACAGGAACTCCAGGGGTAGAGCCACCAAACCAAAAGAACCGCAAAAGTCTCAGTCAAATCCATATGAATGTGATTTCCCTGTAGTGCCTCGAATGTCACCCTGTGTATCAACTATCAGCACGGTGGCACGTGTGATAGCCCTGTGGGAAAGCCTCGTGGGAAAGCCTCTTGGGATAGACTCAGATCCCTGTGTCAAATCGATGGAAAGCCTCACACTGCTACTACAGCTCGGGAGGAAATCGGAACAGCATGTCTCCACACGAGACAAAGCCTGACTCCCGTGTGGAGACTCCGGAGAAACCTCAAGAACCATGACAGCACTGGAGAGGAAACCTCAGGTACTGCCCTTCACTCCTGACAAAACTTAGGAAGTAGCACCGAATGGAGAGAAATCCCATGAATCTCTTCGCAACTCGGAGAGTTACTGGCCTTTCCTGATGCCTCATGAGTGCGTCACAGAGGTTTCCATCGAAACTCGAGGGGAACCTGCTGCAACTCGAGAAAAACCAGGAGGTTCTGCCCACCAGGCCAGATGAGGCCCTTTTCCGCTGCGGTGTCTCAATGGAAATCACACCTTCCCTCTTGATCCTCGAAAGCGTCCTTCACACCCTTGCTGCAAGTCAAGAAGTTCTCCGACATATCCTCCTCCACTTGAGCGAAACAGCGAGGGTCCCTCCACAACTCAACAGGAGCCCATTTTCCCTCTCCTCAATGAGAGATGATGTTTTCTTTCCCTGCTTCGACGAGGCATGATGCCTGGCGTTCCCTTTGCATCTCAAGTGGAGGCCTTCTCTACAGGAAAGTCGAGAGGAATTCCAGGGGTCGTGCAGCCATTCTGAAAGTCCGCCATATGAGTCATTCCACTCCAGCTGAAGCTGATTTCCCTGCACTGCATCGAACGTTACCCACAGTATTGTCTCACACCATGGTGGCCCCTGTGACAGCCCTGTGAGAAAGCCTTGAGGCAAGGCACAGATCCCTGTGTCAACTCGACAGGAAGCCTGACAGCTGCTACAGCTGAGTAGGAAAGTGGACGCACATGTCTCCACTTGAGATGAGGCCTGACTCCCCTGTGGAGACTCCAGTGGAACCCCAAGAACCCTGTCTGCAGTGGAGAGGAAACTTCAGGTTGCAGCCTACGGTCCAGACAAGGACTTAAGATGCGGCACAACTGGATTGGAATTCCAAGAAGCCCATCGCAATTCGCATGGACACTGGCCTTTCCTGAGGCCTCCAGAGCGGGTCCCTGAGGTCCTCGTCATAACTCGAGAGGAACCTGTCACAACTCGAGAAAAACCAGGAGGTTCTTCCCACCAGGCGAGATGAGGACCTTTTCCGCTGCAGGGTCTCGAGGGAAATCACACCTTCCCTCTTTAACCTCGGAAGTGTGGTTCAAACACTTGAGGCTACTCAAAAAGTTCCCCGACATATCTACCTCCACTCGAGTAGATCAATGAAGGTCCCTGCACAACTCAAGGGGATCCTCATTCTCCCATCTTCAGTGTGGGACGAGGATTCCTTTCTCTGATTCGTCGAGAAATGATTTCTGCCTTCCTGTCACATCTCAAGAGGAGGCAGTCTCCACAGGAAACTCAAGAGGAACTCCAGGGTTCAGGCCACCAAACCAAGAGGCGCAAAAGTCTCAGTCGAATCCATATGAACGTGATTACCCTGCAGTGCCTCGAATGTCACCCAGTGTATCGCCTCACACCATGTTGGCACGTGTGACAGCTCTGTGGGAAAGCCTCGTGGGAAAGCATCAGATCCCTATGTCAACTCGATGGGAAGCCTCACACTGCTACTACAGTTCCAGAGGAAAACAGACTAGCGTGTCTCCACACGAGACAAGGCCTGACTACCCTCTGGCATCTCCAGAGGAACCTCAAGAACCACGTTAGCACTGGAGAGGAAAACTCAGTTTGCATTCTCTGCTAATGGCAAGGACTTAGGACGCAGCAACGAATGGACAGGATCGAATGAGTCCCCTAGCAACTCGGAGAGACACTGGCCTTTCCTGAGGCCTCATGAGTAGGTCCCTGAGGTCTTCATCGTAACTCGAGAGGAACCTGCCGGAATTCAAGAAAAAGCAGGAAGTTCTCCTCAACAGGCGAGATAAGGACAATTTCCACTGCGATGTCTCGAGGGAAATCACACCTTTCCTCTTTAAATTCGAAAGTGTCTTTCACACCCTTGCTGCAAGTCAAGAAGTTCTCCGACATATCCCTCTCCATTCGAGCAAAACAAGAGGGTCCCTCCACAACTCAAGAGGAGCCCTGTTTCCCTCTCCTCAATGCGAGATGACGATTTCTTTCCCTGCTTTAGCGAGATATGGTTCCTGGTGTTCCTTTCGCATCAGTGGAGGCCTTTTCTACAGGAAAGTCGAGATGAACTCCGGGGGTCATGCAACCATTCCAAAACACCACGAAATGACTCATTCTACTCCAGATAAAGCTGATTTCCCTGCAGTGCCTTGAATGTTGTCCACAGTATTGACTCACACCATGGTGGCCCCTGTGAGAGCCCTGTGGGAAAGCCTTGAGAGAAGGCAAAGTTCTCTGTGTCAGCTCGACGGGAAGCTTGACTCTGCTGCTACAGCTGGGCAGGAAACCAGACGTGCATGTCTCCACTCGAGACAAGGCCTAACTCCCCAGTGGAGACTCCAGAGGAACCCCAAGAACCCTGTCTGCACTGGAGAGGAAACTTCAGGTGGTGGCCTACGGTCCAGACAAGGACTTAAAATGTGGAACCGACTGGAGAGTAATCCCGAGAAGCCCCTCACAACATGCATGGACACTGGCCTTTCCTGAGGCCTCCTGAGTGGGTCCCTGAGGTCCCCGTTGTAACTCGAGAGGAACCTGCCGCAACTCGAGAAATACCAGGAGGTTCTCCCCTCCAGGTGAGATGAGGCCCTTTTCCGCTGCAGTGTCTCGAATGTCACCCCGTGTATCGACTGACACCATGGTGGCACGTGTGACAGCCCTGTGGGAAAGCCTCTTCGGAAAGCCTCAGATCCCTGTGTCAACTCGATGGGAAGCCGCACACTGCTACTACAGCTAGGGAGGAAAGCGGACTGGCATGTTTCCACATGAGATAAGGCATGACTACCCTATGGATTCTCCAGAGGAACCTCAAGAACCATGTCAGCACTGGAGAGGAAACCTCAGGTTCTGGCCTTCGCTCCTGACAAACACTTATGAAGCAGAACCGAATGGAGAAGAATCCCACAAGTGCCCACGCAACTCGGAGAGACACTGGCCTTTCTGAGGTCTCATGAGTGGGTCCCAGAGGTTTCCATCGTAACTCAAGAAGAACCTGCCACAACTTGAGAAAAACCAGGAGGTTCTGCCCTCCAGGCAAGATGAGGCCCTTTTCTGCTGCAGTATCACGAAGGAAATCAGACCTTCCCTCTTGAACCTCGAAAGCGTCCTTCACACCTTGTTGAAAGTCAAGAAGTTCTCCCACATATCTGTCTTCACTCGAGAGAAACAACAAGGGTCCCTCCACACTCAAGAGGAGCCCCGTTTCCCTGTGTTCAATAGGAGATGATGTTTTCTTTAACTGCTTTGACAAGACATGATGCCTGGCGTTACCTTCACATCTCAAGTGGAGGCCTCCTTTACAGGAAAGTCGAGAGGAACTCCAGGGGTCGTGGAACAATTCCGAAAGACGACCATATGACTCATTCCACTCCAGCTGAAGCTGATTTCCCTGCACTGCATCGAATGTTACCCAGAATATCGAGTCACATCATGGTGGCCCCTGTGACAGCCCTGTGGGAAAGCCTTGAGGGAAGGCACAGATCCCTGTGTCAACTCGACTGGAAGCTTGACTCTGCTGCTGCAGCTGGGGAGGAAAGTGGACGTGCATGTCTCCACTCGAGAAGAGGCCTGACTCCCCTCTGGAGACTCCACAGGAACCCCAAGCACCCTGTCTGCAGTAGAGAGGAAAATTCAGGTTGCGGCCTTCGGTCCAGACAATGACTTAAGATGTGGCACAGACTGGAGAGGAATTCTGAGAAGCCCCTCGCAACTCTCATGAATCCTGGCCTTTCTTGAGGCCTCCTGAGCGGTTCCCTGAGGTCCCCGTCGTAACTCAAGAGAAAGATGCCTCAACTAGACAAAAACCATGAGGTTCTCCCCTCCAGGAGAGATGAGGCCCTTTTCTGCTGCTGGGTCTCGAGGGAAATCACACCTTCCCTCTTGCACCTCGGAAGCGTCCTTCAAATGCTTGCTGCAAGTTAAGACGTTTCCCGACATATCTGTCTCCAGTTGAGTAGAAAAAAGAAGGTCCCTGCACAACTCAAGAGGATCCCCATTCTCCCCTCCTCAGTGTGACACGAGGGTTCCTTTCCCTGCTTCGTCAAGAAATGATTCCTGTCCTTCCCATCGCATCTCAAGAGGAGGTGCTCTCCACAGGAAATTCGACAGGAACTCCAGGGGTCGAGCCACCAAACCAAAAGAACCGCAAAAGTCTCAGTCGAATCCATATGAACGTGATTTCCCTGCAGTGCCTCGAATGTCACCCCGTATGTCGACTGTCAGCACGGTGGCACGTGTGACAGCCCTGTGGGAAAGCCACAGATCCCTGTGTCAACTCGATGGGAAGCCTCACACTGCTACTACAGCTCGGGAGGAAATTGGACCAGCATGTCTCCACAGGAGACAAGCCCTGACTCCTGTGTGGAGACTCCAGAGGAACATCAATAACCATGTCAGCACTGGAGATGAAACCTCAGGTTCCGCCCTTCGCTCCTAATGAAACATAGGAAGTAGCACCGAATGAAGAGGAATCCCACGAGTCCCTTCACAAATCAGAGTCACGGGCCTTTCCTGAGGCCTCATGAGTGCGTCACAGAGGTTTCCATCGAAACTCGAGAGGAACCTGCCACAACTCGAGAAAAACCAGGAGATTCTGCCCACCAGGCGAGATGAGGTCATTTTCTGCTGCTGTATCTCGACGGAAATCACACCTTCCCTCTTGATCCTCGAAAGCGTCCTTGACACCCTTGCTGAAACTCAAGAAGTTCTCCGACATATCCTCCACCACTCGAGTGAAACAGCGAGGGTCCCTCCACAACACAAGAGGAGCCCCGTTTCCTCTCCTCAATGCGAGATGACATTTTCTTTCCCTGCTTAGTCGAGACATGATGCCTGGCGTTCCCTTCGCATCTCAAGTGGAGGTCTTCTCTACAGGAAAGTCGAGAGGAACTCCAGGGGTCGTGTAACCAGTCTGAAAGACCACCATATGACTCATTCCACTCCAGCTGAAGCTGATTTCCCTGCACTGCATCGAATGTTACCCAGAGTATCGAATCACATCATGGTGGCCCCTGTGACAGCCCTGTGGGAAAGACTTGAGGGAAGGCACAGATCCCTGTGTCAACTCCACGGGAGGCCTGACTGCTGCTACAGCTGGGTAGGAAAGTGGACTTGCAGTTCTCCACTTGAGATGAGGCCTGACTCCCCTGTGGAGACTCCAGAGGAACCCCATGAACCCTGTCTGCAGTGGAGAGCAATCTTCAGGTTGCGGCCTACGGTCCAGACAAGGACTTAAGATGTGCCACCGACTGGAGAGGAATCCTGAGAAACCCCTCGCAACTCACATGGACACTGGCCTCTTCTGAGGCTTCCTGATCCGGTCCCTGAGGTCCCCATCGTAACTCGAGAGGAACCTTCCGAAACTCGGGAAAAACCAGGTGGTTCTCCCCTCCAGGCTAGAATAGGCCCTTTTCAGCTGCAGGGTTTCAAGGGAAATCACAACTTCCTTCTTGAACCTCGGAAGTGTGGTCCAAACACTTGAGGCTAGTCAAAAAGTTCCCCGACATACCTGGCTCCACTCGAGTAGAACAACGAAGGTCCCTGCACAACTCAAGAGGATCCCCATTCTCCCATCTTCAGTGTGAGATGAGGATTACTTTCCCTGATTCGTCGAGAAATGTTTCCTGCCTTCCCATCGCATCTCATGAGGAGGCGCTCTCTATAGGAAATTCGAGAGGAACTCCTGGGCTGCGACCACCAAACCAAAAGTGGCTCAAAAGTCTCAGTCGAATCCATATGAACGTGATTACCCTGCAGTGCCTCGAATGTCACCCAGTGTATTGACTCACACAACGGTGGCACGTGTGAGAGCTCTGTGGGAAAGCTTCTTGGAAAAGCCTCCGATCCATGTGTGAACTCCATGGGAAGCCTCACACTGCTACTACAGCTCGGGAGAAAAAAGGACTACCATGTCTCCACACGAGACAAGGCCTGGCTCCACTGTGTAGTCTTCAGAGGAACCTCAAGAACAATGTCAGCACTGGCGAAGAAACCTCAGGTTGCGGCCTCCGCTCCTGACAAAGACTTAGGATGCAGCAATGAATGGAGATGAATCCCACGAGTCCCATCTCAACTCGGAGAGACACTGGCCTTTCCTGAGGCCTCATGAGTGGGTTCCTGTGGTCTCCTGCATAACTCGAGAGAAACCTGCCACAACTCGAGAAAACCAGGAGGTTCTCCCCTCCCAGCAAGATGAGGACATTTTCCGCTGGGCTGTCTCCACAGAAATCACACCTTCCGTCTTGAAACTCGAAAACGTCTTTCACACCCTTGCTGCAAGTCAATAAGTTCTCCGACATATCCTTCTCCACTCGAGAGAAAAAAGAGGGTCCCTCCACAACTCAAGAGGAGCCCCGTTTCCCTCTGTTCAATAGGAGATGATGTTTTATTTCCCTGCTTCGACAAGACATGATGTGTGGTGTTATCTTCATATCTCAAGTGGAGGCCTTTTCTACAGAAAGTCGAGAGGAGCTCCAGGGGTTGTGTAACCATTCCGAAAGACCACCAAATGACTCATTCCACTCCAACTAAAGCTGATTTTCCTGCACTGTCTCCAATGTTACCCAGAGTATCGACTCACAACATGGTGGCCCCTGTGACAGCCCTGTGGGAAAGCCTTGAGGGAAGGCGCAGACCCCTGTGTCAACTCCACGGGAAGCTTGACTCTGCTGCTACAGTGGAGGAGGATAGTGGGCGTGCATGTCTCCAATCGAGACGAGGCCTGGCTCCCCTCTGGAGACTCCACAGGTACCCCAAGTACACTCTCTGCACTGGACAGGAAACTCCAGGTTGTGGCCTACCGTCCAGACAAGGACTTAAGATGCAGCATTGACTGGAGAGGAATCCCGAGAAGCCCCTTGCAACTCGCATGAACCCTGGCCTTTCTTGAGGCCTCCTGAGCGGGTCCCTGAGGTCTCCGTCATAACACAAGAGAAAGCTGCCGCAACTAGAAAAAAATGAGGAGGTTCTCCCCTCCAGGCCAGATGAGGCCCTTTTCCGCTGCTGGGTCTCGAGGGAAATCACACCTTCCCTCTTGCACCTCGGAAGCGTCCTTCAAACGCTTGCTGCAAGTTAAGACGTTCCCCGACATATCTGTCTCCAGTCAAGTAGAACAACGAAGGTCCCTGCACAACTCAAGAGAATCCACATTCTCCCCTCCTCAGTGTGACACGAGGGTTCCTTTCTCTGCTTCATCGAGAAATGATCCCTGTCCTTCCCATCGCATCTGAAGAGGAGGTGCTCTCCACAGGAAATTCGACAGGAACTCCAGGGGTAGAGCCACCAAACCAAAAGAACCGCAAAAGTCTCAGTCAAATCCATATGAATGTGATTTCCCTGTAGTGCCTCGAATGTCACCCTGTGTATCAACTATCAGCACGGTGGCACGTGTGATAGCCCTGTGGGAAAGCCTCGTGGGAAAGCCTCTTGGGATAGACTCAGATCCCTGTGTCAAATCGATGGAAAGCCTCACACTGCTACTACAGCTCGGGAGGAAATCGGAACAGCATGTCTCCACACGAGACAAAGCCTGACTCCCGTGTGGAGACTCCGGAGAAACCTCAAGAACCATGACAGCACTGGAGAGGAAACCTCAGGTACTGCCCTTCACTCCTGACAAAACTTAGGAAGTAGCACCGAATGGAGAGAAATCCCATGAATCTCTTCGCAACTCGGAGAGTTACTGGCCTTTCCTGATGCCTCATGAGTGCGTCACAGAGGTTTCCATCGAAACTCGAGGGGAACCTGCTGCAACTCGAGAAAAACCAGGAGGTTCTGCCCTCCGGGCCAGATGAGGCCCTTTTCCGCTGCGGTGTCTCAATGGAAATCACACCTTCCCTCTTGATCCTCGAAAGCGTCCTTCACACCCTTGCTGCAAGTCAAGAAGTTCTCCGACATATCCTCCTCCACTTGAGCGAAACAGCGAGGGTCCCTCCACAACTCAACAGGAGCCCATTTTCCCTCTCCTCAATGAGAGATGATGTTTTCTTTCCCTGCTTCGACGAGGCATGATGCCTGGCGTTCCCTTTGCATCTCAAGTGGAGGCCTTCTCTACAGGAAAGTCGAGAGGAATTCCAGGGGTCGTGCAGCCATTCTGAAAGTCCGCCATATGAGTCATTCCACTCCAGCTGAAGCTGATTTCCCTGCACTGCATCGAACGTTACCCACAGTATTGTCTCACACCATGGTGGCCCCTGTGACAGCCCTGTGAGAAAGCCTTGAGGCAAGGCACAGATCCCTGTGTCAACTCGACAGGAAGCCTGACAGCTGCTACAGCTGAGTAGGAAAGTGGACGCACATGTCTCCACTTGAGATGAGGCCTGACTCCCCTGTGGAGACTCCAGTGGAACCCCAAGAACCCTGTCTGCAGTGGAGAGGAAACTTCAGGTTGCAGCCTACGGTCCAGACAAGGACTTAAGATGCGGCACAACTGGATTGGAATTCCAAGAAGCCCATCGCAATTCGCATGGACACTGGCCTTTCCTGAGGCCTCCAGAGCGGGTCCCTGAGGTCCTCGTCATAACTCGAGAGGAACCTGTCACAACTCGAGAAAAACCAGGAGGTTCTTCCCACCAGGCGAGATGAGGACCTTTTCCGCTGCAGGGTCTCGAGGGAAATCACACCTTCCCTCTTAACTCACACCATGGTGGCCCCTGTGACAGCCCTGTGGGAAAGCCTTGAAGGAAGGCACAGATCCCTGTGTTAACTCGATGGGAAGCTTGACTCTGCTGCTACAGCTGGCGAGGAAACCGGACGTGCATGTGTCCACTCGAGACGAGGCCTGACTCCCCTGTGGAGACTCCAGAGGAACGCCAAGGACCCTGTCTGCACTGGAGAGGAAACTTCAGGTTGCGGCCTACGGTCCAGACAAGGACTTAAGATGCAGCATTGACTGTAGAGGAATCCCGAGAAGCCTCTCGCAACTCGCATGAAACCTGGCCTTTCCTGAGGCCTTCTGAGCGGGTCCCTGAGGTCCCCTTCATATCTCGAGAGGAACCTGCTGCAACTCGAGAAAAACCAGGAGCTTCTCCCCTCCAGGCGAGATGAGGCCCTTTTCTGTCGCAGGGTCTCGAGTGGAATCACACCTTCCTTCTAGAACCTCGGAAGCGTTCTTCAAATGCTTGCTGCAAGTGAAAACGTTCCCCGACATATCTGTCTCCACTCGAGTAGAACAACGAAGGTCCCTGCACAACTCAAGAGGATCCCTATTCTCCCCTCCTCAGTGTGAGACGAGGTTTCCTTTCCCCGCTTGGTTGAGAAATGATTCCTGGCCTTCCCGTCACATCNCGTTCCCCGACATATCTGTCTCCACTCGAGTAGAACAACGAAGGTCCCTGCACAACTCAAGAGGATCCCTATTCTCCCCTCCTCAGTGTGAGACGAGGTTTCCTTTCCCCGCTTGGTTGAGAAATGATTCCTGGCCTTCCCGTCACATCTCAAGTGGAGGCGCTCTCCACAGGAAACTCGAGAGGAACTAAAGGGATCAGGCCACCAAACCAAAAGACACACAAAAGTCTCAGTCAAATCCATATGAACGTGATTTTGCTGCAGTGCCCCGAATGTGACCCCGTGTATCGACTTACACCATGGTGGGATGTGTGACAACCCTGTGGGAAAGCCTCGTGGGAAAGCCACAGATCCATGTGTCAACTCGATGGGAAGCCTCACACTGTTACTACAGCTAGGGAGGAAAGTGGACTGGCAGGACTTCAAACGATATAAGGCATGACAACCCTGTGGGAACTCCAGAGGAACCTCAAGAACCATGTCAGCACTGGAGAGGAAACCTCAGGTTCCGGCCTGACAAGCACTTATGAAGCAGAACCGAATGGAGAGGAATCCCAAGAGTGCCCACGCAACTCGGAGAGACACTGGCCTTTCTGAGGTCTCATGAGTGGGTCCCAGAGGTTTCCATCGTAACTCGAGAGGAACCTGCCGCAACTTGAGAAAAACCAGGAGGTTCTGCCCTCCAGGCGACANCGCAACTCGGAGAGACACTGGCCTTTCTGAGGTCTCATGAGTGGGTCCCAGAGGTTTCCATCGTAACTCGAGAGGAACCTGCCGCAACTTGAGAAAAACCAGGAGGTTCTGCCCTCCAGGCGACATGAGGCCCTTTTCCGCTGTGATGTCTCGAAGAAAATCAGACCTTCCCTCTTGAACCTCGAAAGCGTCCTTCACACCCCTGTTGAAAGTCAAGAAGTTCTCCGACATATCTGTCTTCACTCCAGGAAAACAACAAGAGTCTGTCCACAACTCAAGAGGAGCCCTGTTTCCCTCTGCTCAATAGGAGATGATGTTTTCTTTCCCTGCTTTGACGAGACATGATGCCTGGTGTTCCCTTCACATCTCAATTGGAGGCCTTCTCTATAGGAAATTCGAGAGGAACTCCAGGGGTCGTGTAACCATTCCGAAAGACCACCATATGACTCATTCCATTCCAGCTGAAGCTTATTTCCCTACACTGCCTTGAATGTTACCCAGAGTATCGACTCACATCATGGTGGCCCCTGTGACAGCCCTGTGGGAAAGCCTTGAGGGAAGGCACAGATCCCTGTGACAACTCGACTGGAAGCTTGACTGCTGCTACAGCTGGGGAAGAAAGCGGACGTGCATGTCTCCACTCGAGACGAGGCCTGAAACCCTCTGGAGNAGAGTATCGACTCACATCATGGTGGCCCCTGTGACAGCCCTGTGGGAAAGCCTTGAGGGAAGGCACAGATCCCTGTGACAACTCGACTGGAAGCTTGACTGCTGCTACAGCTGGGGAAGAAAGCGGACGTGCATGTCTCCACTCGAGACGAGGCCTGAAACCCTCTGGAGACTCCACAGGAACCCCAAGCACCTTGTCTGCAGTGGAGAGGAAACTTCAGGTTGCGGCCTACGGTCCAGAAAAGGACTTAAGTTGCGGCACCGACTGGAGAGGAATCCTGAGAAACCCCTCAAAACTTGCATCGACACTGGCCTTTTACTAGGCTTCCTGATCCGTTCCCTGAGGTCCCCGTCATAACTTGAGAGGAACCTGCCGCAACTCGAGAATAACCAGGAGGTTCTCCCCTCCCGGCGAGATGAGGACATTTTCCGCTGCGGTGTCTCAACGGAAATCACACCTTCCCTCTTGAATCTCGAAAGCGTCTTTCACACCCTTGCTGCAAGTCAAGAAGTTCTCCGACATATCCGTCTCCACTAGAGCAAAACAACAGTGTCCTCCACAACTCAAGAGGAGCCCCGTTTCCTTGTCCTCAATGCGAATTAGGGTTTCTTTCCTGCTTCAGCGAGACATGATTACTGGTGTTCCTTTCGCATCTCAAGTGGAGGCCTTCGCTACAGGAAAGTCAAGATGAACTCCAGGGGTCATGCAACCATTCCAAAAGATCATGAAATGACTCATTCTACTCCAGCTAAACCTGATTTCCCTGCACTGCCTCGATGTTACCGAGAGTATGGACTGACACCATGGTTACCCCTGTGAGAGCCCTGTGGGAAATCTTTGAGGGAAGGCACAGATCCCTGTGTCAACTCGACGGGAAGCCTGACTCTGCTGATACAGCTGGGTTGGAAAGCGGACGTGCATGTCTCCACTCGAGACGAGGCCTGACTCCCCTGAGTAGACTCCAGATGAATCCCAAGAACCCTGTCTGCCCTGGAGAGGAAACTTCAGGTTGCGGCCTACGGTCCAGACAAGGACTTAAGATGCGGCACCGACTGGAGAGAAATCCCAAGAAACCAATCGCAACTCGCGTGGACCCTGGCCTTTCTTGAGGCCTCCTGAGTGGGTCCATGAGGTCCCCGACATAACTCGGGAGGAACCAGCCGCAACTGGCGAAAAACTAGGAGGTTCTCCCTTCCAGGCGAGATGAGGCCCTTTTCCGTTGCAAGGTCTCGAGTGAAATCACACCTTCCCTCTTAAACCTCGGAAGCGTCCTTCAAATGCTTGCTGCAAGTGAAGACGTTCCCTGACATATCTGTCTCCACTCGAGCAGAACAACGAGGTCCCTGCACAACTCAAGAGGATCCCCATTCTATCCTCCTCAGTGTGCGATGAGGGTTCTTTTCCCTGCTTGGTTGAGAAATGATTTCTAGCCATCCTGTCGCATCTCAAGAGGAGGCTCTCCCCACAGGAAACTCGAGAAGATTTCCAGGGGTCAGGCCACCAAACCAAAAGATGCACAAAAATCTGTCAAATCCATATGAACGTGATTTCCCTGCAGTGCCTCGAATGTCACCCCGTGTATCAACTGACACCACGGTGGCACATGTGACAGCCCTGTGGGAAAGCCTAATGGGAAAACCTCAGATCCTGTGTCAACTCAAGGGGAAGCTGCACACTGCCTCTGCAGCTGGGGAGGAAAGCGGACTAGCATGTCTCCACACCAGACAAGGCCTGACTCCCCTGTGGAGACTCCAGAGGAACCTCAAGTACCACCTCAGGACTGGAGAGGAAACCTCAGTTTCTGGCCTCTGCTCCTTCAAAGACTTAGGACGCAGAAATGAATGGAGAGGAATCCCACGAGTCCCCTCGCAACTCGGAGAGACACTGGCCTTTCTTGAGGCCCCATGAGTGGATCCCTGATGTCTCCATCTTAACTCGAGAGGAACCTGCTGCAACTCGAGAAAAACCAGGAGGTTCTGCCCTCCAGGCGAGATGAGGACAGAGATGAGGACATTTTCTGCTACGGTGTCTCAACGGAAATCACACTGTCTGACTTCAAACTCGAAAGCATCTTTCACACCCTTGCTGCAAGTCAAGAAGCTCTCCGACATATACGTCTCCACTTGAGCGAAACAAGAGGGTCCCTCCAAAAATCAAGAGGAACCCAGTTTCCCTCTCCTCAATGTAAGATGAGGGTTTCTTTCCCTGCTTCGGCGAGACATCATTCCTGGTGTTTCTTTCGCATCTCAAGTGGAGGCCTTCTCTACAGGAAAGTCGAGATGAACTCCCGGGGTCGTGCAGCCATCCAAAAGACCACGAAATGACTCATTCTACTCCAGATAAAGCTGATTTCCCTGCACTGCCTCGAATATTACCAGGAGTATCGACTCACACCGTGGTGGCCCCTGTGACAGTCCTGAGGGAAAGCCTTGAGGGAAGGCACAGATCCCTGTGTCAACTCAACGGAAAGCTTGACTCTGCTGCTACAGCTGGGGAGGAAAGCAGACGTGCATGTCTCCCCTCGAGACGAGGCCTGACTCCCCTGTGGAGACTCCAGAGGTACCCCAAGAACCCTCTCTGCACTGGAGGGAAACCTCAGGTTCCGGCCTTCCTCCTGACAAACACGTATGAAGCAGAACCGAATAGAGAGGAATCCCAGGAGTGCCCACGGAACTCGGAGAGACAGTGGCCTTTCTGAGGTCTCATGAGTGGGTCCCAGATTCTCCATCATAACTCGAGAGGAACCTGCTGCAACTCGAGAAAAACCAGGAGGTTCTCCCCATCAGGCAAGATGAGGACATTTTCCACTGTGGTGTCTCGACGGAAATCACACCTCCCTCTTGAAAGTCAAAAGCGTCTTTCACACCCTTTCTGCAGGTAAAGAAGCTCTCTGACATAACTGTCTCCCTTCGAGCGAAACAAGAGGGTCCCTCCACAACTCAAGAGGAGCCCCGTTTCCCTCCTGTCTCTTATACACATCTCGAGATGAGGTCATTTTCTGCTGCTGTATCTCGACGGAAATCACACCTTCCCTCTTGATCCTCGAAAGCGTCCTTGACACCCTTGCTGAAACTCAAGAAGTTCTCCGACATATCCTCCACCACTCGAGTGAAACAGCGAGGGTCCCTCCACAACACAAGAGGAGCCCCGTTTCCTCTCCTCAATGCGAGATGACATTTTCTTTCCCTGCTTAGTCGAGACATGATGCCTGGCGTTCCCTTCGCATCTCAAGTGGAGGTCTTCTCTACAGGAAATCTGCTGATACAGCTGGGTTGGAAAGCGGACGTGCATGTCTCCACTCGAGACGAGGCCTGACTCCCCTGAGTAGACTCCAGATGAATCCCAAGAACCCTGTCTGCCCTGGAGAGGAAACTTCAGGTTGCGGCCTACGGTCCAGACAAGGACTTAAGATGCGGCACCGACTGGAGAGAAATCCCAAGAAACCAATCGCAACTCGCGTGGACCCTGGCCTTTCTTGAGGCCTCCTGAGTGGGTCCATGAGGTCCCCGACATAACTCGGGAGGAACCAGCCGCAACTGGCGAAAAACTAGGAGGTTCTCCCTTCCAGGCGAGATGAGGCCCTTTTCCGTTGCAAGGTCTCGAGTGAAATCACACCTTCCCTCTTAAACCTCGGAAGCGTCCTTCAAATGCTTGCTGCAAGTGAAGACGTTCCCTGACATATCTGTCTCCACTCGAGCAGAACAACGAGGTCCCTGCACAACTCAAGAGGATCCCCATTCTATCCTCCTCAGTGTGCGATGAGGGTTCTTTTCCCTGCTTGGTTGAGAAATGATTTCTAGCCATCCTGTCGCATCTCAAGAGGAGGCTCTCCCCACAGGAAACTCGAGAAGATTTCCAGGGGTCAGGCCACCAAACCAAAAGATGCACAAAAATCTGTCAAATCCATATGAACGTGATTTCCCTGCAGTGCCTCGAATGTCACCCCGTGTATCAACTGACACCACGGTGGCACATGTGACAGCCCTGTGGGAAAGCCTAATGGGAAAACCTCAGATCCTGTGTCAACTCAAGGGGAAGCTGCACACTGCCTCTANGTCAAATCCATATGAACGTGATTTCCCTGCAGTGCCTCGAATGTCACCCCGTGTATCAACTGACACCACGGTGGCACATGTGACAGCCCTGTGGGAAAGCCTAATGGGAAAACCTCAGATCCTGTGTCAACTCAAGGGGAAGCTGCACACTGCCTCTACAGCTGGGGAGGAAAGCGGACTAGCATGTCTCCACACCAGACAAGGCCTGACTCCCCTGTGGAGACTCCAGAGGAACCTCAAGTACCACCTCAGGACTGGAGAGGAAACCTCAGTTTCTGGCCTCTGCTCCTTCAAAGACTTAGGACGCAGAAATGAATGGAGAGGAATCCCACGAGTCCCCTCGCAACTCGGAGAGACACTGGCCTTTCTTGAGGCCCCATGAGTGGATCCCTGATGTCTCCATCTTAACTCGAGAGGAACCTGCTGCAACTCGAGAAAAACCAGGAGGTTCTGCCCTCCAGGCGAGATGAGGACAGAGATGAGGACATTTTCTGCTACGGTGTCTCAACGGAAATCACACTGTCTGACTTCAAACTCGAAAGCATCTTTCACACCCTTGCTGCAAGTCAAGAAGCTCTCCGACATATACGTCTCCACTTGAGCGAAACAAGAGGGTCCCTCCAAAAATCAAGAGGAACCCAGTTTCCCTCTCCTCAATGTAAGATGAGGGTTTCTTTCCCTGCTTCGGCGAGACATCATTCCTGGTGTTTCTTTCGCATCTCAAGTGGAGGCCTTCTCTACAGGAAAGTCGAGATGAACTCCCGGGGTCGTGCAGCCATCCAAAAGACCACGAAATGACTCATTCTACTCCAGATAAAGCTGATTTCCCTGCACTGCCTCGAATATTACCAGGAGTATCGACTCACACCGTGGTGGCCCCTGTGACAGTCCTGAGGGAAAGCCTTGAGGGAAGGCACAGATCCCTGTGTCAACTCAACGGAAAGCTTGACTCTGCTGCTACAGCTGGGGAGGAAAGCAGACGTGCATGTCTCCCCTCGAGACGAGGCCTGACTCCCCTGTGGAGACTCCAGAGGTACCCCAAGAACCCTCTCTGCACTGGAGGGAAACCTCAGGTTCCGGCCTTCCTCCTGACAAACACGTATGAAGCAGAACCGAATAGAGAGGAATCCCAGGAGTGCCCACGGAACTCGGAGAGACAGTGGCCTTTCTGAGGTCTCATGAGTGGGTCCCAGATTCTCCATCATAACTCGAGAGGAACCTGCTGCAACTCGAGAAAAACCAGGAGGTTCTCCCCATCAGGCAAGATGAGGACATTTTCCACTGTGGTGTCTCGACGGAAATCACACCTCCCTCTTGAAAGTCAAAAGCGTCTTTCACACCCTTTCTGCAGGTAAAGAAGCTCTCTGACATAACTGTCTCCCTTCGAGCGAAACAAGAGGGTCCCTCCACAACTCAAGAGGAGCCCCGTTTCCCTCTCCTCAATGAGAGATGAGGGGTTCTTTCCCTGCTTCGGCGAGACATGTCCTGGTGTTCCTTTTGCATCTCAATTGGAGGTCTTTTCTACAGTAAAGTCGAGATGAACTATGGGGGTCATGTAACCATTTCAAAATACCACGAAAGGACTCATTCTACTCCACCTGAAGCTGATTTCCCTGCACTGCCTCGAATGTTACCGAGAGTATGGACTCATACCGTGGTGGTCCCTGTGACAGCCCTGTGGGAAAGCCTTGAGGGAAGGCGCAGATCCCTGTGACAACTCGACGGGAAGTTTGAATCTGCTGCTACAGCTGGGGAGGAAAGCGGACGTGCATGTCTCCACTCGAGACGAGGCCTGACTCCCCTGTGGAGACTCCAGAGAAACTCCAAGAACCCTGTCGGCATTGGAGAGGAAATTTCAGATTGCGGCCTATGGTCCAGACAAGGACTTAAGGTACGGCACTNTGGGGAGGAAAGCGGACGTGCATGTCTCCACTCGAGACGAGGCCTGACTCCCCTGTGGAGACTCCAGAGAAACTCCAAGAACCCTGTCGGCATTGGAGAGGAAATTTCAGATTGCGGCCTATGGTCCAGACAAGGACTTAAGGTACGGCACTGACTGGAGAGGAATCACGAGAAGCCCCTCACAACTCGCATGAACCCTGGCCTTTCCTGATGCCTCCTGAGCGGGTCCCTGAGGTGCCCGTCGTACATCGAGAGGAACCTGCCGCACCTCGAGAAAAACCAGGAGGTTCTCCCCTCCAGGTGAGAGGAGGCCCTTTTCCGCTGAAGGGTCTCGAGGGAAATCACACCTTCCCTCTTGAACCTCAGAAGCGTCCTTCAAATCCTTGCTGCAAGTAAAGACGTTCCCCGATATATTTGTCTCCACTCGAGTAGAACAACGAAGGTTCCTGCACAACTCAAGAGGATCCCCATTCTCCCCTCCTCACTGTGAGACGAGGGTTCCTTTCCGTGCTTCGTCGAGAAATGATTCCTAGACTTCCTGTCACATCTCAAGAAGAGGCACTTTCCACAGGAAACTCGAGAGGGACTCCAGGGATCGGGCCACCAAACCAAAATACGTGCAAAAGTTTCAGTTGAATCCATATGAACATAATTTCCCTGCAGTGCCTCGAATGTCACCCCGTGTATCGACTGACACCACGGTGGCACGTATGATAGCCCTGTGGGAATGCCTCGTGGGAAAGTCTCAGATCCCTGTGTCAACTCGATGGGAAGCACTGCACTACTACTACAGCTTGGGAGGAAAGCAGAATAGCATGTCTCCATACGAGACACTGCCTGACACCCCTGTGGAGACTCCAGAGGAACCTCAAAAACCATGTCAGCACTGGAGAGGAAACCTTAGGTTCTGGCCTTCGCTCCTGGCAAAAACTTAGGAAAAGCACGGAATGGAGAGGCATCCCACGAGTCCCCTCGCAACGCAGAGAGACACTGGCCTTTCCTGAGGCCTCATGAGTGGGTCCCAGAGGTCTCCATCTTAACTCGAGAGTTACCTGCCACAACACGAGAAAAACCAGGAGGTTCTGCCCTCCAGGCAAGATGAGGCCTTTTTCTGCTGCGGTATCTCGACAGAAATCAAACGTTCCCCCTTGAACCTCGAAAGCGTCCTTCACACCCTTGCTGCAGGTCAAGAAGTTTTCCAACATATCTGTCTCCACTCGAGCGAAACAGCGAGGTCCCTCCACAACTCAAGAGGAGCCACGTTTCCCTCTCCTCAATGCGAGATGACGTTTTCTTTCCCTGCTTCGATGAGACATGATGCCTGGCGTTCCCTTCGCATCTCAAGTGGAGGCCTTCTATCCCACGAGTCCCCTCGCAACGCAGAGAGACACTGGCCTTTCCTGAGGCCTCATGAGTGGGTCCCAGAGGTCTCCATCTTAACTCGAGAGTTACCTGCCACAACACGAGAAAAACCAGGAGGTTCTGCCCTCCAGGCAAGATGAGGCCTTTTTCTGCTGCGGTATCTCGACAGAAATCAAACGTTCCCCCTTGAACCTCGAAAGCGTCCTTCACACCCTTGCTGCAGGTCAAGAAGTTTTCCAACATATCTGTCTCCACTCGAGCGAAACAGCGAGGTCCCTCCACAACTCAAGAGGAGCCACGTTTCCCTCTCCTCAATGCGAGATGACGTTTTCTTTCCCTGCTTCGATGAGACATGATGCCTGGCGTTCCCTTCGCATCTCAAGTGGAGGCCTTCTCTACAGGAAAGTCGAGAGGAACTCCACGGGACGTGCTACCATTCCAAAAGACCACCATATGACTCATTCCACTCCAGCTGAAGCTAATTTCCCTGTACTGCCTCGAATGTTACCCAGAGCATCGACTCACACCATGGTGGCCCCTGTGACAACCCTGTGGGAAAGCCTTGAGGGAAGGCACAGATCCCTCTGTCAACTCGACGGGAAGTCTGACTCTGCTGCTACAGCTGGTAAGGAAGGCAGACGTGCATGTCTCCACTTGAAACGAGGACTGACTTCCCTTTGGAGACTCCAGAGGAACCCCAAGATCCCTGTCTGCAGTGGAGATGAAACTTCAGGTTGCGGCCTACGTTCCAGACAAGGACTTAAGATGCGGCACCGACTGGAGCGTAATCCTGTGAAGACCCTCGCAACTTGCATGAACCCTGGCCTTTCCTGAGGCCTCCTGAGAGGTTCCCTGAGGTGCCCGTCGTAACTCAAGAGGAACCTGCCGCAGCTGAAAAAAAACTAGGAGGTTCTCCCTTCCAGGCGAGATGAGGCACTTTTCCGCTGAAGGGTCTCAAGGGAAATCACACCTTCCCTCTTGAACCTTGGAAGCATCGTTCAGAGACTTGAGGCTAGTCAAAAAGTTCCCCAACATATCTGTCTTCTCTCAAGTAGAACAACGAAGGTCCCTGCAAAATTCAAGACGATTCCCATTCTCCCCTCTTCAGTGTGAGTCGAGGGTTCCTTTTCCTGACTCGTTGAAAATGTTTCCTGTCTTGCCGTCGCATCTCAAGAGGAGGCGCTCTCCACAGGAAACTCGAGAGGAACTCCAGGAGTTGTACCACCAAACAAAAAGAGGCACAAAAATCTCAGTCGAATCCAGGTTATCGTGATTACCCTACAGTGCCTCAAATGTCACCCCGTGTATCGACTCACACCACGGTGGCACGTGTGACAGCTCTGTGTGAAAGCCTTGTGGAAAAGTCTCAGATCCGTTTCAACTCGATGGAAGCCTCACACTGATACTACAGCTCGGTAGGAAAACGGAGTAGCTTGTCTTCAAACGAGACAAGGTCTGGCTCCCCTTTGGAGTTTCTAGAGGAACCTCAAGAACCAGGTCAGCACTGAATAGGAAACTTCAGGTTGCGGCCTCTGCTCCTGACAAAGAGTTAGGACACAGCAACGAAACGAGAGGAATCCCACGAGTCCCCTCACAAATCGGAGAGACACTGGCCTTTCCTGAGGCCTCATGACTAGTTCCCTGAGGTCTCCATCGTAAATCGAGAGGAAACTGTGGCAACTCGAGAAAAACCAGGAGGTTCTGCCCTCCAGGAGAGATGAGGCCCTTTTCCGCTGCAGTGTATCGACGGAAATCACACCTTTCATCTTGAACCTCGAAAGCGGCCTTCACACCCTTGCTGCAAATCAAGAATTTCTCTGACCTATCTGTTTCCACTCGAGCGAAACAGCAATTGTCCCTTCACAGCACAAGAGGAGCCCCGTTTCCCTCTCCTCAATGCGAGATGACGTTTTCTTTCCCTTCATCAAGGAGACATGATGCCTGGCATTCCCTTCGCATCTCAAGTGGAGCCCTTTTCTACAGGAAAGATGAGACGAACTCCAGGGGTCGTGCAACCATTCCGAGAGATCACTATATGACTCTTTCCACTCCAGCTGAAGCTAATTTCCCTGCACTGCCTCGAATGTTACCCAGAGTATCAATTCACACCACGATGGCCCCAGTGACAACCCTGTGGGAAAGCCTTGAGGGAAGGCACAGATCCCTGTGTCAGCTCGATGGGAAGACTGACTCAGCTGGCACATATTGGGAGGAAAGCGGACGTGCATGTCTCCACTCGAGACGAGGCCTGAATCCCCTGTGGAAACTTCAGAGGAACCACAAGAACCCTGTCTGCAGTGGACAGAAAACTTCAGGTTGTGGCCTACGCTCCAGACAAGGACTTAAGATGTGGTACCGACTGGAGAGGAATCCCGAAAAGCCCCAGGAACTCGCATGGGCACTGGCCTTTCCTGAGGCCTCCTGAGCGGGATGCTGTGGCTCCCATCGTAACTCGAGAGGAACCTGTCGTGACTCAAGAAAAACCAGGAGGTTCTCCCCTCCAGGCGAGATGAGGCCCTTTTCGGCTGCAGGGTCCCGAGGGAAATCACACCTTCCCTCTTGAACCTCTGAAGCGTCCTTCGACCGCTTGCTGCAAGTTAAGACGTTCCCCGACATATCTGTCTCCACTCGAGTAAAACAACGAAGGTCCCTGCACAACTCAAGAGGATCCCCATTCTCCCCTCCTCAGTGTGAGACGAGGGTTGCTTTCCTTGCTTCTTCCGGAAATGATTCCTGGCCTTCCTGTCCCATCTCAAGAGGAGGCGCTCTCCACAGGAAACTCGAGAGGAACTCCAGGAGTCGGGCCACCAAACCAAAAGAGGCGCAAAATCTCAGTCGAATCCAGATGAATCTGATTACCCTGCAGTGCCTTGAATGTCACACCGTGTGTAAACTCACACCATGGTGGAACGTGTGACAGCTCTGTGGAATAGCCTCGTGGGAAAGTCTCAGATCCCTGTGTCAACTCGATGGGAAGCCTCACACTGCTAATACATCTTGGGAGGAAAAGGGCCTAGCATGTCTCCACACGAGACAAGGCCTGGCTCCCCTGTGGAGTCTCCAGAGGGCCCTCAAGAACCACATCAGCACTGGAGAGGATACCTCAGGTTGGGGCCTCTGCTCCTGACAGACTTAGGACGAAGCAACGAAAGGAGAGGATTCCCACGAGTCCCCTCGCAACTCGGAGAGACACTGGCCTTTCCTGAGGCCTCATGAGTGGGTCCCTGAGGTCTCCACCGTGACTCGAGGGGAATCTGCCGCACCTCGAGAAAAACCAGGAGGTTCTCCCCTCCAGGCTAGATGAGGACATTTTCTGCTGCGGTGTCTCTACGGAAATCACATCTTCCATCTTGAAACTCGAAAGCGTTTTTCACACACTTCTGCAAGTCAAAAAGTTCTCCGACATATTCTTCTAGACTCGAGAGAAACAAGGGTGTCCCTCCACAACTCAAGAAGAGCCCTATTTGACTCTCCTCAACGCGAGATGAGCGTCTTTCCCATCTTCGGCGAGACATGATTCCTTGTGTTCCTTTTGCATCTCAGGTGGAGTCCTTCTCTACAGGAAAGTCGAGATGAACTCCAGGGGTCGTGCAACCATTTCTAAAGAACACCATATGACTCATTCTATTCCAGCTAAAGCTGATTTCCCTGTACTGCCTCGAATGTTACCCAGAGTATCAAGTCACACCATGGTGGCCCCTGTGACAGCCCTGTGGGAAAGCCTTGAGGGAAGGCACAGATCCCTGTGACAACTCGACGGGAAGCTTGACTCTGCTGCTACAGCTGGGGAGGAAAGCGGACGTGCATGTCTCCACTCGAGACGAGGACGTACTCCCATGTGGAGACTCCAGAGGAACCCCAAGAACACTGTCTGCAGTGGAGAGGAAATTTGAGGTTGCGGCCTACTCTCCAGACAAGAACTTAAGATGCAGCACTGACTGGAGAAGAATCCCGAGAAGCTCCTCGCAACTCACATGAACCCTGGCCTTTCCTGAGGCCTCCTGAGCGAGTCCCTGAGGTTCCCGTCATAACTCGAGAGGATCCTGCCGCAACTCGAGAAAAACCAGGAGTTTCTCCCTTCAGGCGAGATGAGGCCCATTTTCGTTGCGTTGTCTCGACGGAAATCACACCTTCCCCCTTGAACCTCGAAAGCATCTTTCACACCCTTGCTGCAAGTCAAGAAGTTCTCCGACATATCTGTCTCCACTCGAGCGAAACAAGTGTGTCCCTCCAAATCTCAAGAGGAGCCCCGTTTCTCTCTCCTCAATGCGAGATGAGGGTTTCTTTCCCTGCTTCCCCGAGACTTGATCGCTGGTGTTCCTTTAGAATCTCAAGTGGAGGCCTTCTCTACAGGAAAGTCGAGATGAGCTCCACGGATCGTGGAACCATTCCAAAAGACCACCAAATAACTCATTCTACTCCAGTTAAAGCTGATTTCGCTGCACTGCCTCGAATATTACCCAGAATATGGAATCACACCTTGTTGGCCCCTGTGATAACCCTGTGGGAAAGCCTTGAGGGAAGGCACAGATCCCTGTGTCAACACGACGGGAAGCTTGACTTTGCAGCTATAGCTGGGAGGAAAGCGGATATGATTGTCTCCACTCAGGACGAGGACTGAGTCCCCTGTGGAGACTCCAGAGGAAACCCAAGAACCTTGTCTGACCTGGAGAAGAAACTTCAGGTTGCGTCCTACAGTCCAGACAATACTTAACATGCGGCACAGACTGGAGAGGAATCCCGAGAAGCCCTTCGCAACTCGCATGAATTCTTGCCTTCCTGGAGCCCTCCTGAGCGGGTCCCTGATGTCCCCGTCATAGTTCGAGAGGAACCTGCGGCAACTCGAGAAAAACCAGGAGGTTCTCCCCTCCAGGCGAGATGAGGCCCTTTTCCGCTGAAGGGTCTCAAGGGAAATCACATCTTCCCTCTTGAACCTCAGAAGCATCGTTCAAACACTTGAGGCTAGTCAAAAAGGTCCCTGACATANGCAACTCGAGAAAAACCAGGAGGTTCTCCCCTCCAGGCGAGATGAGGCCCTTTTCCGCTGAAGGGTCTCAAGGGAAATCACATCTTCCCTCTTGAACCTCAGAAGCATCGTTCAAACACTTGAGGCTAGTCAAAAAGGTCCCTGACATATCTGTCTCCACTCGAGTAGAACAACGAACGTCCCTGCACAACTCAAGAGGATCCCCATTCTCCCTTCTTCAGTGTGAAACGAGGGTTCATTTCCCTGATAAGTCGAGAAATGTTTCCTGCATTTCCGTCGCATCTCAAGAGGAGGCGCTCTCCAGAGGAAACTCGAGAGGAACTCCAGGGGTCGAGCAAGCAAAATAAATCGGTGCAAAAGTCTCAATCGAATCCAGATGCACGTGATTACCCTGCAGTTCTTCGAATGTCACCCCGTGTATCTACTCACACCACAGTGGCACGTGTGGCAGCTCTGGGGGAAAGCCTCGTGGGAAAGCCTCAGACCCCTGTGTCAACACGGTGGGAAGCCTCACACTGCTAATACAGCTCGGGAGGAAAACGGACTAGCAAGTCTCCACACTAGACAAGGCCTGGCTCCCCTGTGGAGTCTCCAGGGGAATCTGAAGAACCACCTCAGCACTGGAGAGGAAACCTCAGATTGTGGCCTCCGTTCCTGACAAAGACTTAGGAAACAGCCACGAATGGAGAGGAATCCCACGAGTCCCCTCGCAAATCGGAGAGACACTGGCCTTTCCTGAGGCCTCATGAGTGGGTCCCTGAGATCCCCGTCGTAACTCGAGAGGAACATGCTGCAACCCGAGAAAAACCAGGAGATTTTCCACTCCAGGTGAGATGGGGCCCATTTCCGCTGCAGGGCCTTGAGGGAAATAAAAACTTCCCTCTTGAACCTCGGAAGCGTCCTTCAAACGCTTGCTTCAAGTTAAGACATTCCCCGACATATTTGTCTCCACTCGAGTAGAACAACGTAGATCCCTGCACAACTCAATAGGATCCCCATTCTCCCCTGCTCGGTGTGAGAAGAGGGTTCCTTTCCCTGCTTCTTCCAGAAATGATTCCTGGTCTTCCCGGTGCATCTCAAGAGGAGGAGCTCTCCACAGGAAACTCGAGAGGAACTCCAGGAGTCGGGTCACCCAACCAAAAGAGGCGCAAAAGTCTCAGTCGAATACAGATGGATGTGAATACCCTGCAGTGCCCCAAATGTCATGCCGTGTATCGACTGACACCACGGTGGCACGTGTTACAGCCCTGTGTGAAAGCCTCGTGGGAATGCCTCAGATCCCTGTGTCAACTTGATAGGAAGTCTCACATTGTTACTAAAGCTCGGGAGGAAAGCGAACTAGCATTTCTCCACACGAGACAAGGCGTAAATTCCCTGTGGAGACTCCAGAGGAACCTCAAGAACCATGTCAGCACTGGAGAGGGAACCTCATGTTCCGGCCTTCGCTCCTGACAAACACTTAGGAAGCAGTATCAAATGGACGGGAATCCCTCGAGTCCCCTCGCAACTCAGAGAGACACTGGCCTTTCCTGAGGCCTCATGAGTGGGTCCCAGAGGTCTCCATCGTAACTCGAGAGGACCCCGCTGCAACTCGAGAAAAACCAGGAGGTTCTGCCCTCCAGGCGAGATGAGGCCCTTTTTCGTTGTGGTGTCTCGACTGAAATCACACCTTCCGTCCGGAACCTCGAAAGCCTCCTTCACATCCTTGCTGCAAGTCAATACGTTCTCCGACATATCCGTCTCTACTCGAGTGAAACAGCGAAGGTCCCTCCACAACTCGAGAGGAGCCCCGTTTCCATTTCCTCAATGCGAGATGACGTTTTCTTTTCCTGCTTCGACGAGACATGATGCCTGGCGTTCCCTTCACTTCTCAAGTGGAGGCCTTCTCTACAGGAAAGTCGAGAGGAACTCCAGGGTCATGCAATCATCCCGAAAGAACAACATATGACTCATACCACTCCAGCTGAAGCTGATTTTCCTGCACTGCCTCGAATGTTACCCAGAGTATTGACTCACACCATGGTGACCCCAATGACAGCCCTGTGGGAAAGCCTTGAGGGAAGGCACAGATCCCTGTGTCAACTCGACGGGAAGACTGATTCTGCTGCTACAGCTGGGGAGAAAAGCGGAGGTGAATATCTCCACTTCAGACGAGGCCTCAGTTCATTGTGGAGACTCCAGAGGAACCCTGAGAACCCTGTTTTCAGTGGAGAGGAAAGTTTTGGTTTCAGCCTACGCTCCAGACAAGGACTTAAGATGTGGCTCCGACTGGAGAGGAATCCCAAGAAGCGCCTTGCAACTCGCATGGGCACTGGCCTTTCCTGAGACCTCCTGAGCGGGATGCTGTGGCTCCCATCGTAACTCGAGAGGAACCTGCCATAACTCAAGAAAAACCAGGAGGTTCTCCCCTCCAGGCAAGATGAGGCCCTTTTCGGCTGCAGGGTTCCGAGGGAAATCACACCTTCCCTCTTGAACCTCGGAAGCGTCCTTCAAACACTTGCTGCAAGTTAAGACGTTCCCCGACATATCTGTCTCCACTCGAGTAAAACAACCAAGGTCCCTGCACAACTCAAGAGGATCCCCATTCTCCCATCCTCATTATGAGACGAGGGTTGCTTTCCTTGCTTCTTCCAGAAATGATTCCTGGCCTTCCTTTCCCAGCTCAAGAAGAGGCGCTCTCCACAGGAAACTCGAGAGGAACTCCAGGAGTCGGGCCACCAAACCAAAAGAGGCGAAAAATCTCAGTCGAATCCAGATGATTCTGATTACCCTGCAGTGCCTCGAATGTCACACCGTGTATCAACTCACAGCATGGTGGAACGTGTACAGCTCTGTGGAATAGCCTTGAGGGAAAGTCTCAGATCCCTGTGTCAACTCGATGGGAAGTCTCACACTGCTAATACATCTCGGGAGGAAAACGGCCTAGCATGTCTCAACAGGAGACAAGGCTTGGCTCCCCTGTGGAGTCTCCAAAGGTACCTCAAGTACCAAGTCAGCATTGGAGAGGAAAACCCAGCTTGCGGCCTCTGCTCCTGACAAAGACTTAGGATAAAGCAACAAACGTAGAGGAATCCCACGAGTCCCCTTGCAACTCGGAGAGACACTGGCCTTTCCTGAGGCCTCATGAGTGATCCCTGAGGTCTCCATCGTAACTCGAGAGGAACCTGCCACAACTCGAGAAAAACCAGGAGGTTCTCCCTTCCAGGCGAGATGAGGACCTTTTCCGTTGTGGTGTCTCTACAGAAATCACACCTTCCCTCTTGAACCTNATCCCTGAGGTCTCCATCGTAACTCGAGAGGAACCTGCCACAACTCGAGAAAAACCAGGAGGTTCTCCCTTCCAGGCGAGATGAGGACCTTTTCCGTTGTGGTGTCTCTACAGAAATCACACCTTCCCTCTTGAACCTCGAAAGCGTCTTTCACACCCTTGCTGCAAGTCAAAAAGTTCTTGAACATATCAGTCTCCACTCGAGCGAAACAAGAGGGTCCCTACAAAACTCAAGAAGAGCACTGTTTCCCTCTTCTCAATGCGAGATGATGCTTTGTTTCCCTGCTTCAGCGAGACTTGATTCTTGGTGTTCCTTTAGTATTTCAAGTGGAGGCCTTCTCTACAGGAAAGTTGAGATGAACTCCAGGGGTCATGGAACCATTCCAAAAGACCACGAAATGATTCATTCTACTCCAGCTAAAGCTGATATCCCTGCAATGACTCGAATGTTACCCAGAGTAATGACTCACACCATGTTGACCCCAGTGACAGCCCTGTGGGAAAGCCTTGAGGAAAGGCACAGATCCCTGTGTGAACTCGACGGGAAGCTTGATTCTGCTGCTACAGCTGGGGAGGAAAGCGGACCTGCATGTCTCCACTCCAGACGAGGCCTGACTCCCCTCTGCAGACTCCAGAGGAACCCCAAGAACCCTGTCTGCCTTGGAGAAGAAACTTCAGGTTGCGGCCTACTGTCCAGACAAGGACTTAAGATGTGGCACAGACTGGAGAGGAATCCCGAGAAGCCCCTGGCAACTCGCATGAATCATTTCCTTTCCTGAGGCCTCCTGAGCGGGTCCCTGAGGTCCCCGTCATAACTTGAGAGCAAGGTGCCGCTACTCGAGAAAAACCATGAGGTTCTCCCCTCCTAGCGAGATGAGGCCCTTTTCGGCTGAAGGGTCTCGAGGGAAATAACACCTTCGTTCTTGTACCTCAGAAGCGTCCTTCAAATGCTTGCTTCAAGTTAAGACGTTCCGTGACATATCTGTCTCCACTCGAGTAGAAAAATGAAGGTCCCTGCACAACTCAAGAGGATCCCCATTCTCCCCTCCTCAGTGTGAGAGAGGGTTCCTTTCCCTGCTTCTTCCAGAAATGATTCCTGGCCTTCCTGTCACATTACATGAGGAGGCGCTCTCCACAGGANCCCTGCACAACTCAAGAGGATCCCCATTCTCCCCTCCTCAGTGTGAGAGAGGGTTCCTTTCCCTGCTTCTTCCAGAAATGATTCCTGGCCTTCCTGTCACATTACATGAGGAGGCGCTCTCCACAGGAACCTCGAGAGGAACTCCAGGGGTCGGGCCATGAAAACGAAAGATGCGCATAAGTCTCTATCGAATCCTGATGAATGTGATTTCCCTGCAGTGCCTTGAATGTCACCCCATGTATCGACTCACACCACGGTGGCTCCTGTGACAGCCCTGTGGGAAAGCCTTGAGGGAAAGCATATATCCTTGTGTCAACTCGACGGGAAGCCTGACTCTGCTGCTACAGCTGGGGAGGAAAGCGGACGTGTATGGCTCCACTCCAGACGAGGCATGAATCCCATGGGGAGACTTCAGAGGAACCCCAAGAACCCTGTGTTCAGCGAAGAGGAAACTTCAGGTTGCGGCCTATGCTCCAGACAAGGACTTAAAATGCGGCACCCACAGGAGGGGAATCCCAAGAAGCCCCTCGCAACTCGCATGGACACTTGCCTTTCCTGAGGCCTCCTGAGCGGGTCCCTGAGGTTCCCATCGTAACTTGAGAGGAACCTTCCGTAACTCGAGAAAAACCAGGAGGTTATCCCCTCTAGGCGAGATGAAGCCCTTTTCTGCTGCAGGGTCTCAAGGGTAATCACACCATCCCTCTTGAATCTCGGAAGCATCATTCAAGCACTTGAGGCTAGTTAAAAAGTTCCCTAACATATCTGTCTCCACTCGAGTAGAATAACAAAGGTCCCTACACAACTCAAGAGAAGCCCCATTCTCCCATCTTCAGTTTGAGACGACGTTTCTTTTCCCTGATTCGTCGAGAAGTGATTCCTGCCTTCCTGTCGTATCTCAAGAGGAGGCACTATCCACGGGAAACTCGGGGGGAACTCCAGGGGTTGGGTCAGAAAAACCAAAGAGGCGCAAAAGTCTCAGTCGAATCCAGATGAACGTGATTACCCTGCAGTTCCTCAAATGTCACCCTGTGTATCGACTCACACCACGATGGCTCGTGTGGCAGCACTGTGGGAAAGCTTCGTGGGAAAGCCTCAAATTTCTGTATCAACATGATGGTAAGCCTCACACTGGTACTGTATCTTGGGAGGAAAACTGACTAGCATGTTTCCACACGAGACAAGGCCTGGATCCCCTGTGGAGTCTCCAGAGGACCCTCAAGAACCACGTCTGCACTGGAGAGGAAACCTCAGGTTGCGGCCTCTGCTCCTGACAAAGACTTTGGACGCAGCAACGAATTGAGAGGAATCCTACGAATCACCTCGCAACTCGGAGAGACACTCGCTTTTTTTGAGACCTCCTGAGCGGTTCCCTGAGGTCCCGGTCATACCTCGAGAAGAACCTGCTGTAACTCGAGAAAAACCAGGAGGTTCTCCCCTCCAGGCGAGAAGAGGACCTTTTCCACTGCAGGGTCTCGAGGGAAATCACACCTTCCCCCTTGAACCTTGGAAGCGTCCTTCAAACGCTTGCTGCAAGTTAAGACATTCCCCGACATATCTGTCTCAACTCGAGTAGAACAACGAAGGTCCCTGCACAACTCAAGACAATCCCCATTCTCCCCTACTCAGAGTGANGGTCTCGAGGGAAATCACACCTTCCCCCTTGAACCTTGGAAGCGTCCTTCAAACGCTTGCTGCAAGTTAAGACATTCCCCGACATATCTGTCTCAACTCGAGTAGAACAACGAAGGTCCCTGCACAACTCAAGACAATCCCCATTCTCCCCTACTCAGAGTGAGAGAGGGTTCCTTTCGCTGCTTTGGTGAGAAATGAATCCTGGCCTTCCCATCGCATTTCATGAGGAGGCGCTCTCCACAGGAAACTCGAGAGGAAATCCAGGGTCGGGCCAGGAAAACAATAGAGGTGTAAAAGTCTCAGAAGAATCCAGAAGAACGTGATTTTCCTGCAGTGCCTCGAATGTCACCCCGTGTATCGACTGACACCATGGTGACACGTGTTACAGCCCTGTGGGAAAGCCACGTGGGAATGCCTCAGATCCCTCTGTCAACTCGATGGGAAGCCTCACATTGCTCCTACAGCTCGGGAGGAAAGCAAACTAGCATTTCTTCACAAGAGACAAGGCCTGACTCCCCTGTGGAGACTCCAGAGGAACCTCAAGAACCATGTCAACACTGGAAAGGAAACCTCAGGTAATGGCCTTCGCTCCTGTCAAACACTTAGGAAGCAGCACCGAATGGAAAGGAATCCCTCAAGTCCGCTCGTAACTCAGAGAGACACTGGCCTTTCCTGAGGCCTCATAAGTGGGTCCCAGAAGTCTCCATCCTAACTTGAGAGGATCCTGCCGCAACTCGAGAAAAACCAGGAGGTTCTACCCTCACGGCAAGATGAGGCCCCTTTCCGCAGCAGGGTCTCAAGGGAAATCACAGCTTCCCTCTTGAACCTCGGAAGCATCGGTCAAACACTTGAAGCTGGTCAAAAATTTCCCGAGACATCTGTCTCCACTCGAGTAGAACAAGGAAGGTCTCTGCACAACTCAAGAGGATCCCCATTCTCCCCTCTTCAGTGTGAGACGAGGGTTCCTTTCCCTGATTCGTCCAGAAATGATTCCTGCCTTCCCGTCGCATCTCAAGAGGAGGCGCTCTCCACAGGAACCACGAGAGGAACTCCAGGGGTTGGGCCAGCAAAACAANAGGATCCCCATTCTCCCCTCTTCAGTGTGAGACGAGGGTTCCTTTCCCTGATTCGTCCAGAAATGATTCCTGCCTTCCCGTCGCATCTCAAGAGGAGGCGCTCTCCACAGGAACCACGAGAGGAACTCCAGGGGTTGGGCCAGCAAAACAAAAGATGCGCAATAATCTCAGTCGAATCCAGATGAATGTGATTACCCTGCAGTTCCTCGAGTGTCACCGCGTATATCAACTCACACCATGGTGGCACGTGTTGCAGCTCTGTGGGAAAGCCTCGTGGGAAAGCCTCAGATCTGTGTCAGCACGATGGGAAGACTCACACTGCTACTACAGCTTGGGAGGAAAACGGACTAGCATGTCTCCACATGAAACAAGGCCTGGCTCCCCTGTGGAGTCTCCAGAGGAACCTCAAAAACCACGTTAACACTGGAGAGGAAACCTCAGGCTGCGGCCTCTGCTCCTGACAAAGACTTCAGTTCAGTTCAGTTCAGTTCAGTCGCTCAGTCGTGTCTGACTCTTTGCGACCCCATGAATCGCAGCATGCCAGGCCTCCCTGTCCATCACCAGCTCCCGGAGTTCACTCAGACTCAGGTCCATCGAGTCCGTGATGCCATCCAGCCATCTCATCCTTGGTCGTCCCCTTCTCCTCCTGCCCCCAATCCCTCCCAGCATCAGAGTCTTTTCCAATGAGTCAATTCTTCGCATGAGGTGGCCAAAGTACTGGAGCCTCAGCCCCACCATCATTCCTTCCAAAGAAATCCCAGGGTTGATCTCCTTCAGAATGGACTGGTTGGATCTCCTTGCAGTCCAAGGGACTCTCAAGAGTCTTCTCCAACACCACAGTTCAAAAGCATCGATTCTTCGGCGCTCAGCTTTCTTCACAGTCCAACACTCACATCCATACATGACCACAGGAAAAACCATAGCCTTGACTAGGCAGACCTTAGTCGGCAATGTAATGTCTCTGCTTTTGAATATACTATCCAGGTTGGTCAAAACTTTTCTTCCAAGGAGTAAGCGTCTTTTAATTTCATGGCTGCAGTCACCATCTGCAGTGATTTTGGAGCCCAAAAAAATAAAGTCTGACACTGTTTCCACTGTTTCCCCATCTATTTCCCATGAAGTGATGGGACCGGATGCCATGATCTTCGTTTTCTGAATGTTGAGCTTTAAGCCAACTTTTTCGCTCTCCTCCTTCACTTTCATCAAGAGGCTTTTTAGCTCCTCCTCACTTTCTGCCATAAGGGTGGTGTCATCAGCATATCTGAGGTTATTGATATTTCTCCCGGCAATCTTGATTCCAGCTTGTGTTTCTTCCAGTCCAGCGTTTCTCATGATGTACTCTGCATATAAGTTAAATAAGCAGGGAGACAATATACAGCCTTGACGTACTCCTTTTCCTATTTGGAACCAGTCTGTTGTTCCATGTCCAGTTCTAACTGTTGCTTCCTGACCTGCATACAGATTTCTCAAGAGGCAGGTTAGGTGGTCTGGTATTCCCATCTCTTTCAGAATTTTCCACAGTTTATTGTGATCCACACAGTCAAAGGCTTTGGCATAGTCAATAAAGCAGAAATAGATGTTTTTCTGGAACTCTCTTGCTTTTTCCATGATCCAGCGGATGTTGGCAATTTGATCTCTGGTTCCTCTGCCTGTTCTAAAACCAGCTTGAACATCAGGGAGTTCACGGTTCACATATTGCTGAAGCCTGGCTTGGAGAATTTTGAGCATTACTTTACTAGCGTGTGAGATGAGTGCAATTGTGCGGTAGTTTGAGCATTCTTTGGCATTGCCTTTCTTTGGAATTGGAATGAAAACTGACCTTTTCCAGTCCTGTGGCCACTGCTGAGTTTTCCAAATTTGCTGGCATATTGAGTGCAGCACTTTCACAGCATCATCTTCCAGGATTTGAAACAGCTCAACGGGAATTCCATCACCTCCACTAGCTTTGTTCTTAGTGATGCTTTCTAAGGCCCACTTGACTTCACATTCCAAGATGTCTGGCTCTAGATTAGTGATCACATCCTCATGATTATCTGGGTCGTGAAGATCTTTTCTGTACAGTTCTTCTGTGTATTCTTGCCACCTCTTCTTAATATCTTCTGCTTCTGTTAGGTCCATACCATTTCTATCCTTTATCGAGCCCATCTTTGCATGAAATGTTCCCTTGGTATCTCCAATTCTCTTGAAGAGATCTCTAGTCTTTCCCATTCTGTTGTTTTCCTCTATCTCTTTGCATTGATTGCTGAAGAAGGCTTTCTTATCTCTTCTTGCTATTCTTTGGAACTCTGCATTCAGATGCTTATATCTTTTCTTTTCTCCTTTGCTTTTCGCCTCTCTTCTTTTCAGTGCTATTTGTAAGGCTTCTCCAGACAGCCATTTTGCTTTTTTGCATTTCTTTTCCATGGGGATGGTCTTGATCCCTGTCTCCTGTACAATGTCACGAACCTCATTCCATAGTTCATCAGGAACTCTGTCTATCAGATCTAGGCCCTTAAATCTATTTCTCACTTCCACTGTATAATCATAAGGGATTTGATTTAGGTCATACCTGAATGGTCTAGCGGTTTTCCCTACTTTCTTCAATTTAAGTCTGAATTTGGAAATAAGGAGTTCATGATCTGAGCCACAGTCAGCTCCTGGTCTTGTTTTTGTTGACTGTATAGAGCTTCTCCATCTTTGGCTGCAAAGAATATAATCAATCTGATTTCGGTGTTGACCATCTGGTGATGTCCATGTGTAGAGTCTTCTCTTGTGTTGCTGGAAGAGGGTGTTTGCTATGACCAGTGCATTTTCTTGGCAAAACTCTATTAGTCTTTGCCCTGCTTCATTCCGCATTCCAAGGCCAAATTTGCCTGTTACTCCAGGTGTTTCTTGACTTCCTACTTTAGCATTCCAGTCCCCTATAATGAAAAGGACATCTTTTTTGGGTGTTAGTTCTACAAGGTCTTGTAGGTCTTCATAAAACCGTTCAACTTCAGCTTCTTCAGCATTACTGGTTGGGGCATAGACTTGGATAACTGTGATATTGAATGGTTTGCCTTGGAAACGAACAGAGATCATTCTGTCGTTTTTGAGATTGCATCCAAGTACTGCATTTCGGACTCTTTTGTTGACCATGATGGCTACTCCATTTCTTCTGAGGGATTCCTGCCCGCAGTAGTAGATATAATGGTCATCTGAGTTAAATTCACCCATTCCAGTCCATTTTAGTTCGCTGATTCCTAGAATGTCGACGTTCACCCTTGCCATCTCTTGTTTGACCACTTCCAATTTGCCTTGATTCATGGACCTGACATTCCAGGTTCCTATGCAATATTGTTCTTTACAGCATCGGATCTTGCTTCTATCACCAGTCACATGCACAACTGGGTATTGTTTTTGCTTTGGCTCCATCCCTTCATTCTTTCTGGAGTTATTTCTCCACTGATCTCCAGTAGCATATTGGGCACCTAACGACCTGGGGAGATTCTCTTTTGATATCCTATCATTTTGCCTTTTCATACTGTTCATGGGGTTCTCAAGGCAAGAATACTGAAGTGGCTTGCCATTCCCTTCTCCAGTGGACCACGTTCTGTCAGACCTCTCCACCATGACCTGCCCGCCTTGGGTTGCCCTGCAGGCATGGCTTGGTTTCATTGAGTTAGACAAGGCCCTGGTCCTAGTGTGATTAGATTGACTAGTTTTCTGTGAGTATGGTTTCAGTGTGTCTGCCCTCTGATGTAATCTTGCATCACCTACCATCTTACTTGGGTTTCTCTTACCTTGGGCGTGGGTTGTCTCTTTGCAGCTGCTCCTTACCGTGTACGAGGGGTACCTCCTTACCTCTGCAGTTCCTGACCTTCAACGTGGGACAGCTCCTCTAGGCACTCCTGGGCCTGCGCAGCCCCTGCTCCTCAGGTTGCTCCTCCCGGCCACCGACCATGGCCTGGGGCATGGGTGGCTTCTTCCAGCTGCCGCCCCTGGCCTTGGGCTCGGGGTGGCTCCTCTGGGTCACCAACCCTGGCCTCGGGGGCGAGGTGGTTTCTCCCGGCCGCCCCTGGCCTCGGACGTGGGGTGTCTCTTCCTAGCCTGCTTGCGAGAGCCGGGCCGGCACACTGAGCGCAGGCCGCTTGCGAGAGCCGGGCCGGTGCACTGAGCGCGGGCTGCTTGCTAGAGTCGGGCCGGCGCAATGAGTGCGGGCAGCTGCGAGAGCCAGGCCGGTGCACTAAGTGTAGGCAAGAGGAGCTACACCTCGTCCGATGTCAGGGGCAGCAACCTAGAGTGCCAGGCTGCAACGGCGCAGGAACGGCTGAGAGGGGCTACCCTCTATCTGAGGTCAGTGGCGGCCGGGAGGAGACACCCCGCGTCATAGGTCAGGGTGGCGGCCAGGAGGAGCTACCGCATGTCCGAGGTCAGGGGCGGCCAGGAAGAGACACCCCACATC
>SJYX01011419.1:101541-205269 GCA_006410675.1 Oreotragus oreotragus
TTGCATGTCTCCACTCGAGACAAGGACGGACTCCCATGTGGAGACTCCAGAGGAACCCCAAGAACCCTGTCTGCAGTGGGGAGGAAATTTCAGCTTGCAGCCTACGCTACAATCAAGGACTTAAGATGTGGCACCGACTGGAGAGGAATCCTGAAATGCCCCTCGCAACTCGCATGATCCCTGGCCTTTCCTGAGGCCTCCTGAGCGGGCCCCTGAGGTCCCCGTCGTAACTCGAGAGTAACCTGCTGTAACTCAAGAAAAACCAGGAGGTTCTCCCCTCCAGGTGAGATGAGGCCCTTTTCCACTACAGGGTCTCGAGGGAAATCACAACTTCACCCTTGAACCTCGCAAGCATCCTTCAAACGCTTGCTGCAACTTAAGAGGTTTCCTGACATATCTGTCTCCACTTGAAGAGAAAAAAGAAGGTTCCTACACAACTCAAGAGGATCCCCATTCTCCCCTCCTCATTGTGAGACGAGGGTACCTTTCCCTACTACGTCGAGAAATGATTCTTGGCCATCCCTTCGCATATCAAGAGGAGGCGCTCTCCACAGGAATCTCGAGAGGAACTTCAGGAGTCGAGCCACCAAACCAAAAGTGGCTCCAAAGTCTCAGTCGAATCCAGATGAATGTGATTACCCTGCAGTGCCTCGAATGTCACCCCGTGTATCGACTCACACCATGGTGGCACGTGTTATGGCTCTGTGGGAAAGCCTTGTGGGAAAGACTCAGATTCCTCTGTCAACTAGATGGGAAGCCTCACACTGCTACTCAATCTTGGGAGGAAAACGGACTAGCATGTCTCCACACGAGACAAGGCCCAGTTCGCCTTTGGACTCTCCAGAGGAACCTCAAGAACCACGTCACTACTGGAGAGGAAACCTCAAGTTGCGGCCTCNCACGGTGGCACGTGTTGCAGCCCTGTGGGAATGCCACGTGTGAATGCCTCAGATCCCTGTGTCAACTGGATGGGAAGCCTCACACTGCTACTACAGCTCTGGAAGAAAGAGAACTAGCATGTCTCCACACGAGACAAGGCCTGACTCCCCTGTGGAGACTCCAGAGGAACCTCAAGAACCATGTCAGCACTGGAGAGGAAACCTCAGGTTCCGGCCTTTGCTCCTGAGAAACACTTAGGAAGCAGCACCAGATGGAGAGGAATCCCGCAAGTCTCTTAGCAACTCGGAGAGACACTGGCCTTTCCTGAGGCCTCATGAGTGGTCCCTGAGGTCTCCATCGTAACTCGAGAGGACCATGCTACAACTCGAGAATAAACAGAAGGTTCTTATATCCAGGCGAGATGAGGCCCTTTTCGTTGCGGTGTCTCGACGGAAATCACACCTTCCCTCTTGAACCTCGAAAGTATCCTTCACACCCTTGCTGCAAGTCAAAAAGTTCTCTGACATATTCGTCTCCACTCGAGAGAATCAGCGAGGGTTTCTCCACAACACAAGAAGAGCCCCGTTTTCCTCTCTTCAATGCGAGATGACGTTTTCTTTTCCTGCTTCGACTAGGCATGATGCCTGGCGTTCCCTTCGCATCTCAAGTGGAGTCCTTCTCTACCAGAAAGGCGAGAGGAATTCCACGGGCGGTGCAACCATTCCAAAAGACCACCATTTGACTCAAACCACTCCAGCTGAAGCTGATTTCCCTGCACCTCCTCGAATGTTACCCAGAGTATCGACTCANATGCCTGGCGTTCCCTTCGCATCTCAAGTGGAGTCCTTCTCTACCAGAAAGGCGAGAGGAATTCCACGGGCGGTGCAACCATTCCAAAAGACCACCATTTGACTCAAACCACTCCAGCTGAAGCTGATTTCCCTGCACCTCCTCGAATGTTACCCAGAGTATCGACTCACACCATGTTGGCCCCTGCGTCAACCCTGTGGGAAAGCCTTGAGGGAAGGAACAGATCCCTGTGTCAACTCGACAGGAAGCCTGACTCTGCTGCTAAAGCTGGGGAGGAAAGAGGACGTGCATGTCTCCACTCTAGACGAGGCCTGAATCCCACGTGGAGACTGCAGAGGAACCCAAAAAACCTGTCTTCAGTGGAGAGAAACTTCAGGTTGCGGCCTAAGCTCCAGACAAGTACTTAAGATGTGGCACCGACTGGTGAGGAATCCCAAGAAGCCTCTCACAACTCGCCGTGGCATTGGCCTTTCCTGAGTCCTCCTGAGCGGGTCACCGAGGTTCCCGTTGTAACTCGAGAGGAACCTGCCGTAACTCGAGAAAAACCAGGAGGTTCTCCCATCCAGGTGAGATGAGGCCTTTTTCCGCTGCAGGCTCTCAAGGGAAATCACACGTTCCCTCTTGAACTTCGGAAGCATCGTTCAAACACTTGAGGCCAGTCAAAAAATTCCCTGAGATATCTGTCTCCAATCGAGTAGAACAACGAAGGTATCTTCACAACTGAAGAGGATCCCCATTCTCCCCTCTTCAGTGTGAGACGAGGGTTCCTTTCCCTGATGCGTAAAGAAATGATTCCTGCCTTCCCATTGCATCTCAAGAGGAGGCGCTCTCCAGAAAAAACTAGAGAGGAACTCCAGGGTTCGTGCCTGCAAAAAAAAAAAAAAAAANCTTCACAAAGGAAGAGGATCCCCATTCTCCCCCTCTTCAGTGAGAGACGAGGGTTCCTTTCCCCGAGTCACCGAGAAACGATTCATGCCTTCCCATTGCATCTCAAGAGGAGGCGCTCTCCAGAAAAAACTAGGGAGGAACTCCAGGGTTCGTGCCTGCAACAAAAAAAAAAAAAAAGAGGAGCAAAAGTCTCAGTCTAATCCAGATGAACGTGATTAAACTGCAGTTCCTCGAATGTCACCCAGTGTATTGACTCACACCACGATGGCACGTGTGGCAGCTCTGTGGGAAAGCCTCGTGGGAAAGCCTCAGATCTGTGTGTCAACACGATGGGAAGCCTCACACTGCTACTACAGCTCGGGAGGAAAGCAGACTTGCATGTCTCCACTCGGTACGAGGACGGAATCCCATGTGGAGACTCCAGAGGAACCCCAAGAACTCTGTCTTCAGTGGAGACAAACTTCAGGTTGCGGCCTCCGATTCAGACAAGGACTTAAGATGCGGCAGAGACTGGAGAACAATCCTGAAGAGCGCCTCACACCTCGCATAAACCCTGGCCTTTCCTGAGGCCTCCTGAGCGGGTCTCTGAGGTCCCCTTCGTAACTCGAGAGGAAACTGCCATAACTCGAGAAAAACCAGGAGGTTCTCCCCTCCAGGCGAGATGAAGCCCTTTTCCACTGCAGGGTCTCGACGGAAATCACACCTTCACACTTGAACCTTGGAAGCGTCCTTCAAACGCTTGCTGTAAGTTAAGAGGTTTCCTGACATATCTGTCTCCACTCGAGGAGAAGAACGAAGGTCCCTGCACAATTCAAGAGGATCCCCATTCTCCCCTCCTCATTGTGAGGAAGATTCCTTTCCCTTCTACGTCGAGAAATGATTATTGGCCATCCCGTCGCATCTCAAGAGGAGGCGCTCTCCACAGGAATCTCCAGAGAAACTCCAGGAGTCGAGCCACCAAACCAAAAGAGGCTCAAAAGTCTCAGTCGAATCCAGATGAATGTGATTACCCTGCAGTGCTTCGCAAGTCACCCCGTGTATCGACTCACACCATGGGAAAGCCTTTTGGGAAAGACTCAGATTCCTGTGTCAAGTCGATGGGAAGCCTCACACTGCTACTACATCTTGGGAGGAAAACGGACTAGCATGTCTCCACACGTGACAAGGCCCGGTTCGACTTTGCAGTCTCCAGAGGAACCTCAAGAACCACGTCAGCACTGGAGAGGAAACCTCAGGTTGCAGCTTCTGCTCCTGACAAAGACTTAGGATGCAGCAACGCATGAAGTGTATTCCCTTGAATCCCCTCGCAANACATATCTGTCTCCACTCGAGGAGAAGAACGAAGGTCCCTGCACAATTCAAGAGGATCCCCATTCTCCCCTCCTCATTGTGAGGAAGATTCCTTTCCCTTCTACGTCGAGAAATGATTATTGGCCATCCCGTCGCATCTCAAGAGGAGGCGCTCTCCACAGGAATCTCCAGAGAAACTCCAGGAGTCGAGCCACCAAACCAAAAGAGGCTCAAAAGTCTCAGTCGAATCCAGATGAATGTGATTACCCTGCAGTGCTTCGCAAGTCACCCCGTGTATCGACTCACACCATGGGAAAGCCTTTTGGGAAAGACTCAGATTCCTGTGTCAAGTCGATGGGAAGCCTCACACTGCTACTACATCTTGGGAGGAAAACGGACTAGCATGTCTCCACACGTGACAAGGCCCGGTTCGACTTTGCAGTCTCCAGAGGAACCTCAAGAACCACGTCAGCACTGGAGAGGAAACCTCAGGTTGCAGCCTCCGCTCCTGACAAAGATTTAGTACGCAGCAACTAATGGAGAGAAATCCCGCGAGGTCCCTCTCAACTCGGAGAGACACTGGCCTTTCCTGAGGCCTCATGAGTGTGTCCCTGAGGTCTTCATCATAACTCGAGAAGAACTTGCCACAACTCGCGAAAAACCCAGAGGTTCTCCCCTCCAGGCGAAATGAGGCCTTTTTCTGCTGTGGTGTCTCGAAGGAAATCACACCTTCCCTCTTGAAACTCGAAAGAGTCTCTCACATCCTTGCTATTCCTGAGGCCTCATGAGTGTGTCCCTGAGGTCTTCATCATAACTCGAGAAGAACTTGCCACAACTCGCGAAAAACCCAGAGGTTCTCCCCTCCAGGCGAAATGAGGCCTTTTTCTGCTGTGGTGTCTCGAAGGAAATCACACCTTCCCTCTTGAAACTCGAAAGAGTCTCTCACATCCTTGCTACAAGTCAAGAAGTACATCCTTGCTGTATCGACTGACACCACGGCGGCACGTGTGACAGCCCTGTGGGAAAGCCTCGTGGGAATGCCTCGGATCCCTGTGTCAACACGGTGGGAAGCCTCAAACTGCTACTATCGCTCAGAAGGAAAGCAAACTAGCATTTCTCCACACGAGAAAAGGCCTGAGTCCCCTGTGGAGACTCCAGAGGAACCTCAAGAACCATGTCAGTAGTGGAGAGAAAATTTCAGGTTGGGGCTTCTGCTCCTGAGAAAGACTTAGGATGTAGCAACGAATGAAGTGTAATCCCTTGAATCCCCTCGCAAATTGGAGAGACACTGGCCTTTCCGGAGGCCTCATGAGTGGGTTCCTGAGATCTCCATCGTAACTCGAGAAGCACCTGCTGCAACTCGAGAAAAACCTGGAGTTTCTCCCCTCCAGGCGAGATGAGGACATTTCCGCTGCAGTGTCTCTACGGAAATTACACCTTCCATCCTGAAACTCGAAACCGTTTTTCACACCTTTGCTGAAAGTCAAGAAGTTTTCTGACATATACTTCTAGACTCGAGTGAAACAATAGGGTCCCTCCACAACTCATGAGGAGCCCCGTTTCATTCTTCTCAATGCGAGATGAGCGTATTTCCCTGGTTCGGCAAAACATGATTCCTGGTGTTCCTTTCGCATCTCAAGTGGAGGCCTTCTCTACAGGAACGTCGAGATGAACTCCAGGGGTCGTGCAACCGTTCCGAAACACCCCCATATGACTCATTCTACTCCAGCTAAAGCTGATTTCGCAGCACTGCTTCGGATGTTACCCAGACTATCGACTCACACCATGTTGGCCCCTGTGACAGCCTTGTGGGAAAGCCTTGAGGAAAGACACAGATCCCTGTGACACCTCGACGGGAAGCTTGACTCTGCTGCTACAGGTGGGGGGGAAAGCGGACTTGCATGTCTCCACTCAAGACGAGGACGGACTCCCATGTGGAGACTCCAGAGGAACCCCAAGAACCCTGTCTGCAGTGGCGAGGAAAATTCAGGTTGCGGCCTCCGCTCCAGACAAGGACTTAAGATGCGGCACCGACAGGAGAGGAATCCTGAAAAGCTCCTGGCAACTCACATGAACCCTGGCCTTTCCTGAGGCCTCCTGAGCGTGTCCCTGAGGTCCCCGTCATAACTCGAGAGGAACCTGCGGTAACTCATTGTGAGACGAGGGTTCCTTTCCCTTCTACGTCGAGAAATGATTCTTGGCCATCCCGTCGCATCTCAAGAGGAGGCGCTCTCCACAGGAATCTCGAGATGAACTCCAGGAGTCGGGCCACCAATCCAAAAGAGGCACAAATGTCTCAGTCGAATCCAGATGAATGTGATTACCCTGCAGTGCCTCGAAAGTCACCCCGTGTATCGACTCACATCATGGTGGCACGTGTGACAACTCCGTGGGAAAGCCTCATGGGAAAGGTTCAGATTCCTGTTTCAAGTCGATGGGAAGCCTCACACTGCTACTACATCTTGGGAGCAAAGCCGACTAGCATGTCTCCACAGGAGAAAAGGCCTGGCTCCCCTGTGGAGTCTCCAGAGGAACCTCAAGAACCAGATCAGCACTGGAGAGGAAACCTCAGGTTGCGGCCTCTGCTCCTGAGAAAGTCTTAGGATGCAGCAAGGAATGAAATGTAATCCCTTGAATCCCCTCGCAAATCGGAGAGACACTGGCANCCCCTGTGGAGTCTCCAGAGGAACCTCAAGAACCAGATCAGCACTGGAGAGGAAACCTCAGGTTGCGGCCTCTGCTCCTGAGAAAGTCTTAGGATGCAGCAAGGAATGAAATGTAATCCCTTGAATCCCCTCGCAAATCGGAGAGACACTGGCATTTCTGGAGGCCTCATGAGTGGTTCCCTGAGGTCTCCATCGTAACTCGAGAGGACCCTGCTGCAACTCGAGAATAACAAGGTGATTCTCCCCTCCAGGCGAGATGAGGCCCTTTTTCATTGCGGTGTCTTACGGAAATCACACCTTCCCTCTTGCACCTCGAAAGCGTCCTTCACACCCTTGCTGCATGTCAAGAAGTTCTCTGACATATCTGTCTCCACTCCAGCAAAACAGAGACGGTCCCTCCACATCTCAAGAGGAGCCCTTTTTGCCTCTCCTTAATGCGAGATGACGTTTTCTTTTCCTGCTTCGACGAGACATGTTGCCGTGCGTTCACTTCGCATCTCAAGTGGAGTTCTTCTGTACAGGAAAGTCGAGAGGAACTCCACGGGTGGTGCAACCATTCCAAAAGACCACCATATGGCTCAAACCACTCCAGCTGAAGCTGATTTCCCTGCACCTCCTCGAATGTTACCCAGAGTATTGACTCACACCGTGTTGGGCCCTGAGACAGCCCTGTGGGAAAGCCTTGAGGGAAGGAACAGATCCCTGTGTTAACTCGACAGGAAGCCTGACTCTGCTGCTACAGTTGGGGAGGAAAGNCAAACCACTCCAGCTGAAGCTGATTTCCCTGCACCTCCTCGAATGTTACCCAGAGTATTGACTCACACCGTGTTGGGCCCTGAGACAGCCCTGTGGGAAAGCCTTGAGGGAAGGAACAGATCCCTGTGTTAACTCGACAGGAAGCCTGACTCTGCTGCTACAGTTGGGGAGGAAAGAGGACGTGCATGTGTCCACTCCAGACGAGGCCTGAATCCCATGTGGAGACTCCAGCGGAACCCCAAGAACCCTGTCTTCTGTGGAGAGAGACTTCAGATTGCGGCCTACGCTCCATCCAAGGACTTAAGATGCAGCACCGACTGGAGAGGAATGCCAAGAACCCCCTCCAACTCACCTTGGCACTGGCCTTTCCTGAGGTCTCCTGATTGGGTCGCTGAGGTCCCCATCGTAACTCGAGAGGAACCTGCCATAACTCGACAAAAACCAGGAGGTTCTCCCCTCCAGGCGAGATGAGGCCTTTTTCCGCTGCACGGTCTCAAGGGAAATCACATCTTCCCTCTTGAACTTCAGAAGCGTCGTACAAACACCTGAGGCTAGTCAAAAAATTCCCTGACATATCTGTCTCCAATCGAGTAGAACAACGAATTTATCTTCACAACTGAAGAGAATCCCCATTCTCCCCTCTTCAGTGTGAGACGAGGGTTCCTTTCCCTGATTCGTCGAGAAATGATTCCTGCCTTCCCATTGCATCTCAAGAGGAGGCGCTCTCCACAGGAAACTCGAGAGGAACTCCAGGGTTCGGGCCTGCAAAAAAAAAAGAGAGGAGCAAAATTCTCAGTCAAATCCAGATGAACGTGATAAAACTGCAGTTCCTCGAATGTCACACAGTGTATCAACTCACACCACGGTGGCACGTGTGACAGCTCTGTGGGAAAGCCTCGTGGGAAAGCCTCAGATCTGTGTGTCAACACGATGGGAAGCCTCACACTGCTACTACAGCTCGGGAGGAAAACGGACTAGCGTGTCTCTACACGAGACAAGGCCTGGCTCCCCTGTGAAGTCTCCAGGGGAACCTGCAGAACCAGATCAGCACTGGAGAGGAAACCTCAGGTTGCAGCTTCTGCTCCTGACAAAGNGCCTCAGATCTCTGTGCCAAGATGATGCGAAGCCTCACACTGCTACTACAGCTCGGGAGGAAAACGGACTAGCATGTCTCCACACAAGACATGGCCTGGTTCCCCTGTGGAGTCTCCAGAGGAACCTCAAGAACCAGATCAGCACTGGAGAGGAAACCTCAGGTTCCGGCCTTTGATCATGAGAAAGACTTAGGATGCAACAACGAATGAAGTGTAATCCCTTGAATCCCCTCGCAAATCGGAGAGACACTGGAGTTTCTGGAGGCCTCATGAGTGTGTCCCTAGGTCTCCATCGTAACTCGAGAGGCATCTGCCACAACTCGAGTTTCTCCTTTCCAGGCGAGATGAGGACATTTCCGCTGTGGTGTCTCTACGGAAATAACACCTTCCATCTTGAAACTCGAAAGCGTTTTTCACACCCATGCTGCAGGTCAAGAAGTTATCCGACATATCTTTCTAGACTCGAGTGAAACAAGAGGGTCCCTCCAAAACTCAAGAGGAGCCCCATTTCACTCTACTAAATGCGAGATGAGCGTATTTCCCTGCTTCGGCGAGACAATATTCCTGGCATTCCTTTCACATCTCCAGTGGAGGCCTGCTCTACAGGAACGTCGAAATGAACTCCAGGGGACGTGAAACCTTTCTGAAACACCCCCATATGACTCATTCTACTCCAGCTAAAGCTGATTTTGTAGCACTGCCTCGGATGTTACCCAGAGTAACGACTCACAACATGGTGGCCCCTGTGACAGCCTTGTGGGAAAGCCTTGAGAAAAGACACAGATCCCTGTGACAACTCGACGGGAAGCTTGACTCTGTTGCTACAGCTGGGGAGGAAAACGGAGTTGCGTGTCTCCACTCAAGACGAGGACGGACTCCCATGTGGAGACTCCAGAGGAACCCAAAGAACCCTATCTGCAGTGGCGAGGAAATTTCAGGATGTGGCCTACGCTCCAGACAAGGACTTAAGATGCGGCACCGACTGGAGAGGCATCCTGAAAAGCCCCTCGCAAGTAACATGAACACTGGCCTTTCCTGAGGCCTCCTGAGCGGGTCCCTGGGAAAGCCTCCATGGGAAAGCCTCGTTGGAAAGACTCAGATTCCTGTCTCAACTCGATGGGAAGGCTCACACTGCTACTACATCTTGGGAGGAAAACGGGCTAGCATATCTCCACACGAGACTCAGCCTGGTTCGCCTTTGGAGTCTCCAGAGGAACCTCAAGAACCACGTCAGCAATGGAGAAGAAACCTCAGGTTGCAACCACCGCTCCTGACAAAGATTCAGGACGCAGCGACGAATGGAGAGGAATCCCACGAGGCCCCTCGCAACTCGGAGAGAGACTAATCTTTCCTGAGGCCTCATGAGTGTGTCCCTGAAGTCACCATCATAACTCGAGAGGAAGCTGCCACAACTCGAGAAAAATCCAGAGGTTCTCCCCTCCAGGCGAGATGAGGTCTTTGTCCGCTGTGGTGTCTTGACGGCAATCACACCTTCCCACCTGAAACTTGAAAGAGTTTTTCACACACATGCTGCAAGTTAAGAATTTCTCTGAGATATCTGTCTAGACTCGAGTGAAACAAAAGAGTCCCTCCACAACTCAAGAGGAGCCCCGTTTCACTCTCCTCAATGCTAGATGAGCGTATTTCCCTGCTTCGGCGAGACATGATTCCTGGCGTTGCTTTCACATCTCAAGTGGAAGCCTTCTTTACAGGAACATCGAGATGAACTCAAGGGGTCGTGCAACCATTCCGAAACACCCCCATATGACTCATTCTACTCCAGCTAAAGCTGATTTCGTAGCACTGCCTCGCATGTTACCCAGAGAATCGACTCACACCATGGTGGCTCCTGTGACAGCCTTCTGGGAAAGCTTTGAGGAAAGAAACAGATCCCTGTGACACCTCGACGGGAAGCTTGACTCTGCTGCTACAGCTGGGGAGGAGTGTGGACTTGCATGTCTCCACTCGACACGAGGACGGACTCCCATGTGGAGACTCCAGAGGAATCCCAAGAACCCTGTGTGCAGTGGCGAGGAAATTTCAGGTTGTGGCCTACACTCCAGACAAGGGCTTAAGATGTGGCACCGACTGGAGAGGAATCCTGAAAAGCCCCTCGCAACTCGCATGAAACCTGGCCTTTCCTGAGGCCTCCTGAGCGGGTCCCTGAGGTTCCCGTCGTAACTCGAGAGGAACCTGCCGTCACTCGAGAAACACTAGGAGGTTCTCCCTTCCAGGCGAGATGAGGCCCTTTTTCGCTGCAGTGTCTCGAGGGAAATCACACCTTCACCCTTGAACCTCGGAAGCGTCCTTCAAACGCTTGCTGCAACTTAAGAGGTTTCCTGACATACCTGTCTCCACTCGAGGAGAAGAACGAAGGTCCCTGCACAACTCAAGAGGTCCCCATTCTCCCCTCTTCCTTCTGAGACGAGGGATCCTTTCCCTTCTACATCAAGAAATGATTCTTGGCCATCCCGTCGCATCTCAAGAGGAGGCATTCTCCACAGGAATCTCGAGAGGAACTTCGGGAGTCAGGCCACCAAACCAAAAGAGGCACAAAAGTCTCAGTCAAATCCAGATGAATGTGATTACACTGCAAGGCCTCGAAAGTCACCCCGTGTATCGACTCATACCATGGTGGCACGTGTTACAGCTCTGTGGGAAAGCCTCGTGGGAAAGACTCAGATTCCTGTGTCAACTCGATGGGAAGCCTCACACTGCTACTACATCTTGGCAGGAAAACGGACTAGCATGTCTCCACACGAGACAAGACCCAGTTCGCCTTTGGAGTCTCCAGAGGAACCTCAAGAACCACGTCAGCACTGGAGAGGAAACCTCAGGTTGCGGCCTCCGCTCCTCAAAAAGATTTGGGACGCAGCAACGAATGGAGAGGAATCCCGAAAGTCTCTTAGTAACTCGGAGAGACACTGGCCTTTCCTGAGGCCTCATGAGTGGGTCCCAGAGGTCTCCATCGTAACTCGAGAGGACCCTGCTGCAACTCGAGAATAACCAGGAGGTTCTGCACTCCAGGCAAGATGAGGCCCTTTTTCGTTGCGGTGTCTCGACGGAAATCACACCTTCCCTCTTGAACCACGAAAGCGTCCTTCACACCCTTGCTGCACGTCAAGAAGTTCTCTGACATATCCTCGAGCAAAACAGCGAGGGTCCCTCCACAACTGAAGAGGAGCCCCGTTTACCTCTCCTCAATGTGAGATGACGTTTTCTTTTCCCGCTTCGACTAGACATGATTCCTGGTGTTCCTTTCACATCTCAATTGTAGGCTTTCTCTAAAGGAACGTCGAGATGAAGTCCAGGGGTCGTGCAACCATTCTGAAAGAGCAAAATATGACTCTTTCTACTCCAGCTAAAGCTGATTTCCCTGCACCTCCTCGAATGTTAACCAGAGTATCGACTCACACCATGTTGGGCTCTGTGACAGCCCTGTGGGAAAGCCTTGAGGTAAGGCACAGATCCCTGTGTCAACTCAACAAGAAGCGTGACTCTGCTGCTACAGCTGGGGAGGAAAGCGGACGTGCATGTCTCCACTCCAGACGAGGCCTGAATCCCATGTGGAGACTCCAGAGGAACCCCAAGAACTCTGTCTTCAGTGGAGAGAAACTTCAGGTTGCCGCCTACGCTCCAGACAAGGACTTAAGATGCGGAACCAATTGAAGAGGAATCCCAAGAAGCCCCCCTCAACTCGCCTTGGCACTGGCCTTTCCTGAGGCCTCCTGAGTGGTTCACTGAGGTTCCCGTCTTAACTCGAGTGGAACCTGCCGTAACTCGAGAAAAACCAGGAGGTTCTCCCCTCCAGGCGAGATGAGGCCTTTTTCTGCTGCAGAGTTTCAAGGGAAATTACACCTTCCCTCTTGAACTTCGGAAGCGTCGTTCAAACACTTGAGGCTAGTCAAAAAATTCCCTCACATATCTGTCTCCAGTCGAGTAGAACAATGAAGGTATCTTCACACCTGAAGAGGATCCCCATTCTTCCTTCTTCAGTGTGAGACGAGGGTTTCTTTCCCTGATTCGTCAAGAAATGATTCTTGCCTTCCTATTGCATCTCAGGAGGAGGTGTTCTCCACAGGAAACTCGAGAGGAACTCCAGTGTTCGGGCCTGCAAAAAAAAAGGAGTAAAAGTCTCAGTCTAATCCAGATGAACGTGCTTAAACTGCAGTTCCTCGAATGTCACCCAGTGTATTGACTCACACCACGGTGGCACATGTGACAGCTCTGTGGGAAAGCCGCGTGGGAAAGCCTCAGATCTCTGTGTCAACAGGATGGGAAGTCTCACACTGCTACTACAGCTCCGGAGGAAAACGGACTAGCATGTCTCCACACGAGACAAGGCCTGGCTCCCCTGTGGAGTCTCCAGAGGAACCTCCAGAACCAGATCAGCACTGGAGAGGAAACCTCAGGTTGCGGCTTCTGATCCTGAGAAAGACTTAGGATGCAGCAACGAATGAAGTGTAATCCCTTGAATCCCCTCGCAAATCGGAGAGACACTGGCTTTCCGGAGGCCTCATGAGAGGGTCCCTGAGGTCTCCATCGTAACTTGAGAGGTACCTGCCACAACTCGAGAAAAACCTGGAGTTTCTCCCCTCCAGGCGAGATGAGGACATTTTCGCTATGGTGTATCTACGGAAATCACACCTTCCACCGTGAAACACGAAAGCCATTCTCCCACCCATGCTGCAAGTCAAGAAGTTCTCCGACATATCCTTCTAGACTCAAGTGAAACAAGAGGGTCCCTCGACAACTCAAGAGGAGCCCCGTTTCACTCTCTTCAATGCGAGATGAGGGTATTTCCCTGCTTCAGCGAGACATGCTTCCTGGTGTTCCTTTCGCATCTCAAATGGAGGCCTTTTCTACTGGAACGTCGAGATGAACTCCAGGGGTCGTGCAACCATTCCGAAACACCCCCATATGACTCATCCTACTCCAGCTAAAGCTGATTTAGCAGCACTGCCTCGGATGTTACCCAGAGTATCGACTCACACCATTGTGGCCCTGGTGACAGCTTTGTGGGAAAGCCTTGAGGAAAGACACAGATCCCTGTGACACCTCGATGGGAAGCTTTACTCTGCTGCTANGTGATATTGAATGGTTTGCCTTGGAGACGAACAGAGATCATTCTGTCGTTTTTGAGATTGCATCCAAGTACTGCATTTCGGACTCTTTTGTTGACCATGATGGCTACTCCATTTCTTCTGAGGGATTCCTGCCCGCAGTAGTAGATATAATGGTCATCTGAGTTAAATTCACCCATTCCAGTCCATTTTGGTTCGCTGATTCCTAGAATGTCGACGTTCACCCTTGCCACAATCTCTTGTTTGACCACTTCCTGTTTGCCTTGATTCATGGACCTGACATTCCAGGTTCCTATGCAATATTGCTCTTCATAGCATCGGACCTTGCTTCTATCACCAGTCACATCCACAGCTGGGTATTGTTTTTGCTTTGGCTCCATCCCTTCATTCTTTCTGGAGTTATTTTTCCACTGGTCTCCAGTAGCATATTGGGCACCTACTGACCTGGGGAGTTCCTCTTTCAGTAACCTATCATTTTGCCTTTTCTGTTCATGGGGTTTTCAAGGCAAGAATACTGAAGTGGTTTGCCATTCCTTTAAACTTGAGGTCATTGAGGCTGTTTCCCTGGTCTCTTTTTTTCCATCCCTGTAGTATCATTGGTTCCTTCCTCTCTGTTATATTCTTCCCTAGTTTCTGTGGAATCCTCCTTTGATTATCTCCTCTTTCTCTTCTTACTCCCTTGGCACCCTGGTTAAAACTCTTGCCCTGAGAGTTGTGGTGTTTTAACTGGTCATGCACTGCACCAGTCTAATTTTCTGCTGCCAGATTAAAATCATGAAAATATTTCTCCTTTGCTAAACATCTCTGATACCAGTTTTCGTTTATGTAACCGAAGAAAAGCTCCTTAGCTTGGAGTTTGAGGAGTTGCTACAGTATGACTTCAGCCTGCTTTCTTCAGTTTTCTACTACTTCTCTGATGCCTTCAGGCAAACTGTTACATTCTTTTCTCCTTTGTTTATCAAGTTCCTTCTACCTTCATTGCCCCCCTTATCACCTTTTTCTACAATATCCTCCATCCTTCAAGGCCTTTCTAAAAGAAAACCTTCTGTATGACTTGATATAATAAGTCCTTCTGCATTCCTATACTTCTTTAATGGCTCTAAGAGTCAGCCAGTACAAGAGACACAGGTTCAGTTCCTGGGTCTGGAAGACCCCCTGGAGGAGGAGATGGCCAGCCCACTCCAATATTTTTGCCTAGGAAATCCGTGGACAGAAGAGCCTGGTGGGCTACAGTCCATGGGGTTACATGAGTCCATGGGGTTACAAGAGTCTAGCAGGACGGAGCGTGCGTGCGCGCGAGCACACACACACACACACACACACACACACACACACACAGAGTCAGCCTTAAGGTTATTGCTGTTTATGCATTTATCTCATTACTTAATTGTAAGTGGCTTGAGAGGAATGACTTTCTCAAAGGTGACACTTTTTTGTCACCTGAAATACCTGGCTTGGTGATAATAAGTTGTTGTATTGAATCTTCAAGTGGTGGGAGTATGTTGAGATGTGAAGAATCAGTTATCTTGAGATTCTTTTATTGTTCACTGGAAGAGCTTTAGGGAATTATCTCGTGACAGTTCCGGAAGAAATATAAAGAACCTAAGAGCAAAGGCTGAGGCATTTTGTGAAAGTTAGATATACAGTCTTAGGAATCCCCCCTTCCCAGATCCCACTTTCCTATCAACCTTAGGAGACAGACATTATCTTCATTTTTCAGATGAAGAAACCTTGCTGCTTAGTCACTTCAGTCGTGTCCGACTCTGTGTGACCCCATAGATGGCAGCCCACCAGGCTCCCCCGTCCCTGAGATTCTCCAGGCAAGAACACTGGAGTGGGTTGCCATTTCCTTCTCCAATGCATGAAAGAGAAAAGTGAAAGTGAAGTCGCTCAGTCTGTCCGACTGTTAGCGACCCCATGGACTGCAGCCCACCAGGCTACTCCGTCCACTGGATTTTCCAGGCAAGAGTACTGGGGTGCGGTGCCATTGCCTTCCCCGAAGAAACCTTAAAAGTTCATATACCTTGTAAGTAATGGCAGGCCAAGTGACACTAAGAAGAAATATTAAAAAATAAAGTTTAAAAGGAAAAAACAAATAGTGATTGTGTTTATGTGATAGGATTTTAGGTAGTTTTCTTTATACTTTTGTGTCTTTTCTAACATATGTGTGTATTTATATATGTATATGTATTTTTTTTTTTTTTTACATTTACTTAGCAGCTTTAAATATAACTCCATGATCTGTCTTTTTTTTTTTTTTTTTTTCCTCATAATCTTTGAATCCGTTACAGGTCTCCACTCCATGGCTCTTCTCTGGACCTTGGTGTCTGGTTATGCTCTACTATACTCTCTACCCCTAACCTCCTGTGCTTCCAGCTCATTTTTTCAGTTATTCTCATGCATTGTCTCTCTCTCTCTCTTTCTTTCTTTCTTTTTTTTTTTTTTTTTTTTACCATATTGGGACCTCTTTATACCATTAACTTTTTCTACTAAAATCCTCTGACCCCTACTGTCTTAACTCAGGTCTCACCTATCTTTACTCCCTACCTGATGAGTTTAAATAACCATCCATTATTTCCTCAGCTTTATTTTTCTACTTTCTCAACTATCTGAGCTCCCTTCCCTTTTATGCTGTTGAGTGGGCCTTGCTACTGAACTCAAAAAGGGAATGCTGAAGCTATCGAGTAGTGACTCTCTCCACCTGCCTGACCCTACATTTACAGAGCCTTTCTGAATCCAACTGGTCCTTTCCTCTTCCATTTTTGTGACAGTGGAAGAGCTCACCTTCCTGCTTTTTAGGACGAGACATTCTGCCACTACTCTGGCTCCCAGGGACCTTCCTTCATCCCATCTCTTCCCTGCCTTAATGCATTTAATAAACACTGAATAATTTTATAAACAAAATTAGTAACAAAAATCTTTTCTGGGTAAGAGTGTGGGATTTTGTATTTGAAGATTCTAAACCTAATGATTATAGAGAATGCTAATTATCGTGGGAAATGTCACTGTTTAGTCTTATAATGAGTCTACCTACTCTGAATGTATTTTATAGAGTATGAAATGTAACAGTGTTTCTTAATAAAAATAGTCTATCTATTTGGTTGAAACATGTTTTCTTTGATAGATAGTTCCTTTATTTACTGTTCAGATTTATCTTTGACTTAAAAAAAATTTTTTTTACTCTAATTTGAACTTTCCCCCCCTTTTTTCATAGTTGGAGAATACCTTCAAATCAGTTATTGCACAAATTGGACCTGGAGGGACTATTAATCCAGAACTAAAACATAAGATAAAATTTGTAAGTATTTTTCACTTTGGGGAAATGGATGGAAATAATTGATCATACATTTAGGTATCATTTATGGTTAATTTTACTTGCTTACAAGTATTTTAGTTTTATATTTATTCTTGATCTTTTCATATATACTGCAAATGGAGTGGCTAATCTTTTAAGATCAGAAAAGAATTAATTAAAAGTTTTATTCATTAAAAGTTTTTATTAAGAAACTGTAATTCCTCCATAAATTCTCTTATCTTCCTCTTAAATTGTTGTTTGCAGTTCAAAGTCTTTACAATACCAATTTTATATATATGTATGTCAAATATTATTCTAAATAGTGCATGGTATCCCATTGTGTTGATAGACTGTATTTCACTTGTATGATCTGTTATCAGTTAACATTTGGGGTTATTTCTAGTCTTGGCTATTAAAAAATGCTGCAGTTAATGTCCTTGAACATTTACCTAGAAGTAGAGGTTGCCAAAGGTATTGAATATTTTAGGTTTTGAAAAATACTGCTAAATTGCCCTCTAAGAGGTTTGATCAAATTTATATTCCCACTGACAATGAAATGACACTATCTAATCATCTTGTTTCAACTTAATACCTCTTGATTTTTTACATTGTGCACCTTTTCGTGTGCTTCATAGCCATTTATAATATGTGAATTCCTTATGTGAATTGCCTGTTCATGTCCTTGGCCTAATTTATTGTTTTTCCTTATTAGTTTTGTGAAAGTTCTTTAGCAGTTTCGTATTGGGCCAAAGGGTATGTAAACTTAAAATTTTGGTGTGTGCATAGCTCAGTCGTGTCTGACTCTTGTGACCCCATAGACTATAGCCTGCCAGGCTCTTCTGTCCATGGGATGGATTCTCCAGGCAAGGATACTGGAGTGGGTTGCCATTTCCTGCTCCAGGGGATCTTCCCGACCCAGGAATCGAACCTGGGTCTCCTGCATTGCAGGCGGACTCTTTACCAACTGAGCTAAGAGGGAAGCCCAAAATTTTGGTGGGAGCTGTTAATTGTGATTTGAATGGTCAGAGTGTCATTACAGCTTTTACTGCCTTATTTTATTCTGTTTCAGCTGTTGTGGTTTTATTAGAAATGCAAAAACCTTGGTGCATTCAGGCCCTGTTTTGTTTCGACATTTGACTAAGTGTCCAACAATTTATTTAAGGATGTCCAATATGACTGTTTTTATGGTAACAAAAGATTAGACAAAAGTTAAATGTTCATTGAAAAAGGATTGCTTACATTATCCACTCAACTAGAGAGTATCATGCAGCTAATAAAGTTTCTATATTATCTTGATTAATTTACAAGTATCTTCTTGACATATTGTTCGACATTAAAAACAGGATTGATAGAATAATATGTTTAGTATTGTCTTTTCATGTAAGATCATGAATAATATGAGTGTGTGTGGGCATAGAAAGGTTTCTGAAAGGATGTTTTCTGAAGTGCAACAAATAACTGTCTCTGGGTCACAGGATTTTGAAATATTTTTTACTTTATGTTTTTCTGACACTTGAGTTAGAATTTTTAATAATATATATAGTATCTGAAAAAGTCTAGGAAAAACATAAAGCTTTTTATACCTTACTGGGATAGAATAGGAGAAGGGAATGGCACCCACTCCAGTACTCTTGCCTGGAAAATCCCATGGATGGAGGAGCCTGGTAGGCTGCTACACCATGGTGGCACGTGTTACAGCTCTGTGGGAAAGCCTTGTGGGAAAGACTCAGATTCCTGTGTCAATTCGATGGGAAGCCTCACACTGCTACTACATCTTGGAAGGAAAACGGATTAGCATGTCTCCACATGAGACAAGGCCTGGTTCGCCTTTGGAGTCTCCAGAGGAACCTGAAGAACCACGTCAGCACTGGAGAGGAAACCTCAGGTTGCGGCCTCCGCTCCTGAAAAAGATTTAGGATGCAGCAACGAATGGAGAGGAGTCCCACGAAGCCCTTCGCAACTCAGAGAGACACTGGCCTTTCCTGAGGCCTCATGAGTGTCCGTGAGTTCTCCATCGTAACTCGAGAAAAACGCAGAGATTCTCCCCTCCAGGCGAGATGAGTCCTTTTTCCGCTGTGGTGTCTCGACGTAAATCACACCTTCCCTTTTGAAACTTGAAAGCGTTTATCACATTCTTGCTGCAAGTCAAGAAGTACATCCTTGCTGTATCGATTGACACCACAGTGGCATGTGTGACAACCCTGTTGGAAAGCCTCGTGGGAATGCATCAGATCCCTGTGTCAATTCGATGGAAGCCTCACACTGCTTCTACCGCTCAGTAGGAAAGCAAACTCGCATTTCTCCACACGAGACAAGGCCTGACTCCCCTGTGGAGACTCCCGAGGAACCTCAAGAACCATGTCAGCAGTGGAGAGGAAAGTTCAGGTTCCAGCTTTCGCTCCTGACAAACACATAGGTAGTAGCATCGAAAGGAGAGGAATCCCTCGAGTACCCTCGCAACTCGGAGTGACACTGGCCTTTCCTGAGAGCTCATGAGTGTGTCCCAGAGTTCTCCATCGTAACTCGAGAAGAGCCTGCTCAACTCGAGAAAAACCAGGAGGTTCTGCCCTCCGGGCGAGAAGAGGCCCTTTTCGGCTGAAGGGTCTCGAGGGAAATCAAACTTTCCTTCTTGAACCTCGGAAGCGTCCTACAAACACGTGCTGCAAGATAAGACTTTCCCCGGCATATCAGTCTCCACGCGAGTAGAAAAACAAAGTTCCCTGAAAGAGTCAAGAGGATCCCCAGTCTCCCCTCCTCAGTGTGAGACGAGGGTTCCTTTCCTGCTTCGTCGGGAAATGATTCCTGGCCTTCCCGTTGCATCTCAAGAGGAAGTGCTCTCCACAGGAAACTTGAGAGGAACTCTAGGAGTCAGGCAACCAAACCAAAAGAGCTGCAAAAGTCTCAGTCAAATCCAGATGAACGTGATTTTCCTGCAGTGCCTCGAATGTCACCCAGTGTATCGACTGACATTGCGGTGGCACGTGTTACAGCCCTGTGGGAAAGCCACGTTGGAATGCCTCAGATCCCTGTGTCAACTTGATGGGAAGCCTCACACTGCTACTACAGATCGGGAAGAAAGCGAACTAGAATTTCTCCACACGAGAAAAGGCCTGGCTCCCCTGTGGAGACTCCAGAGGAACCTCAAGAACCATGTCAGCACTGGAAAGGAAACCTCAGGTTCCGGCCTGTGCTCCTGACAAACACTTTGGAAGCAGCACCGAATGGAGAGGAATCCCGCAAGGCTCTTAGCAACTTGGAGAGACACTGGCCTTTCCTGAGGCCTCATGAGTGGGTCCCAGAGGTCTCCATGATAACTCGAGAGGACCCTGCTGCAACTCGAGAATAATGAGGACGTTCTGCCCTCCAGGCGAGATGAGGCCCTTTTTCATTGCGGTGTCCCTACAGAAATCACACCTTCCCTCTTGAACCTCGAAAGCGTCCTTCACTCCCTTGCTGCAAGTCAAGAAGTTTTCTGACATATCCGTTTCCACACAGGCGAAAACGCGAGGGTCTCTCCACAACTCAAGAGGAGCCCTGTTTCCCTCTCGTCAATGTGAAATGACGTTTTCTTTTCCTGCTTCGACTAGACATGATGCCTGGCGTTCCCTTCGCATCTCAGGTGGAGTCCTTCTCTACAGGAAAGTCCAGAGGTACTCCACGGGTGGTGCAACCATTCTGAAAGACTACCAATTGACTCAAACCACTCCAGCTGAAGCTGATTTCCCTGCATCTCCTCGAATGTTACCCAGAGTATCCAGTCACACCATGTTGGGCCCTGCGACAGCCCTGTGGGAAAGCCTTGAGGGAAGGAACTGATCCCTGCGTCAACTCGACAGGAAGCCTGACTGTGCTGCTACAGCAGGGGAGGAAAGCGGACGTGCATGTCTCCACTCCAGACGAGGCCTGAATCCCATGTGGAGACTCCAGCGGAACCCAGGTTGCGGCCTACGCTCCAGACAAGGACTTAAGATGCGGCACCGACTGGAGAGGAATCCCAAGAAGCCCCTCTCAACTCGCCTTGGCACTGGCCTTTCCTGAGGCCTCCTGAGCAGGTCGCTGAGTTTCCTGTCGGAAATCGAGAGGAACCAGCCATAACTCGAGAAACACCAGGAGGTTCCCCCTCCAGGCGAGATGAGGCCTTTTTCCGCTACAGGCTATCAAGGGAAATCACACCTTCTCTCTTGAACTTCGGAAGCATCGTTCAAACACTTGCGGCTAGTCAAACAATTCCCTGACATATCTGTCTCCAATCGACTTGAACAACGAGGGTATCTTCACAACTGAAGAGGATCCCCATTAACCCCTCTTCAGTGTGAGACGAGTGTTCCTTTCTCTGATTCGTCGAGAAATAATTCCTGCCTTCCTATTGCATCTCAAAAGGAGGCGCCCTACACAGGAAACTCGCGAGGAACTCCAGGGTTCGGGCCTGCCAAAAAAAAAAAAAAAAAAAAAGGGAGCAAAAGACTTAGTCTAATCCAGATGAACGTGATTAAACTGCAGTTCCTCGTATTGTACCCAGTGGATCGACTCATACCACGGTGGAACGTGTGACAGCTCTGTGGGAAAGCCTCGTGGGAAAGCCTCAGATCTCTGTGTCAACATGATGGGAAGACTCAAACTGCTACTACAACTCGGGAGGAAAACAGACTAGCAAGTCTCCACACGAGACAAGGCCTGGCTCCCCTGTGGAGTCTCCAGAGGAACCTCAAGAATCAGATCAGACTGGAGAGGAAACGTCAGGTTTTGGCTTCTGCTCCTCAGAAAGACATAGGATGCAGCAACAAATGAAGTGTAATCCCTTGAATCCCCTTGCAAATCTGAGAGACACTGGCCTTTCCGGAGGCCTCATGAGTGGGTCCCTGAGTTCTCCATCGTAACTCAAGAGGCACCTGCCGCAACTTGAGTAAAGCCTGAGGTTTCTCCCCTCCAGGCGAGATGAGGACATTTCCTGACAGCTCTGTGGGAAAGCCTCGTGGGAAAGCCTCAGATCTCTGTGTCAACATGATGGGAAGACTCAAACTGCTACTACAACTCGGGAGGAAAACAGACTAGCAAGTCTCCACACGAGACAAGGCCTGGCTCCCCTGTGGAGTCTCCAGAGGAACCTCAAGAATCAGATCAGACTGGAGAGGAAACGTCAGGTTTTGGCTTCTGCTCCTCAGAAAGACGTAGGATGCAGCAACAAATGAAGTGTAATCCCTTGAATCCCCTTGCAAATCTGAGAGACACTGGCCTTTCCGGAGGCCTCATGAGTGGATCCCTGAGGTCTCCATCGTAACTCAAGAGGCACCTGCCGCAACTCGAGAAAAACCTGGATTTTCTCCCCTATAGGCGAGATTGAGGACATTTCCACTGCGGTGTCTCGACGGCTATCACACCTTCCATCTTGAAACCCAAAAGCGTTCTTCACACCCATACTGCAAGTCAAGAAGTTCTCCGACATATCCGTCTAGACTCTAGTGAAACAAGAGGGTTCCTCCACAACTCAAGAGAAGCCCTGTTTCACTCTCCTCAATGCGAGATGAGTGTATTTCCCTGCTTTGGCGAGACATGATTCCTGGTGTTCCTTTCGCATTTCAACTGGAGGCCTTCTCTACAGGAATGTCGAGATGAACTCCAGGGGTCGTGCAACCATTTTGAAACACCCTCATATGACTCATTCTACTACAGCTAAAGCTGATTTCGTAGCACTGCCTCGGATGTTACCCAGACTATCGACTCACACCATTATGGACCCTGTGACAGCCTTGTGGGAAAGCCTTGAGGAAAGACACAGATCCCTGTGACACCTCGACGGGAAGCTTGACTCTGCTGCTACAGCTGGGCCGGAAAGCGGACTTGCATGTCTCCACTCGAGACGAGGACGGACTCCCATGTGGAGACTCCAGAGCAACCCCAAGAACCCTGTCTGCAGTGACGAGGAAATTTCAGGTTGCAGCCTACGCTCCAGATAAGGACTTAAGATGCGGCAGCGACTGGAGAGCAATCCTGAAATGCCCCTCGCAACTCGCAAGAACCCTGGCCTTTCCTGAGGCCTCCTGAGCGGGTCCCTGAGGTTCCCGTCATAACTCGAGAGGAACCTGCCATAACTCGAGAAAAACCAGGAGGTTCTCCCCTCCAGGCAAGATGAGGCCCTTTCCTGCTGCAGGGTCTCAAGGGAAATCACACCTTCACTCTTGAACCTCGGAAACGTCCTTAAAACGCTTGCTGCAAGTTAAGAGGTTTCCTGACATATCTGTCTCGACTCGAGGAGAAAAACGAAGGTCCCTGCACAACTCAAGAGGATCCCCATTCTCCCCTCCTCATTGTGAGTCGAGAGTTCCTTTCCCTTCTACGTCGAGAAATGATTCTTGGCCATCCTGTCGCATCTCAAGAGGAGGTGATCTCTACAGGAATCTCAAGAGGAACTCCAGGAGTCGGGCCACCAAACCAAAAGAGGCCCGAAAATCTCAGTCGAATCCAGATGAATGTGATTACCCTGCAGTGCCTCGAAAGTAACCCCTTGTATCGACTGACACCATGGTGGCACGTGTTACAGCTCTGTGGGAAAGCCTCGTGGGAAAGACTCAGATTCCTGTGTCAACTCGATGGGAAGCCTCACACTGCTACTACATTTTGGGAGGAAAACCGACTAGCATGTCTCCCCTCGAGACAAGGCCTGTTTCACCTTTGGAGTCTCCAGAGGAACCTCAAGAACCACATCAGCACTGGAGAGGAAACCTCAGGTTGCGGCCTCTGCTCCTGACAAAGATTCAGGACACAGCAACGAATGGAGAGGAATCCCACGAGGCCCTTCACAACTCGGAGAGAGACTGCCCTTTCCTGAGGCCTCAAGAGTGTGTCCCTGAGATCTGCATCGTAACTCGACAGGAAGCTGCCACAATTCGAGAAAAACCCAGAGGTTCTCCCCTCCAGGCGAAATGAGGCCTTTTTCCACTGTGGTGTCTCGACGGAAATCACATTTTCCCTCTTGAAACTCGAAAGCTTCTCTCACATTCTTGCTGCAAGTCAAGAAGTACATCCTTGCTGTATCGACTGACACCACGGTGGCACGTGTGATAGCCCTGTGGGAAAAGCATCGTGGGAATGCCTCAGATCCATGTGTCAACTCAATGGGAAGCCTCACACTGCTACTACCGCTCGGAAGGAAAGCAAACTAGCATTTCTCCAAACAAGAAAAGGCGTGACTCCCCTGTGGAAACTCCAGAGGAACATCAAGAACCATGTCAGCAGTGGAGAGGAAACTTCAGGTTCCAGCCTTCGCTCCTGACAAACACTTAGGTAGCAGCACCTAAAGGAGGGGAATCCCTCGAGTCCCCTTGCAACTCGGAGTGACACTGGTCTTTCCTGAGAGCTCATGAGTGTGTGCCAGAGTTCTCCATCGTAACTCGAGAAGAGCCTGCCACAACTTGACAAAAACCAGGATGTTCTGCCCTCCAGGCGAGATGAGGCCATTTTCGGATGAAGGGTTTCGAGGGAAGTCCCACCTTCCTTCTTGAACCTTGGAAGCTTCCTACAAACGCTTACTACAAGTTAAGATGTTCCCCAGAAAATCAGTCTTCACTCGTGTAGAAAAACAATGTTCCTTGCACAACTCAGGAGGATCCCTAGTCTCTCATCATCAGTGTGAGACGAGGGTTCCTTTCCTGCTTCGTCAAGAATTGATTCCTGGCCTTTCCATCGCATCTCAAGAGGAGGTGCTCTCCACAGGAAACTTGAGAGGAACTCCAGGAATCGGGCAACGAAACCAAAATAGGCGCAAATGTCTCAGTCCAATCCAGATGAACGTGATTTCCTTGCAGGGCCTCGAATGTCACCCCCTGTATCGACTGACACCACGATGGCATGTGCTACAGCCGTGTGGGAAAGCCACGTGGGAATGCCCCAGATACCTGTGTCAACTCGATGGGAAGCCTCACACTGCTACTACAGATCGGGAAGAAAGTGAACTAGCATTTCTCCACACGAGACAAGGCCTGACTCCCCTGTGGAGACTCCAGAGGAACCCCAAGAACCCTGTCTGCGGTTGGGAGGAAATTTCAGGTTGTGGTCTATGCTCCAGACAAGGACTTAAGATGCGGCATCGACTGGAGAAGAATCCTGAAAAGCCCCTCGCAAGTCACATGAACCCTGGTATTTCCTGAGGCCTCCTGAGCGGGTCCCTGATGTCCCCGTCGTAACTGGAGAGGAACCTGCCGTAACTCGAGAAAAATCAGGAGGTTGTCCCCTCCAGGCGAGATGAGGCCTTTTCTGCTGCAGCTTCTCGAGGGAAATCACACCTTCACTCTTCAACCTCGGAAGAGTCCTTCAAATGCTTGCTGCAAGTTAAGAGGTTTCCTACCATATCTCTCTCCACTCGAGGAGAAGAACGAAGTTCCCTGCACAACTCAAGAGGATCTGCATTCTCCCTTCCTCATTGTGAGATGAGGGTTCCTTTCCTTTCTACGTCGAGAAATGATTCTTGGCCATCCCGTGGCATGTCAAGAGGAGGCGCTCTGCACAGGAATCTCGAGAGGAAATCCAGAAGTCGGGCCACCAAACCAAAAGAGGCACAAAAGTCTCAGTCGAATCCAGATGAATGTGATTATGCTGCAGTGCCTCGAAAGTCACCCCGTGTATCGACTCACACCATGGTTGCACGTGTTACAGCTCTGTGGGAAAGCCTCGTGGANCGTGGCATGTCAAGAGGAGGCGCTCTGCACAGGAATCTCGAGAGGAAATCCAGAAGTCGGGCCACCAAACCAAAAGAGGCACAAAAGTCTCAGTCGAATCCAGATGAATGTGATTATGCTGCAGTGCCTCGAAAGTCACCCCGTGTATCGACTCACACCATGGTTGCACGTGTTACAGCTCTGTGGGAAAGCCTCGTGGAAAAGACTCAGATTCCTGTTTCAATTCGATGGGAAGCCTCACACTGCTACTACATTTCGGACGAAAACGGACTAGCATGTCTCCCCACGAGACAAGGCCTGGTTCGCATTTGGAGTCTCCAGAGGAACCTCAAGAACTACATCAGCACTGGAGAGGAAACCTCACGTTGCGGCCTCTGCTCCTGAAAAAGATTTAGGACGCAGCAACTAATGGAGAGGAATCCCATGAGGACCCTCGCAACTCTGAGAGACACTGGCCTTTCCTGAGGCCTCATGAGTGTGTCCCTGAGGTGTCCATCGTAACTCGAGAGGAACCTGCCACAACTCGAGAAAAAGCCAGAGGTTCTCCCCTCCAGGCGAGATGAGGCCTTTTTCCGCTGTGGTGTCTCGATGGAAATCACACCTTACCTCTTGAAACTCGAAAACGTCTCTCACATACTTGCTGCAAGTTAAGAAGTACATCCTTGCTGTATCGACTGACTCCACGGTGGCACGTCTGACAGCCCTGTGCAAAGCCTCATGGGAATGCCTCAGATCCCCGTGTCAACTCAATGGGAACCCTCACACTGCTAATACAGCTCGGGAAGAAAGCGAACTAGCATTTTTCCACACGAGACATGGCCTGACTCCCCTGTGGAGTCTCCAGAGGAACCTCAAGAACCATGTCAGCAGTGGAGAGGAAACTTCAGTTTCCACCCTTCGCTCCTGACAAACACTTAGGAAGCAGCACCGAAAGGAGAGGAATCCCTCGAATCCCCTCGCAACTCGGAGTGACACTGGCCTTTCCTGAGTGAGAGGAATCCCGCAAGTCTCTTAGCAACTCGGAGAGACACTGGCCTTTCCTGAGGCCTCATGAGTGGGACCCAGAGGTCTCCATCGTAACTCGAGAGGACCCTGCTGCAACTCGAGAATAACCCGGAGGTTCTGCCCTCCAGGCGAGATAAGGCCCTTTTTCATTGCGGTGTCTAGACGGAAATGACACCTTCCCTCTTGAACCTCGAAAGCGACCTTCAGACCCTTGCTCCACGTCAAGAAGTTCTCTGACATATCCGTCTCCACTCAAGCGAAACAGCAAGGGTCCCTCCACAACTCAAGAGGAGCCCCGGTTCCCTCTCCTCAATGCGAGATGACGTTTTCTTTTCCTGCTTCGACTAGACATGGTGCCTGGCGTTCCCTTCGCATCTCAAGTGGAGTCCTTCTCTACAGGAAAGTCGAGAGGAACTCCACGGGCGTTGCAACCATTCCGAAAGACCACCATATGACTCAAACCACTCCAGCTGAAGCTGATTTCCCTGCACCTCCTCGAATGTTACCCAGAGTATCGATTCACAACATGTTTCCCTTCGCATCTCAAGTGGAGTCCTTCTCTACAGGAAAGTCGAGAGGAACTCCACGGGCGTTGCAACCATTCCGAAAGACCACCATATGACTCAAACCACTCCAGCTGAAGCTGATTTCCCTGCACCTCCTCGAATGTTACCCAGAGTATCGATTCACAACATGTTGGGCCCTGCGACAGCCCTGTAGGAAAATCTTGAGGGAAGGACCAGATCCCTGTGTCAAATCGACAGGAAGCCTGACTCTGCTGCTACAGCTGGGGAGGTAAGCGGACGTGCATGTCTCCACTCCAGACGAGGCCTAAATCCCATGTGGAGACTCCAGAGGAACCCCAAGAATCCTGTCTTCAGTGGAGAGAAACTTCAGGTTGTGGCCTACGCTCCAGACAAGGACTTAAGATGCGGAACCGACTGGAGAGGAATCCCTAGAAGCCCCTCTCAACTCGCTNGCCTAAATCCCATGTGGAGACTCCAGAGGAACCCCAAGAATCCTGTCTTCAGTGGAGAGAAACTTCAGGTTGTGGCCTACGCTCCAGACAAGGACTTAAGATGCGGAACCGACTGGAGAGGAATCCCTAGAAGCCCCTCTCAACTCGCTTTGGCACTGGCCTTTCCTGAGGCCTCCTGAGTGGGTTGCTGACGTTCCCATCATAACTCGAGATGAACCTGCCATAAATCGAGAAAAACCAGGAGGTTCTCCCTTCCAGGCGAGATGAGGCCTTTTTCCGCTGCAGAGTCTCAAGGGAAATCACACCTTCCCTCTTGAACTTCGGAAGTGTCGTTCAAACTCTTGAGGCTAGTCAAAAAATTCCCTGACATGTCTGTCTCCAATCGAGTAGAACAGCGAAGGTATCTTCACAGCTGTAGAGGATCCCATTCTCCCCTCTTCAGTGTGAAACGAGGGTTCCTTTCCCTGATTCGTCGAGAAATGATTCCTGCCTTCCCAATGCATCTCAAGAGGAGGTGCTCCCCACAGGATACTCGAGAGGAACTCCAGGATTCGGGCCTGCAGAAAAAAAAAATGGAGTAAAAGTCTCACTCGAATCCAGATGAACATGATTAAACTGCAGTTCCTCGAATGTCACCCAGTGTATCGACTCACACCACGGTGGCACGTGTGACAGCTCTGTGAGAAAGCCGCGTGGGAAAGCCTCAGATCTCTGTGTCAACACGATGGGAAGCCTCACACTGCCACTACAGCTCGGGAGGAAAACAGACTAGCATGTCTCCACACGAGACAAGGCCTGGTTCCACTGTGGAGTCTCCAGAGGAACCTCAAGAACCAGGTCAGCACTGGAGAGGAAACCTCAGGTTGTGACTTCTGCTGCTGAGAAAGACAGATTGCAGAAATGAATGAAGTGTAATCCCTTGAATCCCCTCGCAAATCGGAGAGACACTGGCCTTTCCAGAGGCCTCATAAGTGGGTCCCTGAGGTCTCCATCGTAACTCGAGAGGCACCTGCCGCAACTCGAGAAAAAACTTGAGTTTCTCCCCTCCAGGCGAGATGAGGACATTTCCGCTGCGGTGTCTCAATGGAAATCACACCTTCCATCTTGAAACTCGGAAGCGTTTTTCACACCCATGCTGCCAGGCAAGAAGTTATCCGACATATCCTTCTAGACTCGAGTGAAACAAGAGGGCCCCTCAACAACTCAAGAGGAGCCCCTTTTCACTCTCCTCAATGTGAGATGAGTGTATTTCCCTGCTTCGGCGAGACATGATTCCTGGTGTTCCTTTCTCATCTCAAGTGGAGGCTTTCTCTACAGGAACGTCGAGATGAACTCCAGGGGCCATGCATTGAAACAAGAGGGCCCCTCAACAACTCAAGAGGAGCCCCTTTTCACTCTCCTCAATGTGAGATGAGTGTATTTCCCTGCTTCGGCGAGACATGATTCCTGGTGTTCCTTTCTCATCTCAAGTGGAGGCTTTCTCTACAGGAACGTCGAGATGAACTCCAGGGGCCATGCATCCATTCCAAAACACCCCCATATGACTCATTCTACTCCAGCTAAAGCTGATTTCGTACCACTGCCTCGGATGTTACCCAGAGTATCGACTCACTCCATTGTGGCCCCAGTGACAGCCTTGTGGGAAAGCCTTGAGGAAAGACACAGATCCCTGTGACACCTCGACGGGAAGCTTGACTCTGCTGCTACAGCTGGGGAGGAAAGCGGACTTGCATGTCTCCACTCGAGACGAGGAAGTACTCCCATGTGGGGACTCCAGAGGAACCCCAAGAACCCTGTCTGCAGTGGCGAGGAAATTTCAGGTTGTGGCCTACGCTCCGGAGAAGGACTTAAGATGCGGCACCCACTGGAGAGGAATCCTGAAAATCCCCTCGCAACTCGCATGAACCCTGGCCTTTCCTGAGGCCTCCTGAGCTGGTCCCTGCGGTACCCTTCATAACTCGAGAGGAACCTACCGTAACTCGAGAGAAACCAGGAGGTTCTTCCCTCCAGGTGAGATGAGACCCTTTTCCGCCACAGGGTCTTGCGGGAAATCACACCTTCACGCTAGAACCTCGGAAGCGTTCTTCAAACGCTTGCTGCCAGTTAAGAGGTTTCCTGACATATCTGTCTTCACTCGAGGAGAAGAACGAAGGTCCCTGCACAACTAAAGAGGATCCCCATTCTCCCCTCCTCATTGTGAGACGAGGGTTCCTTTCCCTTCTACGTCGAGAAATGATTCTTGGTCATCCCGTCGCATCTCAAGAGGAGGCGCTCTCCACAGGAATCTCGAGAGGAATTCCAGGAGTCGGGCCACCAAACCAAAAGAGGCACAAAAGTCTCAGTCGAATCCAGATGAATGTGATTACCCTGCAAAGCTTCGAAAGTCACCCCGTGTATCGACTCACACCGTGGTGTCACGTGTTACAGCTCTGTGGGAAAACCTCGTGTGTATTACTCAAATTCCTGTGTCAATTCGATGGGAAGCCTCACACTGCTACTACATCTTGGGAGGAAAACGAACTAGCATGTCTCCACACGAGACAAGGCCTGGTTCANCTGCCTCGAAAGTCACCCCGTGTATCGACTCACACCATGGTGGCACGTGTTACAGCTCTGTGGGAAAGCCTCGTGGGAAAGACTCAGATTCCTGTGTTAACTCGATGGGAAGCCTCACACTGCTACTACATCGTGGGAGGAAAATGGACTAGCATGTCTCCACACGAGACGAGGCCTGGTTCGCCTTTGGAGTCTCCAGAGGAACCTCAAGAACCACGTCAGCACTGGAGACGAAACCTGAGGTTGCGGCATCCGCTCCTGACAAAGATTTAGGACGCAGCAACGAATGGAGAGGAATCCCACGAGGCCCCTCGCAACTCGGAGAGACACTGGCCTTTCCTGAGGCCTCATGAGTGTGTCCCTGAGGTCTCCATCGTAACTCGAGAGGAACCTGCCACAACTCGAGAAAAACCCAGAGGTTCTCCCCTCCAGGCGAGATGAGGCCTTTTTCCGCTGTGGTGTCTCGACGGAAATCACACCTTCCCTCTTGAAACTTGAAAGCGTCTCTCACATCCTTGCTGCAAGTCAAGAAGTACATCCTTGCTGTATTGACTGACACCACGGTGGCACGTGTGACAGCCTTGTGGGAATCCCTCGTGGGAAAGTCTCATTGGAATGCCCCAGATCCCTGTGTCAACTCGATGGGAAGCCTCAAACTGCTACTACCGCTCGGAAGGATAGCAAACTAGCATTTCTCCACACGAGAAAAGGCCTGACTCCCCGCAAGAGACTTCAGAGGAACCTCAAGAACCATGTCAGCCGTGCAGAGGAAACCTCAGGTTCCAGCCTTCTCTTCTGACAAACACTTAGGTAGTAGCACCGAAAGGAGAGGAATCCCTCTAGTCCGCTCGCAACTCGCAGTCGCATTGGCCATTCCTGAGAGCTCATGAGTGTGTCGCAGAGTTCTCCATCGTAACTCGAGAAGACCCTTCGGCAACTCGAGAAAAACCAGGAGGTTCTGCCCTCCAGGCGGGATGAGGCCCTTTTCGGCTGAAGGGTCTCAAAGGAAATCACGCCTTCCTTTTTGAACTTCGGAAGCGTCCTACAAATGCTTGCTGCAAGTTAAGATGTTCCCCGGCATATCAGTCTTCACTTGAGTAGAAAAAGAAATTTCCCTGCACAACTCAGGAGGATCCCCTGTCTCCCCTCCTCACTGTGTGTTGACGTTTCCTTTCCTGCTTCGTCGAAAAATGATTCCTGGCCTTCCCGTCGCATCTCAAGAGGAGGCGGTCTCCACAGGAAACTTGAGAGGAACTCCAGGAATCGGGCAATCAAACCAAAAGAGGCGCAAAAGTCTCAGTCGAATCCAGATGAACGTGATTTCCCTGCAGTGCCTCGAATGTCACCCCGTGTATCAACTGACACCATGGTGGCACAAGTTACACCCCTGTGGGAAAGCCACGTGGGAATGCCTCAGATCCCTGTGTCAACTCGATGGAAAGACTCACACTGCTACTACAGCTCGGGAAGAAAGGGAATTAGCATTTCGCCACACGAGACAAGGCCTGACTTCCCTGTGGAGACTCCAGAGGAACCTCAAGAACCATGTCAGCACTCGAGAGGAAAACTCAGGTTCCGGCCTTTGCTCCTGACAAACACTTAGGAAGTAGTACCGAATGGAGAGGAATCTCGCAAGTCTCTTAGCAACTTGGAGAGACACTGGCCTTCTCTGAGGCCTCATGAGTGGGTCCCAGAGGTCTCCATCGTAACTCGAGAGGACGCTGCTGCAACTCGAGAACAACCAGGAGGTTCTGCCCTCCAGGCGAGATGAGGCCCTTTTTCGTTGCGGTGTCTCGACAGAAATCACACCTTCTCTCTTGAACCTCGAAAGCGTCCTTCACACCCTTGCTGCAAGTCAGGAAGTTCTCTGACATATCCGTCTCCACTCGAGCGAAACAGCGAGGGTCCCTCCACAACTCAAGGGGAGCCCCGTTTTCCTCTCCTCAATGCGAGATGACATTTTCTTTTCCTGCTTCGACTAGAAATGATGCCTGGCATTCCCTTCGCATCTCAAGTGGAGTCCTTCTCTACAGGAAAGTCGAGAGGAACTACACAGGTGGTGCAACCATTCAGAAAGACCACCATATGACTCAAACCACTCCAGCTGAAGCTGATTTCCCTGTACCTCCTCGAATGTTACCCAGAGTATCGACTCACACCATGTTGGGCCCTGCGACAGCCCTATGGGAAAGCCTTGAGGGAAGGAACATATTCCTGTGTCAACATGACAGGAAGCCTAACTCTGTTGCTAGAGTTGGGGAGGAAAGCGGACGAGCTTGTCTCCACTCCAGACGAGGTCTGAATCCCATGTGGAGACTTCAGAGGAACCCCAAGAACCCTGTCTTCAGTGGAGAGAAACTTCAGGTTGCGGCCTACGCTCCAGACAAGACTTAAAATGTGGCAACGACTGGAGAGGAATCCCAAGAAGCCCCTCTCAAGTCGCCTTGGCACTGGCCTTTCCTGAGGCCTCCTGAGCGGGTCAAAGAGGTTCCCGTCGTAACTCGAGAGGAACCTGAGATAGCTCGAGAAAAACCAGGAGGTTCTCCGCTCCAAACGAGAAGCGGCCTTTTCCTACTGCAGGGTCTCAAGGGAAATCAGACCTTCCCTCTTGAACTTCGGAAGCATCGTTCAAACACTTGAGGCTAGTCAAAAAATTCCCTTATATATCTGTCTCCAATCGAGTAGAACAACGAAAGTATCTTCACAACTGAAGAGGATCGCCATTTTTCCCTCTTCAGTGTGAGGCGAGGGTTCCGTTCCCTGATTCGTTGAGAAATGATTCCTGCCTTCCCATTGCATCCTAAGAGGAGGCGCTCTCCAGAGGAAACTCGAGAGGAACTCCAGGGTTTGGGCGTGAAAAAAAAAAAAAAAAGACGAGCAAAAGTCTCAGTCGAATCCAGATGAACGTGATTCAACTGCAGTTCCTCGAATGTCACCCAGTGTATCGACTCACACCACGGTGGCACATGTGACAGCTCTGTGGGAAAGTCTCGTGGGAAAGCCTCAGATCTCTGTGTCAACCTGATGGGTAGCCTGACACTGCTACTACAGCTCGGGAGGAAAACGGACTAGCATTTCTCCACACGAGACAAGGCTTGGCTCCCCTGTGGAGTCTCCAGAGGAACCTCAAGAACCAGATCAGCACTGGAGAGGAAAACTCAGGTTGCAGCTTATGCTCCTGAGAAAAACTTAGGATGCAGCAACGAATGAAGTGTAATCCCTTGAATTCCCTCGCAAATCAGAGAGGCACTGGCCTTTCCGGAGGCCTCATGAGTGGGTCCCTGAGGTCTCGATCGTAACTCGAGAGGCACCTGCCGCAACTCNGGGAATGCCTCAGATCCCTGTGTCAACTCGATGGGAAGCCTCACACTACTACTGACGCTCGAAAGGAAAGCAAACTAGCATTTCTCCACACGAGAAAAGGCCTGACTCCCCTGTGGAGACTCCAGAGGAACCTCAAGAACCATGTCAGCAGTGAAGTGGAAACTTAAGGTTCCATCCTTCGCTCCTGACAAACACTTAGTCAGCAGCACCGAAAGGAGAGAAATCCCTCAAGGCCCGTCACAACTTGGAAAGACACTGGCATTTCCTGAGAACTCATGAATGTGTCCCTGAGCTGTCTCTTATACACATCTAGATGTGTATAAGAGACAGGTATCGACTGACACCACGGTGGCACGTGTGACAGCCCTGTGGGAAAGCCTCGTGGGAATGCCTCAGATCCCTGTGTCAACTCGATGGGAAGCCTCACAACACTACTACTGCTCGGAAGGAAAGCAAACTAGCATTTCTGCACACCAGAAAAGGCCTGACTCCCCTGTGGAGACTCCAGAGGAATCTCAAGAACCATGTCAACACTGGAGAGGAAACCTCAGGTTGTGGCCTCCGCTCCTGACAAAGATTTAGAACGCAGCAACGAATGGAGAGGAATCCCACGAGGCCCCTCGCAACTCGGAGAGACACTGGCCTTTCCTGAGGCCTCATGAGTGTGTCCCTGAGGTCTCCATCGTAACTCTGGAGGAATCTGTCACAACTCTAGAAAATCCCAGAGGTTCTCCCCTTCAGGCGAGATGAGGCTATTTTCCACTGTGATGTCTGACGGAAATCACACCTTCCTTCTTGAAACTTGAAAGTGTCTCTCACATCCTTGCTGCAAGTCAAGAAGTACATCCTTGATGTATCGACTGACACCAGGGTGGCACGTGGGACAGCCCTGTGGGAAAGCCTCGTGGGAATGCGTCAGATCCCTGTGTCAACTCGATGGAAAGCCTCACACTGCTACTACCGCTCGGAAGGAAAGCAAACTAGCATTTTTCCACACCAGAAAAGGCCTGACTCCCCTGTGGAGACTCCAGAGGAACCCCAAGAACCATGTCAGCAGTGGAGAGGAATCTTAAGGTTGCAGCCTTCGCTCCTGACAAACACTTAGGTAGCAGTATCGAAAAGAGAGGAATCCCTCGAGTCCCCTCTCAACTCTGAGTAACACTGGCCTTTCCTGAGAGCTCATGAGTGTGTCCCAGAGTTCTCCATCGTAACTCGAGAAGACCCTGCCGCAACTCTAGAAAAACCAGGAGGTTCTGCCCTCCAGGCGAGATTAGGATCTTTTCGGCTGAAGGGTCTCGAGGGAAATCACACCTTCCTTCTTGAACCTCGGAAGGGTCCTACAAACGCTTGCTGCAAGTTAAGACGTTTCCCGGAATATCAGTCTCCACTCGAGTAGAAAAATGAAGTTCCCTGCACAACTCAGGAGGATCCCCAGTCTCCCCTCCTCAGTGTGATACGAGGTTTCCTTTCCTGCTTCGTCGAGAAATGATTCCTGGACTTCCCGTCGCATCTCAAGAGGAGGCGCTCTCCACAGGAAACTTGAGAGGAACTCCAGGAGTTGGGCAACCAAACCCAAAGAGGCACAACAGTCTCAGTCGAATCCAGATGAACGTGATTTTACTGCACTGCCTCGAATGTCACCGCGTGTATCGACTGACACCACGGTGGCATGTGTTACAGCCCTATGGTAAAGCCACGTGGGAATGCCTCAGATCCCTGTGTCAACTCGATTGGAAGCTTCACACTGCTACTACAGCTCGGGAAGAAAGCAAACTAGCATTTCTCCACACGAGACAAGGCCTGACTCCCCTGTGGAGACTCCAGAGAAACCTCAAGTACCATGTCAGCACTGGAGAGGAAAACTCAGATTCCAGCCTTTGCTTCTGACAAACACTTAGGAAGCATCACCGAATGGAGAGGAATCCCGCAAGTCTCTTAGCAACTCAGAGAGACACTGGCCTTTCCTGAGGCCTCATGAATGGTTCCCAGAGGTCTCCAGTGTAAGTCGAGAGGACCCGGCTGCAACTCGAGAATAACCAGGAGGTTCTGCCCTCCAGGCGAGATGAGGCCCTTTTTCGTTGCGCTGTCTCGATGGAAATCACACCTTCCCTCTTGAACCTCGAAAGCGATCTTCACACCCTTGCTGCAAGTCAAGAAGTTCTCTGACATAACCGTCTCCACTCGAGCGAAACAGCGATGGTCCCTCCACAACTCAAGAGGAGACCCGTTTCCCTCTCCTCAATGCGAGATGAGGTTTTCTTTTCCTGCTTCGACTAGACATGATGCCTGGCGTTCCCTTCACATCTCAGTTGGAGTCCTTCTCTACAGGAAAGTCGAGAGAAACTCCACGGGTGGAGCAACCATTCCGAAAGACCACCATATGGCTCAAACCACTCCAGCTGAAGCTGATTTCCCTGCACCTCCTCGATTGTTACCTAGAGGATCGACTCACACCATGTTGGCCCCTGCGACAGCCCTGTGGGAAAGCCTTGAGGGAAGGAACCAATCCCTGTGACAACTCGACAGGAAGCCTGACTCTGCTGCTGCAGCTTGGGAGGAAAGCGGACGTGCATATCGCCAAGCCAGATTTGTTACCTAGAGGATCGACTCACACCATGTTGGCCCCTGCGACAGCCCTGTGGGAAAGCCTTGAGGGAAGGAACCAATCCCTGTGACAACTCGACAGGAAGCCTGACTCTGCTGCTGCAGCTTGGGAGGAAAGCGGACGTGCATATCGCCAAGCCAGACGAGGCTTGAATCCCATGTGGAGACTCCATAGGAACCCCAAGATCCCTGTCTTCATTGGAGAGAAACTTCACGTTGCGGTCTACACTCCAGACAAGGACTTAAGATGCAGCACCGACTGGAGAGGAATCCCAAGAAGCCCCTCTCAACTCGCCTTGGCNGCTTGGGAGGAAAGCGGACGTGCATATCGCCAAGCCAGACGAGGCTTGAATCCCATGTGGAGACTCCATAGGAACCCCAAGATCCCTGTCTTCATTGGAGAGAAACTTCACGTTGCGGTCTACACTCCAGACAAGGACTTAAGATGCAGCACCGACTGGAGAGGAATCCCAAGAAGCCCCTCTCAACTCGCCTTGGCACTGGCCTTTCATGAGGCCTCCTGAGCGGGTCGCTGAGTTTCTTGTCGTAACTCAAGACGAACCTGCCGTAACTCGAGAAAAACCAGGAGGTTCTCCCCTCCAGGCTTATTGAGGCCTTTTTCCGCTGCAGGCTCTCAAGGGAAATCACACCTTCCTCCTTGAGCTTCAGAAGCGTCGTTCAAACACTTGAGGCTGATCGAAAAATTCCCTGACATATCTGTCTCCAAGCGAGTAGAACAACGAAGCTATCTTCACAACTGAAAAGGATCCCCATTCTCCCCTCTTCAGTGTGAGACGAGTGTTCCTTTCCCTGATTCGTCGAGAAATGATTCCTGCCTTCAAATTGCAGCTCAAGAGGAGGCGCGCTCCACAGGAACTCGAGAGGAACTCTAGGGTTCAGGCATGCAAAAAAAAATAATAATAATAAATAAAATAAATAAAAAGTGCAGCAAAAGTTTCAGTCGAATCCAGATGAACGTGATTAAACTGCAGTTCCTCGAATATCACCCAGTGTATCGACTCACACTACGGTGGCACGTGTGACAGCTCTGTGGGTAAGCCTCGTGGGAAAGCCACAGATCTCTGTGTCAACACGATGGGAAGCCTCACACTGCTACTACAGCTCTAGATGAATGTGATTACCCTGCAGTGCCTCGAAAGTCACCCTGTGTATCGACTCACACCATGGAGCCACGAGTTACAGCTCTGTGGGAAAGCTTCATGGGAAAGACTCAGATTCCTGTGTCAACTCGATGGGAAGTCTCACACTGCTACTACATCTTGGGAGGAAAATGGACTAGCATGTCTCCACACGAGACAAGCACTGGTTCGCCTTTGGAGTCTCCAGAGGAACCTCAAGAACCATGTCAGCACTGGAGAGGAAACCTCAGGTTGCTGCCTCCGCTTCTTACAAAGATTTAGGACGCAGCAATGAATGGAGAGGAATCCCATGAGGCCCCTCACAACTCGGAGAGACACTGGCTTTCGTGAGGACTCATGGGTGTGTCCCTGAGGTCTCCATCATAACTCCTGAGGAACTTGCCACAACTCGACAAAAACCAAGAGGTTCTCCACTCCAGGCGAGATGAGGTCTTTTTCAGCTGTGGTGTCTCGACGGAAATCACAACTTCCCTCTTGAAACTCAAAAGCGTCTCTCACATCCTTCCTACAAGTGAAGAAGTACATCCTTGCTGTATTGACTGACACCACGGTGGCACCTGTGACAACCCTGTGGGAAAGCTTCGTGGGAATGAGTGAAATCCCTGTGTCAACTCGATCGGAAGCCTGATACTGCTACTACCGCTCAGAATGAAAGCAATTAGCATTTCTCCACAGGAGAAAAGGCCTGACTCCCCAGTGAAGACTCCAGAGGAACCTCAAGAACCATGTCAGCAGTGGAGAGGAANCTTGAATGTCACCTAGTGTGTCGACTCACACCACGGTGGCACGTGTGACAGCCCTGTGGGAAAGCCTCGTGGGAAAGACTCAGATCTCTGTTTCAACACGATGGGAAGCCTCACACTGCTACTACAGCTCGGGAGGAAAACGGACTAGCATGTCTCCACACGAGACAAGGCCTGGCTCCCTTGTGGAGTCTCCAGAGGAACCTCAAGAACCAAATCAGCACTGGAAAGGAAACGTCAGGTTGGGGCTTCTGCTCCTGAGAAATACTTAGGATGCAGCAACGAATGAAATGTAATCCCTTGAATCCTCTCGCCATTCTGAGAGACACTGGCCTTTCTGGAAGCCCCATGAGTGGGTCCCCGAGGTCTCCATCATAACTCGAGAGGCACCTGCCGCAACTTGAGAAAAACCTGGAGTTTCACCTCTCCAGGCGATATGAGGACATTTCCACTGTGGTGTCTCTATGGAAATCACAGCTTCCATCTTGAAACTCGAAATGGTTTTTCACACCCATGCTGCAAATCAAGAAGTTCTCTGACATATCCTTCTAGACTCGAGTGAAACAAGAGGGTCCCTCCACAACTCAAGAAGAGCCCTGTTTCACTCTCCTCAATGCGAGATGAGCATATTTCCCTGCTTCAGCGAGACATGATTCCTGGTGTTCCTTTCGCATCTCAAGTGGAGGCCTTCTCTCCAGGAAAGTCGAGATGAACTCCAAGGGTCGTGCAACCTTTCTGAAACACGCCCAAATGACTCATTCTACTCCAGCTAAAACTGATTTCGTAGCACTCCCTCGGTTGTTATCCAGAGTATCGACTCACACCATGGTGGCCCCTGTGACAGCCTTGTGGGAAAGCCTTGAGGAAAGACACAGATCCCTGTGACACCTCGACGGGAAGCTTGACTCTGCTGCTACACCTGGTGAGGAAAGCGGACTTGCATGACTCCACTCGAGACAAGGACGGACTCTCATGTGGAGACTCCAGAGGAACCCCAAGAACACTGTCTGTCGTCGCGAGGAAATTTCACGTTGCGGCCTGCGCTCCATTCAAAGACTTAAAATGCAGCACTGACTAGAGAGGAATCCTGAAAAGCCCTTCGCAAGTCGCATGAACCCTGGCCTTTCCTGAGGCCTCCTGAGCGGGTCCCTGAGGTCCCCGTCGTAACTCGAGAGGAACCTGCCGTAACTCGAGAAAAATCAGAAGGTTCTCCCCTCCAGGCGCGATCAGGCCCTTTGCCACTGCAGGGTCTCGAGGGATATCACACCTTCACTCTTGAACCTCGGAAGCGTCCTTCAAACGCTTACTGCAAGTTAAGAGGTTTCCTGATATAACTGTCTCCACTCGAGGAAAAGAACGAAGGTCCCTGCACAACTGAAGAGGATCCCGATTCTCCCCTCCTCATTGTGAGACGAGGGTTCCTTTCCCTTCTACTTCGAGATAAGGTTCTTGGCCATCCCGTCGCATCTGAAGAGGAGATGCTCTCCACAGGAATCTCGAGAGGAACTCCAGGAGTCGGGGCACCAAACCAAAAGAGGCACAAAAGTCTCAGTCGAATCCAGATGAATGTGATTACCCTGCAGTGCCTCGAAAGTCACCCTGTGTATCGACTCACACCATGGAGCCACGAGTTACAGCTCTGTGGGAAAGCTTCATGGGAAAGACTCAGATTCCTGTGTCAACTCGATGGGAAGTCTCACACTGCTACTACATCTTGGGAGGAAAATGGACTAGCATGTCTCCACACGAGACAAGCACTGGTTCGCCTTTGGAGTCTCCAGAGGAACCTCAAGAACCATGTCAGCACTGGAGAGGAAACCTCAGGTTGCTGCCTCCGCTTCTTACAAAGATTTAGGACGCAGCAATGAATGGAGAGGAATCCCATGAGGCCCCTCACAACTCGGAGAGACACTGGCTTTCGTGAGGACTCATGGGTGTGTCCCTGAGGTCTCCATCATAACTCCTGAGGAACTTGCCACAACTCGACAAAAACCAAGAGGTTCTCCACTCCAGGCGAGATGAGGTCTTTTTCAGCTGTGGTGTCTCGACGGAAATCACAACTTCCCTCTTGAAACTCAAAAGCGTCTCTCACATCCTTCCTACAAGTGAAGAAGTACATCCTTGCTGTATTGACTGACACCACGGTGGCACCTGTGACAACCCTGTGGGAAAGCTTCGTGGGAATGAGTGAAATCCCTGTGTCAACTCGATCGGAAGCCTGATACTGCTACTACCGCTCAGAATGAAAGCAATTAGCATTTCTCCACAGGAGAAAAGGCCTGACTCCCCAGTGAAGACTCCAGAGGAACCTCAAGAACCATGTCAGCAGTGGAGAGGAAACTTGAGGTTCCAGCCTTCGCTCCTGACAAACACTTAGGTAGCAGCACCGAAAGGAGAGGAATCCCTCGAGTCCCCTCGCAACTCAGAGTGACACTGGCCTTTCCTGAAAGCTCATGAGTGTGTCCCAGAGTTCTCCATCGTAACTCGAGAAGACCCTGCCGCAACTCGAGAAAAACCAGGAGGTTCTGTCCTCCAGGCGAGATGAGCCCTTTTTCGGCTGAAGGGTCTCGAGGGAAATCACACCTTCCTTCCTGAACTTCGGAAGCGTCCTACAAACACTTGCTGGAAGTTAAGACGTTCCCCGGCATATCAGTCTCCACTCGAGTAGAGAAACAAAGTTCCCTGCACAACTCAGGAGGATCCCCAGTCTCCCCTCCTCAGTGTGAGACGAGGATTCCTTTCCTGCTTTGTCGAGAAATGATTCCTGGCCTTCCCGTCGCATCTCAAGAGGAGGCGCTCTCCATAGGAACTTGAGAGGAACTCCAGGAGTCAGGCAACCAAACAAAAGTGGCACAAAAGTCTCAGTCGAATCCAGATGAACGTGATTTCCCTGCAGTGCCTCGAATGTCACCCCGTGTATCGACTGACACCACAGTGGCACGTGTTACAGCTCTCTGGGAAAGCCATTTGGAAATGTCTCAGATCCCTTTGTCAACTAAATGGGAAGCTTCTAACTGCTACTAGAGCTCTGGAAGAAAGCGAACTGGCATGTCTCCACGAGAGACAAGGCCTGAATCCCCTCTGGAGACTCCAGAGGAACCTCAAGAACCATGTCAGCACTGGAGAGGAAACCTCAGTTCCGGCCTTTGCTCCTGACAAGCACTTAGGAAGCAGCACCGAATGGAGAGGAATCCCGCAAGTCTCTTAGCAACTTGGAGAGACACTGGCCTTTCCTGAGGCCTCATGAGTGGGTCCCAGAAGTCTCCATCGTAACTCGAGAGGACCCTGTTGCAACTCGAGAATAACCTGGAGGTTCTGCCCTCCAGGCAAGATGAGGCCCTTTTTTGTTGTGGTGTCTCGACAGAAATCACACCTTCCCTCTTGAACCTCGAAATCGTCCTTCACACCCTTGCTGCAAGTCAAAAAATTCTCTGACATATCCGTCTCCACTCGAATGAAACAGCGAGGGTCCCTCTACAAGTCAAGAGGAGCCCTGTTTCCCTCTTTTCAATGTGAGATGACGTTTTCTTTTCCTGCTTTGACTAGACATGATGTCTGGCATTCCCTTCACATCTCAAATGGAGTCCTTCTCTACAGGAAAGACGAGAGGAACACCATGGGTACTGCAACCATTCCGAAAGACCATCATATGACTCAAACCACTCCAGCTCATGCTGATTTCCCTTCACCTACTCGAATGTTACCCAGAGTATCGACTCACACCATATTGGCACCTGCGACAGCCCGGTGGAAAAGCCTTGAGGGAAGGAACAGATTCCTGTGCCAACTCGACAGGAAGCATGACTCTGCTGCTACAGCTGGGGTGGAAAGTGGACGTACATGTGTCCACTACAGACGAGGCCTGAATCCCATGTGGAGACTCCAGAGGAACCCCAAGAATCCTGTCTTCAGTGGAGAGAAACTTCAGGTTGTGGCCTATGCTCCAGAAAAGGATAAGATGCGGGACCGACTGGAGAGGAATCCCAAGGAGCCCCTCTCAACTCCCCTTGACACTGGCCTTTCCTGAGTCCTCCTGAGCGGGTCGCTGAGGTTCCCGTCGTAACTCGAGAGGAACCTGCCGTAACTCGGAAAGAACCAGGAGGTTCTCCCCTCCAGGCGAGATGAGGCCTTTTTCCACTGCAGGGTCTCGAGGGAAATCACATCTTCCCTCTGGAACTTTAGAAGCGTCTTTCAAACACTTGAGGCTAGTTAAAAAATTTCCTGACATATCTGTCTAAAATCGAGTAGAACAATGAAGGTATCTTCACAACTGAAGAGGATCCCCATTCTCCCCTCTTCAGTGTGAGACGAGGGTTCCTTTCCGTGATTCGTCGAGAAATGATTCCTGCGTTCCCATTGCATCTCAAGAGGAGGCGCTTTCCACAGGAAACTCGAGAGGAACTCCAGGTTTCGGGTCTGCAAAAAAGAAAAGAGGAGCAAAAATCTCAGTTGAATCCAGATGAATGTGATTAAACTGCAGTTCCTCGAATGTAACCCGGTGTATCGACCCCCACCACGGTGGCACCTAGGAAAACTCTGTGGGAAAGCCTCGTGGGAAAGCCTCAGATCTCTGTGTCAACACGATGGGAAGCCTCACACTGCTACTACAGCTCGGGAGGAAAATGGACTAGCATGTCTCCACACGAGACAAGGCCTGGCTTCCCTGTGGAGTCTTCAGAGGAACCTCAAGAACAAGATCAGCACTGGAGAGGAAAACTCAGTTTGCAGCTTCTGCTCCTGAGAAAGGCTTAGGATGCAGCAACGAATGAAGTGTAATCCCTTGAATCCCCTCGCAAATTGGAGATACACTGGCCTTTCTGGAGGCATCATGAGTGCCCCCTGAGGTCTCCATCGTAACTCGAGAGGCACCTGCCGCAACTCGAGAAAAACCTGGAGTTTCTCCCCTCCAGGCGAGATGAGGACATTTCCACTGCGATGTCTCTATGGAAATCACACCTTCCATCTTGAATCTCGAAAGTGTTTTTCACAGCCATGCTGCGAGTCAAGAAATTCTCCGACATATGCTTCTAGACTCGAGTGAAAGAAGAGGTTCCCTCCAGAACTCAAGAGGATCCCCGTTTCACTCTCCTCAATGCGAGATGGGCGTTTTTCCCTGCTTCGGTGAGACATGATTCCTGGTGTTCCTTTCACATCCCAAGTGGAGGCCTTCTCTACAGGAACATCAAGATGAACTCCAGGGGTCATGCAACCATTCCGAAACACCCCCCTATGACTCAATCTAATCCAGCTAAACCTGATTTCGTAGCACTGTCTCGGATGTTACCCAGAGTATCGACTCACACCATGGTGGCCCCTCTGACAGCCTTGTGGGATAGCCTTGAGAAAAGACACAGATCCCTGTGACACCTCGACGGGAAGCTTGACTCTGCTGCTACAGCTGGGGAAGAAAGTGGACTTGCATGTCTCCACTCTAAACGAGGAAGGACTCCCATGTGGAGACTCCAGAGAAACCCCAAGAACCCTGTCTGCATGGCGAGGAAATTTTAGGTTGCAGCCTACGTTCCAGACAAGGACTTAAGATGCGGCACAGACTGGAGAGGAATCCTGAAAAGCCCCTCGCAACTCGCATGAATCCTGGCCTTTCCTGAGGCCTGCTGAGCGGGTTCCTGAGGTCTTCATCGTAACTCGAGAGGAACCTGGCACAACTCGAGGAAAACCCAGAGGTTCTCCGCTCCAGGCGAGATGAGGCCTTTTTCCGCTGTGGTATCTCGACGGATATCACACCTTCCCTCTTGAAACTCAAAAGCGTCTCTCACATCCTTGCTGCAAGTCAAGAAGTACATCTTGCTGTATCGACTGACACAACGGTGGCATGTGTGACAGCCCTGTGGGAAAGCTTCGAGGGAATGCCTCAGATCCCTGTGTCAACTCGATGGGAAGCCTCACACTGCTACTACCGCTCAGATGGAAAGCAAACTAGCATTTCTCCACATCAGAAAAGGCCTGACTCCCCTGTGGAGATTCCAGAGGAACCTCAAGAACCATGTCAGCAGTGGAGAGAAAAATTGAGGTTCCAGCCTTCGCTCCTGACAAACACTAAGGTAGCAGCACCGAAAGGAGAGGAATCGCTTGAGTCCCCTCGCACCTTGGAGTGACACTGGCCTTTCCAGAGAGCTCATGAGTGTGTCCCAGAATTCTCCACCGTAACTCAAGAAGACTCTGCCTCAACTCGAGAAAAAACAGAAGGTTCTGCCCTCCAGGAGAGATGAGGCCCTTTTCGGCTGAAGGGTCTCGAGGGAAATAACACCTTCCTTCTTGAACCTCGGAAGCATCCTAAAAACGCTTGCTGCAAGTTAAGACTTTCCCCGGCATATCAATCTCCACTCGAGTAGAAAGAAAAAGTTCCCTGAACAACTCAGGAGGATCCCCAGTCTCCCCTCCTCAGTGTGAGACGACGGTTCATTTCCTGCTTCATCGAGAAATGATTCCTGGCCTTCCCTTACCATCTCAAGAGGAGGCGCTCTTCACAGGAAACTTGAGAGGAACTCCAGGAGTCGGGCAACCAAACCAAAAGAGGCGCAAAAGTCTCAGTCGTAACTTCAGGTTCCAGCCTTCGCTCCTGACAAACACTTAGGTAGCAGCACCGAAAGGAGAGGAATCCCTCTAGTCCCCTCGCAACTCGGAGTGAAACTGGCCTTTCCTGTCAGCTCATGGGTGTGTCCCAGAGTTCTCCATCGTAACTCAAGAAGACCCTGGTGCAACTCAAGAAAAACCAGGAGGTTCTACCCTCCAGGTCAGATGAGGCCCTTTTCGGCTAAAGGGTCTCGAGTGAAATCACACCTTCCTTCTTGAACCTCGGTAGTGTCCTACAAACACTTGCTGCAAGTTAAGACGTTCCCCGGCATATCAGTCTTCACTCGAGTAGAAAAACAAAGTTTCCTGCACAACTCAGGAGGATCCACAGTCTCCCCTCCTCAGTGTGAGACGAGTGTTCCTTTCCTGCTTCATCGAGTAATGATTCCTGGCCTTTCCGTGGCATCTCAAGAGGAGGCGCTCTCCACAGGAAACTTGAGAGGAACTCCAGGAGTCGGGCAACCAAACCAAAAGAGGTGCAAAAGTCTCAGTCGAATCCAGATGAACGTGATTTCCCTGCAGTGCCTCGAATGTCACCCCGTGTATCGACTGACACCACGGTGGCACGTGTTACATCCCTGTGGGAAAGCCACGTGGGAATGCCTCAGTTCCCTGTGTCAACTCGATGGGAAGCCTCACACTGCTACTACAGCTCGGGAAGAAAGCGACCTAGCATTTCTCCACATGAAACAAGGCCTGACTCCCCTGTGGAGACTCCAGAGGAGCCTCAAGAACAATGTCAGCACTGGAGAGGAAACCTCAGGTTCTGGCCTTTGCTCCTGACAAACACTTAGGGAGCAGAAACGAATGGAGAGGAATCGTGCAAGTCTCTTAGCAACTCGGAGAGACACTGGCCTTTCCTGAGGCCTCCTGAGTGGGTCCAAGAGGTCTCCATCGTAACTCGAGAGGACCCTGCTGCAACTCGAGAATAACCATGAGGTTCTGCCCTCCCGGCGAGATGAGGCCCTTTTTCGTTGCGGTGTCTCGACTGAAATCACACCTTTCCTCTTGAACCTCGAAAGCGTCCTTCACACCCTTGCTGCAAGTGAAGAAGTTCTCTGACATATCCGTCTCCACTCAAGCGAAACAGTGAGGGTTCCTCCACAACTCAAAAGGAGCCCTGTTTCCCTCTCCTCAATGTTAGATGAGGTTTTCTTTTCCTGCTTCGACTAGACATGATGCCTGGCGTTTCCTTCACATCTCAAGTAGAGTCCTTCTCTACAGGAAAGTCGAGAGGAACTCCACGGGTGGTGCAACCATTCTGAAAGACCACCATATGACCCAAACCACTCCAGTTTAAGCTGACTTCACTGCACCTCCTCGAATATTACCCAGAGTATCGAATCACACCATGTTGGCCCCTGTGACAGCCCTGTGGGAAAGCCTCGTGGGAATGCCACAGATATTTGTGTCAACTCGATGTGAAGCCTCACACTGCTACTACCGCTCGGAAGGAAAGCAAACTAGCATTTCTCCACACGAGAAAAGGCCTGACTCCCTGTGGAGACTACAGTGGAACCTCAAGAACCATGTCAGCAGTGGAGAGGAAACTTCAGGTTCCAGCCTTCGCTCCTGACAAACACTTAGGTAGCAGCACCGAAAGGAGAGGAATCCCTCGAGTCCCCTCGCAACTCGGAGTGATACTGGCATTTCCTGAGAGCTCATGAGTGTTTCCCAGAGTTCTCTATCGCAACTTGAGAAGACCCACCACAACTCGAGAAAACCCAGGAGGTTCTGCCTTTCAGGCGAGATGAGGCCTTTTTCCGCTGTGGTGTCTCGACAGAAATCACACCTTTCTTCTTGAAACTCGAAAGCGTCCTTCACACTCTTGCAGCAACTTCAGACGTTCTCTGACATATCCGTCTCCACTCGAGCGAAACAGCGAGAGTCCCTCCACAATTCAAGAGGAGCCCCGTTTCCCTCTCCTCAATGCGAAATGACGTTTTCTTTTCCTGCTTCGACTAGACATGATGCCTAGCGTTCCCTTCGCAACTCAATTGGAGTCCTTCTCTACAGGAAAGTGTAGAGGAACTCCACTGGTGGTGCAAACATTCCGAAAGACCACCATATGACTCAAACCACTCCAGCTGAAGCTGATTTCCTGCACTTCCTCGAATGTTACCCAGAGTATCGACTCACACCATGTTGGCCCTGTGACACCCCTGAGGGAAAGCCTTGAAGGAAGGAACAGATCCCTGTGTCACTCGACAGGAAGTCTGACTTTGCTGCTACAGCTCGGGAGGAATGCGGACGTGCATGTCTCCACTCCAGACGAGGCCTGAATCTCATGTGGAGACTCAAGAGGAAGCCCAAGAACGCTGTCTTCAGTGGAGAGAAACTTCAGGTTGTGGCCTACGTTCCAGACAAAGACTTAAGATGCAGCACTGACTGAAGAGGAATCCCAAGAAGCCCCTCTCAACTCGCCTTGGCACTGGCCTTTCCTGAGGCCTCCTGAGCGGTTTTACTACAGCTCGGTAGGATAACGGACTAGCATGTCTCCACACGAGACAAGGCCTGGCTCCCCTGTGGAGTCTCCAGAGGAGCCACAAGAACCAGATTATCACTGGAGAGGAAAAATCAGGTTGCGACTTCTGCTCCAGAGAAAGACTTAGAATGCAGCAACGAATGGAGAGAAATCCCACGAGGCCTCTAGCCACTTGGAGAGACACTGGCCTTTCATGAGACTTCATGAGTGTGTCCCTGAGGTCTCCATCGTAAATCGAGAGGAACCTGCCACAACTCGAGAAAAACCCAGAGGTTCCCCCCTCTAGGCGAGATGAGGCCTTTTTCCTCTGTGGTTTCTCGCTGGAAATCACACCTTCCTTCTTGAAACTCGAAAGCATCTCTCACATCCTTGCTGCACGTCAAGAAGTACATCCTTGCTGTATTGACTCACACCACGGTGGCACGTGTTACAGCCCTGTGGGAAAGCCTCGTGGGAATGTCTCAGATCCCTGTGTCAACTCGATGGGAAGTCTCACACTGCTACTACCGCTCAGAAGGAAAGCAAACTAGAATTTCTCCACACGAGAAAAGCCCTGACTCCCCTGTGGAGACTCCAGTGGAACCTCAAGAATCATGTTAGCAATGGAGAGGAAAATTCAGATTCCAGCATTCGCTCCTGACAAACACTTAAGTATCAGCACCGAAAAGAAAGGAATCCCTAGAATCCCCTCGAAACTCGGAGTGTCACTGGCCTTTCCTGAGAGCTCATGAGTGTGTCCCAGAATTCTCCATTGTAACTCGAGAAGACCCTGCCACAACTCGAGAAAAACCAGGAAGTTCGGCCCTCCAGGGGAGATGAGGCCGTTTTCAGCTGAAGGGTCTCGAAGAAAATCACACATTTCTTCTTGAACCTCGGAAGCGTCCTACAAACGCTTGCTGAAAGTTAAGACTTTCCCGGGCATATCAGTCTCCACTCGAGTAGAAAAACAAAGTTCCCTGCACAACTCAGGAGGATCCCCAGTCTCCCCTCCTCAGTGTGAGACCAGGGTCNGTCTCGAAGAAAATCACACATTTCTTCTTGAACCTCGGAAGCGTCCTACAAACGCTTGCTGAAAGTTAAGACTTTCCCGGGCATATCAGTCTCCACTCGAGTAGAAAAACAAAGTTCCCTGCACAACTCAGGAGGATCCCCAGTCTCCCCTCCTCAGTGTGAGACCAGGGTCCCTTTCTTGCTTCGTCGAGAAATGATTCCTGGCCTTCCCGTCGCATCTCAAGAGGAGACGCTTTCTACAGGAACCTGAGAGGAACACCAGGAGTCGGGCAACCAAATCAAAAGAGGTACAAAATTCTCAGTCAAATCCAGATGAACGTGATTACCCTGCAGTGCATCGAATATCACCTCGTGTATCGACTGACACCACGGTCGAAGGTGTTACAGCCCTGTGGGAAAGCCACTTGCGAATGTCTCATATCTCTGTGTCAACTCGATGGGAAGCCTCACACTGCTACTATAGCTCGGGAAGAAAGCGAACTAGCATTTCTCCACACGAGACAAGGCCTGACTCCCATGTGGAGACTTCTGAGGAACCTCAAGAACCATGTCAGCACTGGAGAGGAAACCTCAGGTTCTGGCCATTGCTCCTGACAAGCAATTAGAAAACAGCAACGAATGGAGAGAAATCCCACGAGGTCCCTCGCAACCCAGAGAGACACTGGCCTTTCCTGAGGCCTCATGAGTGTGTCCCTGGGGTCTCCATCGTAACTCGAGAGGAAACTGCCACAACTCGGAAAAAACCCAGAGGCTCTCCCCTCCAGGCTAGATGAGGCCTTTTTCCGCTGTGGTGTCTCGACGGAAATCACACCTTCCCTCTTGAAACTCGAAAGCGTCTCTCACATCCTTGCTGCAAGTCAAGAAGTACATCCTTGCTGTATCGACTGAAACCACGGTGGCACGTGTGACAGCCCTTTGGGAAAGCCTCGTGGGAATGCCTCAGATCCCTGAGTCAACTCGATGGGAAGCCTCACACTGCTACTACCGCTCGGAAGGAAAGCAAATTAGCATTTCTCCACACGAGAAAAGGCCTGACCCCCCTGTGGAGACTCCAGACGAACTTCAAGAACCATATCAGCCATGGAGAGGAAACTTCAGTTTCCAGCCTTTGCTCCTGACAAACGATTAGGTAGCAGCACCGAAAGGAGAGGAATCCCACGGATCTCCTCGTAACTCGGAGTCACACTGGCCTTTCCTAAGAGCTCATGAGTGTGTCCCAGAGTTCTCCATCGTAACTCGAGAAGACCAGCCACAACTCGAGAAGAACCAGGAGGTTCTGCCCTCCAGGCGACATGAGGCCCTTTTCGGCTGAATGGTCTCCAGGGAAATCACACCTTCCTTCTTGAACCTCGAAAGCGTCCTACAAACGCTTGCTGCAAGTTAACACGTTCCCCCGCATATCAGTCTCCACTCGAGTATAAAAACAAATTTCCCTGCACAACTCATGAGGATCCCCAGTCTCCCCTCTTCAGTGTGAGACGAGGGTTCCTTTCCTGCTTCGTCGAGAAATGATTCCTGGCCTTCCTGTCGCATCTCAAGAGGAGGCGCTCTCCACAGGAAAATAGAGACAAACTCCAGGAGTCGGGCAACCAAACTAAAAGAGGCGGAAAAGTCTCAGTCGAATCCAGACGAACGTGATTTACCTGCAGTGCCTCGAATGTCACCCCGTGTATCGACTGACACCACGGTGGCACGTGTTACAGCCCTGTGGGAAAGCCACGTGGGAATGCCTCAGATCCCTGTGTCAACTCGATGAAAAGACTCACACTGCTACTACAGAGTGGGAAAAAAGTAAACTAGCATTTCTCCACACGAAACAAGGCCTGACTCGCCTGTGGAGACTCCAGAGGAACCTCAAGAACCATGTCAGCACTGGAGAGGAAACCTCAGGGTCTGGCTTTGCTTCTGAAAAAGACTTAGGAAGCAGCACCGAACGGAGAGGAATCCCGCAAGTCTCTTATCAACTCGGAGAGACACTGGCCTTTCCTGAGTCCTCATGAGTGGGTCCCAGAGGTTTGATCATAACTCGAGAGGACCCTGCTGCAATTCGAGAATAACAATGAGGTTCTTCCCTCCAGGCGAGATGAGACCCTTTTTCGTTGCGGTGTCTCGATGGAAATCACACCTTCCCTCTTGAACCTCGAAGGCGTCCTTCACACCCTTGCTGCAAGTAAAGATATTCTCTGATATATCCGTCTCTACTCGAGCGAAACAGCGAGGGTCCCTCCACAACTCAAGAGGAGCCCCGTTTCACTCTCCTTAATGTGAGATGACGTTTTATTTTCCTGCTTCGACTAGGCATGATGCCTGGCGTTCCCTTCGCATCTCAAGTGGAGTCCTTCTCTACAGGAAAGTCGAGAGGAACTCCACGTTTTGGTGCAACCATTCCGAAAGACCACCATATTACTCAAACCACTCCATCTGAAGCTGATTTCCCTGCACCTCCTCGAATGTTTCCCATAGTATTGACTAATATCACGTTGGCCCCTGCCACAGCCCTGTGGAAAAGCCTTGAGGGAAGGAACAGATCCCTGTGTCAACTCGACAGGAAGCCTCATTCTGCTGCTTCAGCTGGGGAGGAAATTGGACATGCATGTCTCCACTCCAGACCAGCCCTGAATCCCATGTGGAGACTCCAGAGGAACACCAAGAACCCTATCTTCAGTGGAGAGAAACTTTAGGTTGCAGCCTATGCTCCAGACAAGGACTTAAGATGTGATGCCTGGCGTTCCCTTCGCATCTCAAGTGGAGTCCTTCTCTACAGGAAAGTCGAGAGGAACTCCACGTTTTGGTGCAACCATTCCGAAAGACCACCATATTACTCAAACCACTCCATCTGAAGCTGATTTCCCTGCACCTCCTCGAATGTTTCCCATAGTATTGACTAATATCACGTTGGCCCCTGCCACAGCCCTGTGGAAAAGCCTTGAGGGAAGGAACAGATCCCTGTGTCAACTCGACAGGAAGCCTCATTCTGCTGCTTCAGCTGGGGAGGAAATTGGACATGCATGTCTCCACTCCAGACCAGCCCTGAATCCCATGTGGAGACTCCAGAGGAACACCAAGAACCCTATCTTCAGTGGAGAGAAACTTTAGGTTGCAGCCTATGCTCCAGACAAGGACTTAAGATGTGGTACCAACTGGAGAGGAATCCCAAGAAGCCCCTCTCAACTCGCCTTGGCACTGGTCTTTCCTGAAGCCTCCTGATCGGGTCACTGAGGTTCCCGNCTGAATCCCATGTGGAGACTCCAGAGGAACACCAAGAACCCTATCTTCAGTGGAGAGAAACTTTAGGTTGCAGCCTATGCTCCAGACAAGGACTTAAGATGTGGTACCAACTGGAGAGGAATCCCAAGAAGCCCCTCTCAACTCGCCTTGGCACTGGTCTTTCCTGAAGCCTCCTGATCGGGTCACTGAGGTTCCCGTCGTAACTCGAGAGGAACCTGCCATAACTCGAGAAAAACCAAGAGGTTCTCCCCTCCAGGCGAGATGAGGCCTTTTTCCGCTGCAGGGTCTCAAGGGAAATCACACCTTCCCTCTGGAACTTCAGAAACGTCGTTCAAAGACTTGAGGCTAGTCAAAAAATTCCCTGACATATCTGTCTCCAGTCGAGTAGAACAACAAAGGTATCTTCACAAATGAAGAGGATCCCATTCGCCCCTCTTCAATGTGAGACGAGGGTTCCTTTCCCTGATTCATAGAGAAATGATTCCTGCCTTCCCATCGCATCTCAAGAGGAGGCGCTCTCCACAGGAAACTCGAAAGGAACTCCAGGGTTTGGGCCTGCAAAAAAAAAAAAAAGAGGAGCGGAAGTCTCAGTCGAATCCAGATGAACATGATTAAACTGCAGTTCCTCGAATGTCACCCAGTGTATCGACTCACACCATGGTGTGACAGCTCTGTGGGAAAGCCTCGTGGGAAAACCTCAGATCTCTGTGTCAACACGATGGGAAGCCTCACAATGCTACTACAGCTCGGGAGGAAAATTGACAAGCATGTCTCAACACGAGACAAGTTCTGGCTCCCCTGTGGAGTCTCCAGAGGAACCTCAAGAACCAGATCAGCACTGGAGAGGAAACCTCAGGTTGCGGCTTCTGCTCCTGAGAAAGACTTAGGATGCAGCAACGAATGAAGTGTAATCCGTTGAATCCCCTCACAAATCGGAGAGACACTGGCCTTTCCGGAGGCATCCTGAGTGGGTCCCTGATGTCTCCATTGTAACTCGAGAGGCACCTGCCGCAACTCGAGAAAAACCTGAAGTTTCTCCCCTCCAGGTGAGAGGAGGACATTTCCGCTGCGGTGTCTGTACGGAAATCACACCTTCCATCCTGAAACTCGAAAGCGTTTTTCACAACCAGGCTTCAAGTCAAGAAGTTCTCCGACATATCCTTCTAGACTCGAGTGAAACAAGAGGGTCCCTTCACAACTCAAGAGGATCCCTGTTTCACGCTCCTCAATGCGAGATGAGCGTATTTCCCTGCTTCAGCGAGACATGATTCCTGACGTTCCTTTCGCATCTCAAGTGGAGGCCTTCTCTACAGGAACATCGACATGAACTCCAGGGGTCGTACAACCATTCCAAAACACCCCCATATGACTCATTCTACTCCAGCTAAAGCAGATTTCGTATCACTGCCTCAGATGTTACCCAGAGTATCGACTCACAACATGGTGGCCCCTGTGACAGCCTTGTGGGAAAGCCTTGAGGAAAGACACAGATCCCTGTGACACCTCGACAGGAAGCTTGACTCTGCTGCTACAGGTGAGGAGGAAAGCGGACTTGCATGTCTCCACTCGAGACGAGGACGGACTCCCATGTGGAGACTCCAGAGGAATCCCAAGAACCCTGTCTGCAGTGGCGAAGGAATTTGAGGTTGCGGCCTATACTCCAGACAAGGACTTAAGATGCGGCACTTACTGGAGAGGAATCCTGAAATGCCCCTCGCACCTCGCATGAACCCTGGCCTTTCCAGAGGCCTCCTGAGCGGGTCCCTGAGGTCCCCATCGTAACTCGAGAGGAACCTGCCCTAACTCGAGAAAAACCAGGAGGTTCTCCCCTCCGGGCCAGATGAGGCCCTTTTCCACTGCACAGTCTCGAGGGAAATCACACCTTCACTCTTGAACCTCAAAAGGGTCCTTCAAAAGCTTGTTGCAAGTCAAGATGTTTCCTGACATATCTGTCTCCACTCGAGGAGAAGAACGAAGGTCCCTGCACAACTCAAGAGGATCCTGATTCTCCCCTCCTCATTGTGAGACGAGGGTTCCTTTCCCTTCTACGTAGAGAAATGATTCTTGGCCATCCCATCGCATCTCAAGAGGAGGCGCACTCCACAGGAATCTCGAGAGGAATTCCATGAGTCAGGCCACCAAACCAAAAGAGGCACAAAAGTCCCAGTCAAATCCAGATGAATATGATTACCCTGCAGTGCCTCGAAAGTCACCTCGTGTATCGACTCACAAAATGGTGGCACGTGTGACAGCTCTGTGTGAAAGACTCAGATTCCTGGGTCAACACGATGGGAAGCCGCACACTGCTACTACGTCTTGGGAGGAAAATGGACGAGCATGTCTTCACACGAGACAAGGCCTGGTTCGCTTTGGATTCTCCAGAGAAACCTCAAGAACCACGTCAGCACTGGAGAGGAAAACTCAGGTTGCGGCCTCCGCTCCTGACAAAGATTTAGGACGCAGCAATGAATGGAGAGGAATGCAACGAGGCCCCCTCGCATCTCGGAGAGACACTGGCCTTTTCTGAGGCCTCATGAGTGTGTCTATTAGGTCTCCATCATAACTCGAGAGGAACCTGCCCAAACTCGAGAAAAAACCAGAGGTTCTCCCCTCCAGGCGAGATGAGGCCTTTTTCCTCTGTGGCGTCTCGACGGAAATCACATCTTCCCTCTTGAAAGTCGAAAGCGTCACTCACATCCTTGCTGCAAGTCAAGAAGTACATCCTTGCTGTATCGACTGACACCACGGTGGCACGTGTGACAGCCCTGTGGGAAAGCTTCGTGGGAATGCCTCAGATCCCTGTGTCAACTGGATGGGAAGTCTCACACTGCTACTACCGCTCGGAAAGAAAGCAAACTAGCATTCCTCCACACCAGAAAAGGCCTGACTCCCCTGTGGAGACTCTAGAGGAACCTCAAGAACCATGTCAGTAGTGAAGAGTAAACTTCAGTTTCCAGCCTTCGCTCCTGACAAACACTTAGGTGGATGGGAAGTCTCACACTGCTACTACCGCTCGGAAAGAAAGCAAACTAGCATTCCTCCACACCAGAAAAGGCCTGACTCCCCTGTGGAGACTCTAGAGGAACCTCAAGAACCATGTCAGTAGTGAAGAGTAAACTTCAGTTTCCAGCCTTCGCTCCTGACAAACACTTAGGTAGCAGCACCGAAAGGAGAAAAATCCCTCGAGTCCCCTCGAAACTTGCAGTGACACTGGCCTTTCTTGAGAGCCCATGAGTGTGTCCCAGAGTTCTCCATCGTAACTCGAGGAGACCCTGCCGCAACTCGAGAAAAACCAGGATCTTTTTCACTCTCCTCTTTCACTTTCATCAAGAGGGTCTTTAGTTCTTCACTTTCTGCCATAAAGGTAGTGTCATCTGCGTATCTGAGGCTATTGATATTTCTCCCTGCTCAGCTGGGTGTCCACAATTGAGTTCAAGTCTGATGTTAACTGTCCAGAGTTTGCATCAGATCCCACAAGTGAAAGGGCAAGGTCTCTAACAAGACCACCCTTATCCACACACCAGCCACAAGTGAGGTCCCCAGGCTACCCACATTTCTACCATCTTGGGTATAAATTCAGTGGTTTCTATGATGTCTTCTGATTCAGCAGTTCACTAGAATGACTCACCAAACTCAGGGAAGCACTGTACTTACAATTACCATTTTATTACAAAGCAGGCAAATGAACATCCAAGATGAATACACACATAGGCCCAAATCCTGGGGAGTGAGAGGGTATGACTCAGCTCCTATGCCTTCTCCTCCTGGAATCCAGGTGTGTTCACCAACCAGGAAGCCCTTCCGGCCTCCTTGCTTTGTTTGTTACTATTATTATTTTTTTTTGTAATCAAGGTTTCATCACGTGGACATGGTTGATTCAATCACTGACCAGTGACTGAACTCAATCTCCAGTCACTCTTCCATTCCCAGGGGTCAGAGGAGGGGCTGAAACCCAACCTTGTAATCTTGTGGTTGGTTTTTCTGACCTTAGTCTGGATGCTGAAATTATCTCCCGGCACTACCCTGAGTCATCTCGTTAGCATAAACTCAGGTGTGGCTTCCTAGGTGGGGCCCTTGGTAAAGAACCCACCTGCCAATGCAGGAGATTTAGGAGATGAGGTTGCGATTCCTGGGTCAGGAAGATCCAGTGGAGAAGGGCGTGGCAACCCACTCCAGTATTCTTGCCTGATAAATTCGATGGAAGAGGAACCTGGTGGGTGACAGTCATGGGGTTGGGGTTGCAAAGAGTGCAACGCAACTGAGGACACACACATACACACACAGGTGTGGTTAAAAAAAAAAAAAAAAAGGTCTCATTATGAATTTAAAAGGATACTCCTAAAGTTTATACTTTAAAAGGATAACTCAGGATAGCCCAAGATCTTCTGAAGCTCTGTGCCAGACCAGAGACAAAGACCACCTATGTTCTTTATCATATCACAGCGGTCTGGAGTAGGTAGGTTCTAACTAGGAGCACCGATGATACCTACCTCCCACCCCTGGAGCTGCAGGCGGCCCCCAACCATCAGAGATGGATCTGTTTCTGGGAACGGGAGAGGAACTGGAGATTGAGTTCAATCACTGGTCACTACTTCAGATCGAGCGGTCTTCCTTTGTATGGACAGAGTCTGAGCTGTTTGGTTTTTGTGTATCTATAATTTAATTGATTATTTTGGACCCTTCTGGATCTTCGCTGCCGTGAGGGCGGCGAGTGGGAGCTCCTGTCTAGTTGCGGGGGGTGGGCTTCTCACTGCGGTGTCTTCTCTTGCTGTGGACCACGGCTCTAGAGGGCAGGCTCAGTGGTTGTGGTGCTCGGGCTTAGTTGCTCCTCGGATCTTCCCGGATCAGGGATGGAACCCGCGTCTCCTGCCCTGGTAGGCGGATTCTTTACCACTGAGCCACCAGGGAAGCCCTGAGCTCTTTCTTTAAAAAGCCCATTACTCTGTTTTTAGTCCTATCTGATATCCTTGCCTGTTCAGTGCCCCTCTCTTCTCCTGAGAGCCAGACCAACGGGGGCCAAGCCCAGCAGCAGCAGGTCCCAAGGAAACGAGGAATAATCGCCAGCCAGCAACTCGCACTCTGCCCGCTACTTCCTTCAGCGTGACTTCCGGATTAAGTGTGCAGAGCCATTTCCTTATTCCCCTGACTTCTAACAGCCCTTTCTCAACCGCGTATTTTCGCCAGTGTTAACTTGGGAGGGAAAGCTTGCACCTCATTCTGTGTGACTTACGAATTGCCACACATCAAATGGACGTGTTTGATTCAGAAGCATACATTTCAATGTTTAAAATATGAGGCGTGTTCGAGAGATGCCATTTCACTTAGCAGTCAGTGCGAACATCATTTTTTGAAATGCTCCCCATTTCCGTGATGTAGCCAAAGCTTTATTTATCATCAGATTTGCATTTTGTGATGTACTCTTGAGCCAGCCAAACTCATCTAAAAGCGAGCTCATTTAATGCAAAGTAGATTTAAATGTGACTGCTTTAAAATGGACCACCCTGTTTAAATGCTCCTCCGGATGTAATTAGAAGAAACTTGAGTTCCATAGGCAGAAAAAAAAAAAAAAGGCAAGCTAAATGAGCTCCTTCTCCCTGGGTAATTTCTGACCACGCACCAATAAAACTGCTTATCAAGAAATGATTTATTTTAAATGTAACTTTCCCACAAACAGTGTAATAGGTAGTTTAGGGATGACAACCGCATTCGAATAGACATCCAAAATGAAAAAAATTATGGTGTTTCCCACTTTCAGTATCCCTTAACTCTTCAGACAGAGAGAAAAAGAGAAAAGGGGAAGGAGAGAAAGAGAGAGAAAAAGAAACACATGATGCAAAAAAAGAGAGAAAAGGAGAAGAAAAAGAGTAGGGTTATGAGACAGTCTAAACTCCACATATTCAGAAACATTATCTCACGAGTAAACTAAGATTCTGTTTCTTAACTCCACTTACATCGCAGCCACAATGACTGATGGAAATATTATTTGGGAGCTGTTCACATAATACATCACCATCCAAGTAAGATCTGGTAGTATGAGCATGCTTGTCAAATCTCCCATCCCGTACACTGAACCTCAGAACAGCACTACCGTCTCCCGAGTCCTGGTGGATCCAAGCTGGGTGCCAGCCATTAAAAATAAAAGCCCGTTAAACTTTGAGGACATACTTGCACATTTTTGGGAGCCGCCAAGCTTTCAAGAGTTGAGCCAGTTCAGTGGTGATATCACCAGACCAGCGTCGCCTAGGCAATGAAAGTAGTTGCCATGGAAACCCCAGTGCTGCGCCCATCAACAGCTTTACAATTTTGACAGTTCAGAAAGTGACTATTTAGGAATTTCAATTAGAGCAGAAATATACACATTTAAGTGAACAAAATGCTTTAAAAATCTATAGAAAATAATTTAGATTTTTTTTTCCAAATCAGAAAGCAAACCCCGAAATACATTCTGTGTGTGGAAGTGAATTTCAGGAATAATGTAAAAGGCACTCTGTAAAGAAGAAAAGATGTTAAAGTTCTTTTATCCCCCTTCCTTCCTTGGAAAGGAAATAGGCACCAAGAATAAATAAGTTGTGAAAAATGATCAGCGGATTTTTTTTAACAGGGTAGCCACAATATGCTGTGCTTGTTAAGTCGGAACTCGTGCATACTATTAAGAAATATTTTAGAATCTTATATCTGCCAGTTCCTTATATTTGTTCAGTTCTGGCAGGGTATTCTTTTTCACAACTCTGCTGTGAGAGTTAGAACTCTTCTTTCCCTTTTATGTTAAGGGAAATTGAGGCTCACCAGGGCGGGAGATGGTTTGCAAGCAGGGGAGTGTTTGAGATTCCAAATCAGGATGAAGCTCCAAGTGCTTTGGGCTCTGGTTGCTCTTTAATTCATGGGCAACGAAAACTGCCCAAATGTAAACAGTGATGTCGATACATCCTTCAAACAGGAAGCCATTTAAGAATAACACTGAAACCATAACGAAAGAAACAGGTCCTGTTATGAATAATAGCAATAGTATTAATTTGCACTGGTTAATACTAATACCAGGATCATTGCTAAGGACAGCTATGCTACTTATCCATGGTTTGTCCCCTCCATCAGATGGGGGCCCCAGAGGCTGACCCCATGGGCAGCATCACCTGGTCCTGTCTGTCCTCTGCTTCTGATTGGTTCAGGCGATGGAGACACAGTCAGGAGATCAGAGGTGGGAGGAGAGAAAGGTTGGTGTGTCTCCTCCCATTTCTGTGTCTTTGACAGCTCCCGCCTTGGACCCTTGCCCTCCGTAGTCATGTCACCATCCCTCATTGACTCCTGAAACCTGTTGCCACCTCTGTAAACAGTACCGACATTCAGTAACTCTAGTTAAACATTTTTACCATCTGCATCCCGCCCAGATCTGACTTTTAAAATAGCAAACATTTATATAAATGCTTACTCTCTCTTTGCCACTATTCTAAATGCTTTGTGTGCATTAACGCTAATCTTTGCAATAACCCTATAAGGTAGGTGCTATTACTATGCCCGTTTTACAGATGCAAGGTTAAGGCAGGAGCTATTGGAGTGCTTTTCAGATGTATTATTTCCTTGGTCCTCATGTATCGCTTGTTGGGTGGGAGTTTGAAGTTAGAAGGGGAACTTGAGGGCACTCTTGCCTCCTTGCCCAGTGGATTTTCTTTCTTCTCCCCATTCTGTCGTGTATCTCCAGTTTTTTCCAATGGGAGGCGTGGGATTCCGTGATATTAGTTTAATCCTCAGCTCTGGCTTTCTGCCAGATGCCCTCACTTGGTGAACAGGGCTTCAGGTAGAAGAGAGAGGAAGAGCCTTGTGGATTCCTTTGGTTCCAGGATCCTTGCTCAAGGTTGTAGTTGGAGTGAGAATATGTGAATACAGGTTTGCTTAGCGCTGGTAAAGTGACTGTCAGGTTCCTTGTGATGTTTTTAATCAGACAACAAGAACTACTTTAGGGTGAGGGGAATAGGGAAGAGGGAGGGGGCGGTTCCACATGAAAACTTGTTCAAAGGTTTTAAAAAGTTCCCATACTGAGGACTTTCCCAGGGAGCCCACCAGAAACTCCGTCTCCTCGCCCCACCCCCACCCCACATTCTCTCCATCTCCACCACAGGCTGCAGGTTACCCTTCTGGGACATTTCTTTCTGTTTCTTTCCCAAGGGTTTTTTGTTGTTCCTTTAAATTAGATGTTACCTTTTGGAAGAAGACAGCGGGCAGAGCTGTCCTTCTGTAGGTTGTGATTTGTCCTGGGTCCATTGCTCCATGTGGGTGGCCCTGGCCACTTTTATCAGTAATAAGAGGGATGCTCTGCACAGCTCCTCAGGGTCAGTTACCATCCTGGACATTGAAACAAACAAACAAAATTCCTGGCCTTAGAAGATCTTGACGGAAAAGAGGCATCTCACACGCACTGTGGTTCTTCCAGAGTGTAGTCAGATACACCTGTGATATACATGTGCTTAACAGATATTTGGTGTATTAATGAGTGAAAAAGTGGATCAGTCTTCTATGTATAAGTACATGCTTGTGGACAGAAATGAGCCACAACATACTGAAGAGGAAGACGTTGAGACAGGGGTCAGTTACCTACTTCAGGGCAGGGGTTCCTGACTGCAGAGGAAGGGCTGGACTGGGCAAGGGCTTCCTTCTGCGCCTGCAGGACATCCGGGACTTGGAGGTGGGGGCTTGCAGGTCAGGCTGGGAGGCAAAGGTGGGAAAAGATCATTCACAGCCCTCTGCTTTTCTCTCCAAATGGCTTGGAGCTGCCAGCCTGGGTCAGGATTCTAGAATCAGTGATACAGGACGGAAAGGGGAGATGTGCTCAGTCTCAGTCATGTTCAACTCTCTGTGACCCCGTGGACTGCATCCCCCCAGACTCTGCTGTCCATGGAATTTCCCAAGCAAGAATACTGGAGTGGGTTGCCATTTCCTTCTCCAGGGGATCTTCCTGACCCAGGGATAGAACCCATGCATGTTCAGTTGCTCCAGTCATGTCTGACTCTTTGTGACCCCAAGGACTGGAGCCCGCCAGGCTCCTCTGTCCATGGGATTCTCCAGGCAAGAATGCTGGAGTGGGTTGCTATGCCCTGCTCCAAGGGATCTTCCTGATCCAAGGATCGAGGCGCTGTCTCCTGTGTCTCCTGCACTGCAGGCAGATTCTTGACTGCTGAGCCACCAGGGAAGCCTGAAAGAAGGATAGGCCACTTCTAAGACAGAGCGGTACAGCCTGAGGCATGTGGCAGCTTCGGGATACAATCATTGAGATGTGTCCAAGATCAAGCCACAAGTTACAGCTCTGAGGTCAGCCCTCCACTGCTTTTCACACTCTCATTTCGCCAGTGAAGAGGTCACATTAGTGACCTTACTTTGTGTCCAGTGTCACTCCAGAGCTGTCTCATTCATTTCGATGATGATAACAGGAAGCTAGAGGCTCAGTCTCTCCGAGGCTTGTTCTGCATGGTGATGATTTCACAGCATGTGATAGGCCCCCTCCAGCCTCAGCCATGGCTGGTTAATGACCAGGACATCTTAGAGTCTCTGAGTGGGCATGGACCAGGGTCACAGCTTCAAAGCTCAGCCTGATCTGAAGGGCTGGAGGATCTCTTCCCATCATGGAGAGAGGTTATGTTGACCCTAGTGAGGGAGTGGAATAGGGGATCAACCCTACTTTATTTTTTTCTTCCTTTAACAAAAGCTTTCCCTTAGAATCAGAAGTTTGGAATATATATATATACACATCAAGAAAAGGAGAGAAGAAATACAGCATTACTTTGGTACTCGTGATGGTCACAGACCTCAGAACTGCCTGTATCTCTGTCATCAGACTCCGCACACAATCCTCATGTCTTTCTCCAGTGCATCTTTCCAATATAGACTATCCTTTCTGTTTTCAACTGAGATGAGAAGAAATTATCAGTTAATCTTTACTTTTAAGCAGTTTTGAGGCTTTGGGACTTAAACAGCTTTAGGACTTTTGGTTTAAAACAAGACCTTAGGACATTTTCTGCTTTTAAACAACTTGTTTCTTGGGTGGCTCAGACTGTAAAAAATCTGCCTGTAATGTGGGAGATCCTGGTTTGATCCCTGAGTCAGGAAGATTCTCTAGAGAAGAGAATGACTACCTACTCCAGTATTCTTGCCTGGAAAATTCCAAGGACACAGGCGCCTGGTGGGCTACAGCCTATAGGGTCACAAAGAGTCGGGAAGGACGGAGTGATTAATACTTTCACTTTACATTATTTAAAGCATCTTCACCTTCTTATGTTTATTGCCTCAAATGTTTACAATTCTGTAATGCATTTAAATGTTCCTTTATTCCCAAAGCATCTTCAGATTCTGGTTCATGCTCACACCAGAGTCCCTGGGATGTAAGTCAGCTGAGGTACCAACCTCATCACTGTGATGCAGACACCAAACCACAGACCCAGTGCCACCAGCCTCCCTAGTGGTGGAGCAGGATTTGAACATCAGTATGTGTGACTCCAAAATGTGTGCTCGTTAATTCACCATGCTGCACTGAACCTTTAAATTTCCTTTTGGCACGTCGCGTAGACCGTATTTGTTAGTGTCGCTGCGATCCCAGTCAGCCAGCATTCCTTCTGTCTTTACCAGAGAATGGGCTCTGTGTTAGGTCAGGGAATATGGAGCTGGGTAACTCAAGTCTACTCAAGGAAACGGACACACTTCAAGGAGTAGTTAGCAATGAGTCGTCTTCATTCTTCACCTAATTTAGTTTTGCTAAGAGCTTTCGGAGCCCATATTAGAAACATCCATGGGAAACAGACTATCTGTTGCCCAGTGGGAGGTCAAGGAAATGTTTATGAAGCAGAAGCAAAGAATTTCCTTGGCCTTAGCTAATGTCATCAAAGGTTTATAGCTCACCTTTAGGTAGGACGCGACAGTGATTACAGATCTCTCTGGAGGAGCTGTGACATTGTAAAATCATTGTGAAGTATTTCTTCTCTTGTGGGTGCCTGGGACTTCTGCCAGAGGAGTTTCCAGAACCTTCCACCCTTCTTTCTGCAACCTCTTAATTCTAGAATAAGACCTGCCTCAGAGCTGAATTTCTTTTTAACTTTTTATATTGGAAAAGTTTTAAATATACTTGTAAATAAACAAAGAGAATAACGTTCCCCTATGTCCTCGTCCTCCATTCCCCAATTGCAATTTGGTACCAATATGGCACCACTCCTGTTTCATTTCTCTCTCCCCCCTCCACTTCTGTGTTTTTGTTTACCTAACATGATCTCACTTTGCTCCTAAATACTTAGAGGAGCTTAACATTTCAGGCAGCAGTTAGACTCCAGACAGAGCCTTACCCTGCCTGCACAAGGTTCTTGAGTCCGCAGTCTCATTCTGCCTGAGCGTGAAGGAACTTTGTTTCTAGGGAACTTTCATTATGGTCCCAATTGTTTAGTTAAATGACGTCTATTAATGAGTGTTGATTTTCACAATTCTTTCTCAATAGTTCTTACCATGTTTGCTTTGAGGATCTAGTTTTTTACACCTCCGCTTAAGGACAAGCCTGAATAGTTTCATTTGCTTTGAGAGAAAAGCAAAAGGAGCCAGTCAACATCATGAATGAATGGAAGGAAAAAACAGTCAGAAATGCGTAACTGAAAGTCATTGAGTAAAGATGGGCACAATCTAAAAAACAGAGGGAACTTTCCCAAACATTGAGATAAACAAATACTGTTCACTGAACAGTGTGTACAGAGTTGCCTGCCAACCATTGTTAGTGTTGAATCACCAGTTTTTAGTACCAAAAATAACTTTGAGAGACTGAACTAACACTCTTACCATTTCATGGATCCAGAGATACTGAGTCATTTTCTTAAGGTCACACAGCTTGCTTTCTGAAGCTAAAAACCTTTAGCTTCTGAAGCTAAAAACCACTGTCCCACACCACCTCCAAATTCTGATGATAATGTCATGGGATGAAGAACTTGACAAGATGGGAGCCTGATCCTAACACCTTTAACTGCTGATGTTTTCTTCAAGGAAAACAGTTGCTTTCTTTGTAAACAATGCATTGCAGGTCAGTACTACATTATAGCACAGAATCACCTGTAGTATAAGGAAGTCATCATTTTCAAGGAAAAAGACCTCTCTGTGGCTTGGTTAGCTCAGATGTGAGAGTGGGGCTGCGATGATGTCGAAAAGCTCTCTCTGCCCCAAGAAGGCAGGACTTGTTCAGTGGCTCAGTCATGTCCAACGCTTTGTGACCCTGTGGACTGCAGCACATCAGATTTCCCTGTCCTTCACTGTCTCCTGGAGTTTGCTCAAACTTGTGTCCACTGGGTCGACTGACAAACTGCGACTCCGCTCGCACTGGTGGTAGAAAAATATATGCCAGGCATGTATCTACCTGATGGTAGGTAAGGTGTAGCATCTAGAAAGGGAAAAAAAAAAAGACTCACTTAGCGTAAAAAGATCCAAGGATACCGGTGTATGAATGCCCTGAGCTATAAGCAATCATCTTTGCAAGCTCTGCGGCCCTGACTTATTGCTTGTGCTTTCGTGTTTGAACAGCGCTTGTGTTGATGACAGGAACTAGTGGTTATCGTCAAGAATTAACTTTCATTTATCCATATAGGTATGGGGGCCCTGGATAGTCCCTGAAGCAGATACAAGAAAGGGAACCACCCTCTGCTCCTCCACGCGTGGGGTACTAGATGCCACAATTGGAGAAGAGAGGAAAATCGCTCCCTATAATATGGGTTGTTGAACATTACGGGCTACCTCGGAATGAGTTAAGTTCTCTTCTGTGACTGACCATAATTCACTCCTGCAGCTCCTCTCCAGGGTCTCTATTTTTGAAATGACTAGAAATGCAGAGATGGGCCATCCTGGAACCTGTCACGGAGCTCCTACCTGAATGAACTCATCCCCAAGGGCCAAAGGTGCTGCCTGTGACCTGTTCCAGGCAATATGCTTTATCCTAAAAAAAAAAAAAAAAAAAAAAACAACCAAGCCTCGAATAATCTTGGCTTGCCATCTCCTGGGTAATTAAAGGGAGAGAGTAAATCACACGCTGGAAACCAGCCCTGCGTGCTTAAGTCCGTGTCAGTCACCGAGACTGGCGTGTGCACAGTGGAGGGGACCTGGGGTTTGCATTACACACAACACCCCGTGAGATCATTAGGACTCCTTCAAGTCCATGGCTTTCTGGGTAGCCACAGCCCCTCCTGGCTGCCCAAGCAAAATGCAATCAGATTCGACTGGGAGCAAATTAGGGAGGCAAAATAAAGCACGTTACTGAAAACCAGCAAGGAACTCTACTGTCTGCTATTAGAAAAATTAGAGACCATTTAACAACACGAGACCATTTTGTGCTGGAAATAAAAGAGGCCCTGAATGGAGGGGCCAGGCCAGAGCTGAGGGCTGGCGTCCAGGTGAGATCAAATAGGGATCAACGGGCTGGCTCCGGACTGAGCTGGGTTCACGTAAGTCCTTATTAGCTGATGAGCAGAGACTGCCCGTCAAACCAGATGTGTCAAAGTTGGCCCGGCACCAACCTTCCAAATCCATGACGTGTTTTCTCAGTAGACTTCCTTGTATAATTTCCCATGTAAGAGGAAAATAGCCCTGGCAGCATTTTCCAAAAGACTGGCACCATGTCAATCTCAGTCCTTTAAAACTTGGACTTCTAACAGGGCCTCCAGAACTGAACTCCTGGCCAGCCTTTTTTCTTTTTTTTTTCATATGTTTTTCTTCCCCACTTCCCTTTAGACCTCATAGTCACACCTCATATATTAAGATGCTAATTTGTTTAACATCTAGGTGCTGAGCATGAAGGCAGCATTAAACACTGAGGGATTGGGGAGCTACTGGGGAGCGCTAAGTGGGGGCGGGGCCCCCCTGCAAAGAGAGAAAAGTACACAGATGATTCTCATTTCCTAATAGGCATTCTGCCTGAAAACCTGTACAAAGACCTGAAATATGTATTGCTCTAAAGACTGAGAATGTTTAAAATGTCATCTTAAATTAGTAAGCGTCTTTAAATCTTCACTCTTTTGTCACGTTTTAGTAATGTTTATTACACGCCATAAATCTTATTCATATCCGCATAAATCGAGCCCCCCAGCCACAAGGGAGACAAGCACTTCTACTGGCTGATTCTGAAATCCTACACCGGTGGATGACATCAAATATTATGACTGAAAGAAAGGAGTTCTCCAGAGCAAACTGGCTTGGGGAGAAGGAATAACAACCTTCTGCCTCCACTGGGGAGAAAAATTGTCATATCTCTAAAAGTCTGTTTAGTGATTTTAGAAGTTTGAATAAATGGTCACATTTCTAACTCGAGTTTTAAGTTGTTTTAAATAAGCCTGCATTCAAGTTGAGTTCAGGAAAGACAATATAGAGAATTCAGTTGAACAGGGAGAAAAAAACAAAACAAAACCAACTTGATAAGATAGTAACCCCCTCCCCTCAAAAGAGCAGATTTAAAAGATTGAGTGTTGTTTGCTGCGTAACTTGAGTGTGTAAGGGCAGTGCAAGTGGTCAAGAACCCACCTGGCAATGCAGGAAACGGTAAGAGATGCAGTTTCGATTCCTGGGTCAGGAAGATTTGCTGGAAGAGGGCACGGCAACCGACCCCAGTATTTTTGCCCAGAGAATCTGTGGCCAGAGGAGCCTGGTGGGCTCTAGCCCATAGGGTGGCAAAGAGTCGGACATGACTGAGTGAATTACTAAACACTGAAAGAGAAAGGGAAGCCCTTCATCACCAGGGAGAAGATTAAGGACAGGGAGTCCTGGCAAGCTGCAGTCGATGGGGTCATCGAGAGTCAGACACAACTTAGCAACTGAACAACAAGGAGAAAGGGTGGAAGGGGTACGGCTTCTGTTTAGAAGACAGAGTGTGCTCAGACTTGTGGGTTTCAGAGACCAGTGAAACCTTTGTAAATTCCAGGGACTGACATAAGATTGAAAACTTTTTATTTTTTTCCAAATAAGAAAATTTTAAATTTGACTATTATCTTGCATATCTAGATAGTAGGGATCCTTTTTTTTTTTTTTTTAACTAAGAGTTTTAAAAATTGAGTAAGTTTAGCTTTAGTTTTATTTTCTCATTTTATCATGAATTAGCAGTGAAATGCGAACAACTATTCTGGAATTGCTGCCGGTTCCAGGGAGACCTGTTTTCCATCCCAGTGAGATCTCAGTCTTGGAGGAAGACGCTGCCCACCGTGCACCTTGGTCTCCTGAGCCTGCTGACTGCTTGGCCCCCCAATCAGAGGAATGTGCAGCTTGAAGGCCTGGATGCAGGATGCATGCACGCTTAGTCACCAAGTTGTGTCTGACTCTTTGCACGACCCTGTGGACTGTAGCTTACCAGGCCCCTCTGTCCGTGGGATTTCCCAGGCAAGAACACTGGAGTGGGTTGCCATTTCCTCCTCCAGGGGATCTTCCCCACCAACCCAGGGATTGAACGCGCATCTCTTGCGCCTCCTGAATTGGCAGTCAGATTCTTTACCACTGATGGGTGTAGGGTACACTGACCCATCAGCTTTTGTTTCACCAGGGAGGTCAGAAGTGGCCTGGTGGGAAATCATGGTCAGCTGAGGAGCTCTGTGAGTGAGTGTGTGAGTGTGCATATGTGCTAAGTCGCTTTAGTCGTGCCAGCTCTTTGGCATCCTTTGAGCTGTAGCCCGCCAGACGCCTCTGTCCAAGGGATTCTCCAGGCAAGAATAGTGGAGTGGGCTGCCATGCCCTCCTCCAGTGATCGTCCCGACCCAGGGATCGAGCCTGTGTCTCTTACACCTTCTTTGTTGGCAGGCAGGTGCTTTACCACTAGTACCACCTGGTAAGCCCCCCTCTAGAAGTGTGGTACCTTAAATCTTACCTCCCTGACCAGTGATTGAATCTGCAGTCCCTTCTTTGGAAGACGAAGTCTTAACCATTGAACCACTAGGGAGGTCTCAGGAACCTGTAGTTTTTCAAAATAAGACAACCTGCGTGCTTTGAAGCCCAGTTTGCAGACCAAAGGTGAAGGGCTCACTCCCTCCTGGGCTGTCTGCCATCCAAGACAGACTTGGTATCTTGTCCCTTATAACACAGAGCAAGTACAAGATGGCATTTCTCCCCTAATAACTGTCCCTTCCAACCCCCAGGTGACCCTGGCACCAGCACCAACACACACATGTACACACACACACACATGCACGCACACTCACACGCTCATGCCATTCCCTCCCATCCCATTATGCACACTTTGGGCAGGGAAGTGACTTACTTCTGTTAGCTTCCATGACATCTAATGTCATGCCAGGCACATAACAGAGGCTAGCTACATAAATATTTATGTGATGTCTATCAGTCAATATGTCCTTTCCAACTCTAAAATTCTGCATTTCTCTCTTTGCCACTGATAAGCAGTCAGATAAGGTAACAGAAAGTTTAGACGCACAGAGAATGATAAACGGGGAGGTAGGAGGCCTGGTGTCACGGAAGGATCTGGGTGTGTGTACAGCCTGTACCACTGCTGTAACGGGACCACGAGCCACTTGCTTAATTCCTGAGCCTCGGAAGGCTCGGTTGTCAAGCGTTCTGTCAAGGCCACGTGATTTCTATGATCCCTTTTCAGCCCTAGAATTCAATGATAAATAGATGAACGTACTTTTCTTTTGAAAATGAGAAACTGGCTTACATGTTACTTAATACTTTTAAGTATGAAAGATAACTCTTAAGTATCTTAAGTATTAAAATACATCTTAATATGGAAATTCTACAACATAAGGGAATGCCGCATTCTAGCCCAAAGAGCTGGTCCCAGATTTAACTCTTTATGATTACTGTGAGTGTGCGTGCTCAGTCACTCAGCCGTGTTCCACTCTTTGCGACCCCACGGACTGTAGCCCACCAGGCTCCTCTGTCCATGGGATTCTCCAGGTCTCCAGGTGATCGTCCCGACCCAGGCATCGAACTCAGGTCTCCCCCATTTCAGGCGAGTTCTTTACTGTCTGAGCCACCAGGAAAGCCCCTGTTTTAAAGGTTTAGGATTTTCTTCCCCTCTCTTTCCACTAGCACAGACCGGTCCCCTCTGTCCATGGGATTCTCCAGGTCTCCAGGTGATCGTCCCGACCCAGGCATCGAACTCAGGTCTCCCCCATTTCAGGCGAGTTCTTTACTGTCTGAGCCACCAGGAAAGCCCCTGTTTTAAAGGTTTAGGATTTTCTTCCCCTCTCTTTCCACTAGCACAGACCGGTCCCCCACTGATGAGGTGGTTAACAGAGAAAGCCTACCCAAGACTTTACCTGAGTTCTTATTAAAAGCCTTTTTTAAAAAAAAATAGATTTTGTCACCCATATTGCCAGCTGTCACTAAGTCAGCTGACAATCTAAAAAAAGACAAAGGAAATAGTAAAAACACAAGCCACAAAATTAAAAGCCCAAATGCCCGTCATGTTAAAATAAGAAATTTTAAGTCTCCCTAGCATGCAACATCTACCCAGACCATCCTCTGAACATGGCCTTCATTTAGTGGGATATTTTCAGCGTTAACTGAAGTTAACGTAGATTGGTGTCAACTACTACCTGTCAGAAGATGTTGGAAAGCCATGTCACCATGAGAAATGGACTGGGAGAAATAAATGACCTCCAAAATGATCATCTACAAATATTGACACACATCGCCAGGATTCTATTAATACATAAACACAGCACAGATCTAAACCTCAGGGCCCGCACATTTATGTATCCTGGTTGATCTGCTTTTCATAAATCTGCTTAGTACTAATGACTAGGATGCATTTTTAATAAATTAATTTTGAATAGATGGTGCTCTAGAGGGAAGCGGGGACATGCCTGCATGTCATTAATAGTTTAAAATGGAAGCATCCATTTAGGAGGAGATCTGCAGCTGTTGAAATACGAATCCAACCACACTGACCCCCCGACAGATGACCCTGATCGCACTGCGAGCTCTGGAGCCCTTCAGACTGTGCAGTGTGTTTTCATGGATGTGGTCATTTTGGACCAATGACCTGCTGTGTTTAGAGTATATGTTTTAAGTTGTTGATCCTATAGTTGCGCCAACCACAATGATCTTATCCATGCGCCTTGTTCACGTGGGTGTTTCCTGTTGCCGGCGTGCACAGCAGCCAGTGGAGTGTGAGAACACGATAGGAAGCTTTAACTGGCATAAAGAGGATCGGGTCCACGTGCCTGCTTTATCCAACTGACCTAGAAAGAACCACATCTGCGTCAGAGCCTATGGGTTAATCCCTACAATCTCAAATGCTCAAATATAATGATTACACGAAAGTCGACCCTTTTCTAGGTCACCAGTGGCTAAAACTGGGTGATCCAAGAGCCAGAAGTCGTTAAAAGGCTTGGTGGGTGCCTGTGATGGCTCTGTGACTGTCCTGAGTGCAAGACCTCACAGGGTCTCCTGAGACCTAATTCATTGTGGCCAAAGGAAGGTAAACTCCCAGGAACTTCCCTCGCTGTTCCATGGGTAGAACTCCACACTTCCACTGCTGGGGGCACGGGTTCAATCCCTGGTCTAGGGAACCAAGGTCCCACAGGGCACCAGACCATGACTGGGCCAGGACCGAGGACCCTCTACTCACATACTGTCCTCTAAGCACAACCCTGAGGGGGACCCAGGAGCGGCCACGAAGCCCTTCTCTCTGCCCCCAGAAGCCTGTTCTCCAAGTGAGGGCATCTGGCAGAAGGCCAGAGTTGAGGATCAAAATAATACCGTGGATCCCAGATAAACTGCCAGTGGGCAGAGCAGTTTCCACTTTCTGGGCTTCTGAACACACAGTGCCAATTGGAGTGACTGGCACTTAGCAGGTATATACTGGATACATTTCTGTTCAAGAAGGGATCAAAGGAATGGATTCTAGGGTTTCTGCAATGAGCAGAATATCTTCCTTCTCTGCATTTTCTTTATCACCCAGCGTCTTACTGTCTGTCCCCTTCTTTGCAGTGATCTATCTTCTTAGATAAGGGGCTTCCCCAGTGGCTCAGCGGTAAAGAACCCACCTACAATACAGGAGCCTCAGGAGATAGTGTTGACCACTGGGTTGGGAAGATTCCCCTGGAGGAGGGCACGACAACCCACTCCAGTATTCTTGCCTGGAGAATCCCATGGACAGAGGAGCCTGGCGGGTTCCGGTTCATAGGGTCACAAAGAGTCAGCCACGACTGAGGTGACTTAGCACGCACGCATGCACGCATCTTCTTAGATAACTTGGGCTGGTGAGATGATTCCCATCTCCCTTCCATAAATCAGAGAGTATTGTTTCCCCTACATTCACCAAACTCTCAGGGATATCCAGGGAACATTTTCTGTATAAACATGCAGGCCTTGTAATATCACCATCATCCCTGTATTGAAAATTAATGACTATTTCATAAAATATTGAGACCTAAGACCGGCACTTAAAACAAGACCATCCATTTCCCTTCCCTTAAAACAGCTCCCACTTAGATAACTGCCAGACTTCGGTAATATTGTGAAATAAACCTGCAAACACTCTGCGATCAGAGTGACACTGCGTGAGTGGCTTTCACGTGGCGTGCTGGTGCCTGGGTGGTTACAGAGCCATTAGCATGAGTTAATGACTAAGGCTTCCCTTCACTGTCACATTCCTCTCCTGTTATTAGCCGAAACCTGAACTTTAGCTTAATTGCAGAGACTAACCCCCCCCTGGCAGAGGAGGGCACACTCTCCAATGTTGTGATTGCATTCAAAGTGCTAATTGGGGGGGACCCTGACAGATAACATGCCCGGCAAAGGCGCGGCAGAGAGCAGTAGGTGAGGCGCTGGGAATACGGATTCCAAGATGAAAAACCGTATCTTCAAAAGCCCCGAGGATTTGCTTTTCCTCTCCTCGGCTCAGCCCAGCACACGGAACCAGATTTGCCAAGTGCGAGAGGGTCTGACACATCTAGCTTCTCAAATTTAACTTCAGTCTCTCACCAACTTTTCTGACTTTGGAATTGATCATTTCACTGACTCTGGGTAACCTCCCTTCCCTGTAAATTCCAAACAGCTCTCCCGAAGCCTCTGTTTCTCTCCCCAGAGATTTTACTTCCTTTAGCACTGAAATGACTGGAGAATCAGAAATATGTGAAAAGGGAAAGACACAGGTTTTTGTATCTGTAATTTTAAGCTTTTGATTTTTGAATTTTGTTAAAATCCTTTCGTATTTGCAAAAGGTCCTTTGGCTCTGTAATATTTAGGATCTGTTTACCCTTCTGTATTTAATTTATGCAACTTCATTACTGACTGGGTATTATTTCGCTATACGCCCATTTCTTCATCTTCGAAGTTTCTAATCCTACCCAATGTCCACCTGCTGCCTGTATCAATTAGGATTACTTTGGCTGCAAGTGATAGTCAACAGCCCAACTGGATTAAGCTGAAAAGGGCTTCTTGACTCGCATAATTGAAAAGTCCAGGGAAAGGGCTGGTTTCAGACAAGCAGTGATTCGGGAGCTTAAATGTGACGGGCACTTGTTTCTCTCCTACTCTTGGTTATTAGCTTCATTCTTACTCAGCATCCCTCATGGGGTCAGCAAATTGAGGCTGTAACGCCCAGCGCATTTCTCTATTCCTCTTACCCCAGCGAGAGAAGAGAAATTGGGCTTTCTACACTTGAGTCTCATTGACCTGCACTGGTCAGACGTGGGTCATGTGCTCCTGACCCCGAACCAATCACTGTGGACAGAGTGTGGGCAGAATACGCTGATTGGATGATCCTAGGTCATCACGTGCTTCGCTCTTGGAGCGGGAGGTAGAGCCCTCTTTACGAAAGCAGTATGAACTAAGAGTCTTGGGCAACCGGAGTTCCTTAAGCAAAATCTGGGTGCTCTTGCCTCAAGATGGGAAAGTACTCGATAAATACTGGGTGGCATAAACAAACATTCACTAAACTGTCACTAAAAAAGGACCACTAGTTGAAATTAGCAAAGTACTTTAAATCTCTTGAATTCAAAAAGCAGTATGAATTCACAAGCTGCAGCCAATTTTCTGTTTTATATCCTGACACGGGGAGATAGAAGTAGCGCGCTGCATGAACTGTTATTTGGCATTTGTCTGAGTGAGAGCATCTTGATTCAGTTGATACAATGTGACCTAAACTAAGTTCAAAACTGAGGCTATGCTCCTGCCAGATCGAGGTCCCCCTTTGCAATCTCATATTGACAGCATGGGCTATTGTAATGAGTTTGCGGTAATGAATTGATCCACGTTGCCTAGTCTTCTGTTTTTTCTTGCCTGCTGTGGACTTTGGGAAGGAGTCAATTAGAGAAGTCCTTTAGCCAGTATCGTAATGAATAATGGGGGCATTTACGTGATTGCTAATGGCGGAGTTTACATGAAGCCTCAGAGCGTGAGTGGTGGTGTCTGGCAGCCGCACATTATGGCTGTGATTATCACTATAAATTAAGTTTATGTTGATATAATTAGCAGTTAAAAGCTAAAGTAATATTTATACTGATACAAGTTCTATCGAAGCCTTACTAGTGCAAACAGACTGCGAATGTTGATACGGCCGGAGCACGTTGATCTTGGAAGGCAGGGTGTTTTTGCAAGTGAGGTATCCTGTTGGTTTATAGTTGACCAAACCACTCTGAAATTTTAGGGGCCGTAACTCTCTCCGCCAAATGATCCCAGCTGAGGGGAAACACAGCTCACCTTGGTAGCTCTGTTCTTGAACCACCCAAGCCAGAAAGCGAGAGAGAGGAAGCCCGTTGAGAGAGGAGGTGATATCCAGGTATTCGGTCAGTAATGATGACCACAGGGTCTCGCCAATATCCCTGGGATCAGATGTTCCAAGGGCCACCAGAGAGAAGGAGGAGGGGTTGTTTCATCATAAGAATATGGTCTTCCTTGAGAAAGTCTGGTTGGGGCCAAGGGTTGTGGTCACGTTGACTCCCTGCTCTGCCTTGGTGGATCCGAGGTGTTTAGTATCTCAAGGTCACCAGCATCAGGATGATAAGGCCAGGTGCTTCTGACTCCAGGTCCTCAGGTGCGCTACCTAAGGGCTCTAGACCACTCTGGTTTCTTCTCTGCACATATTTCACATGTACTGTCTCTAATCCATCAGACTCTCCCCAACATCAATGGGGTTGTCTCTACTTTAGAAGTAAGGCTACAGAGTGAAGAGTCAGTGACTTTCAAATGCTCACTGCTAGTAAGTGGTCAGTGGAAAAGGCAATGGCACCCCACTCCAGTACTCTTGCCTGGAAAATCCCATGGATGGAGGACCCTGGTAGGCTGCAGTCCATGGGGTCGCTAAGAGTCGAACACTGAGCAACTTCACTTTCACTTTTCACTTTCCACTTTCATGCATTGGAGAAGGAAATGGCAACCCACTCCAGTGTTCTTGCCTGGAGAATCCCAAGGACAGGGAAGCCTGGTGGGCTGCTGTGTATGGGGTCGCACAGAGTCGGACACGACTGAAGCAACTTAGCAGCAGTGAGTGGTCAGATGGAAAGCAATCTGAGGCCTTTGAAGCCCCCGAAGTATTCATCTGCTCAGGAACTATTTGTTCATTCAACACATATTTCCATCCGCTGGGCACTTTTCTGGGAGCTGTATATACATCAATGACCTGACTAGCTAAAGCCCTCTGACCCATGGAAGCATGTCTTTCAGATTTCTCTTGGGAAGTGCTTGGTCTATGAGGAATCCTGGAAAATCCAGCACCAGCTTACTCAGAGCCCTCGCCCATTGGTCTGCTGGGGTGGCATACTCTCTCAAGGTGGTCACGGTGGTCTCCTGTCTCTCTTTGCCTGAAAACGCTGGATGGAGGTGCTGATCACTCAGCACTTTGAGTCCTGAAAGGGAGGCAGGCAATTGGTGGTTCTTGCAAATTGAGGGAAGCAAGAGATGGTGGTGGCAGCTAGTTTCGATCCCTTCTTCATGCAATAAAAGTTGTTTGTTTCTTGTTGTGCCTCTGGTGGGAGAGAGAGAGAGAGAGAGAGGTGCCGGGTGGCCTCACATCTGAATGCAGTCTTGTCCCTTCTGTCTGCTTAGGTGACCCCTAGAACCAGCATCTCGTGACAACCTCTTGGGTGCCAGGTGACTATTATATAGCATCTTACTCGGTCCTCACAGCAGCCCCTGTGTGGTGGACATTATGTTTTTAGTTTTCTCAACGAGGGAGCTGAGGGGCAGCTGGTGAACCTGTCCACACGGGTTCTAGTTGCTGGGCTGGGATCCAGACCCTGGCCTTTCTCACACTCAGGCAGGCTGCCTTCTGACCCTCCTTGCTCTGGCAGGCACCCAGGGGAAGAGGGGTGAGCAGCTGCCTGGCCTCCTCCTCCTCTGAGCACCCTCCCCACGGAGCTCCCTCCCCACCAAGCTCCCTCCCCACGGAGTTCCCTCTCCACTGAGCTCTCTCCCTATGGAGCTCCCTCCCCACCGAGCTCCCTCCCCACGGAGCTCCCTCCCCACGGAGCTCCCTCCCCACTGAACCCTGTCTCTTATACACATCTAGATGTGTATAAGAGACAGCCTCTTACCATCACTCACACACTCTCCTGTACCCTCCCCGNAAGTGGGGCTGGCCGTGCTTCCTGGCTCATGGGCCTCGGTTGGGAGTCACCACGTTAATACAGATGAAGCCCCTAGAGCGGGGCTCGGCATCTGCCCCTAGAAAGAGCCAGTTTGCCCCTCACCAAGCTGTCTTCGGGTAAACCTCTGGCTTCACTTTTGCTGGGATTTCTTTCTTTCTTGTCTCAGCTCTCGGTCCTGCCAACTTAGGCTTAGAAACGTACTGACAACCATCTCTGGAAGTTCCTAGCCAAAGTGCCTTCCCAGAAGTCATGTTTTTCAGTTTCAACCACAGACAAAAACCGGTCAGTCTAAATCTCACCCCACTGAAAACGCAGGGAAAACACAGACACTGGGAGCACATCCTCTGGTGTTGGAGTGATTTATCATTGGGATCTGAGCCCTCCTCCCTCCAATAATAATACAGAAGGAAAGGGATGATGGCTGGCTGGACTGTCAGAGGAAGAAGTTTCTGCTAATGGTGGCCTTGAGATGAGGGTGCTACCGTGTTAGCAAAGCTGGGACTAGCTCTCCTGCAGAAACCTCCCAGAGGAAGTGCTGGGACAGCCCTGTCTGCCTGCAGCTTTGTCCTTTAGCTCATCACTGGTCAGTTCATTAGGGCTGAGCCGCAGAGAGAGCTCAGCTCTAATATCCTGAAAGAGGAAGGGTGCCCAGCGGTTTCTTTCTAGGTTAGATTTGCGCTCGCTGACTGTCATTTGCAGTTGTTTCAGTCTGGGGGGCTGCAGTCCATGGGGTCGTGAAGAGTCGGGCACGACTGAGCAACTTCACTTTCACTTCTCACTTTCCTGCATTGGAGAAGGAAATGGCAACCCACTCCAGTGTTCTTGCCTGGAGAATCCCAGGGACGGGGGAGCCTGGTGGGCTGCTGTCTACGGGGTCGCACAGAGTTGGACATGACTGAAGCGACTTAGCAGCAGCAGCAGCTAGGGGAAAAATATTACACTAATCATGAAATATTTGACAGCACTTTCTGTTAGCTTACAAACAAATTGGAATAAATTGGAACCTCATTTTATATTTTATACACACTCCAAAATAAAATCCCTCCCACAAATTGTTCATATGCTGAGGTCCTGGATTCCAGTAAGGCTTAATTTATTTTAATGCACAAATAGTAAATCCTTCCAAAGGGGGTGTTGGAAATGGAAATACTGATGGGTCCTTTCACAGTGATGTACTGCCAGGTGCCAACCCCTGGGGGAGCCAGTGCCCCACGTGAGTATGACAGGGTGGGAAGGGGTTGCTGAGCTCAGATGCAGTGCTTGGGCCCAGGGGTGTCATGTGAGTGGAGGAATCAGCAGCCTGAAGCTGGGCATCCTGAGCTCGTCGCAAACAATGTGTTGTAAAAATGTGAACGGACGTTGTCGTGGTGTTTATGGCATGTGCCTCCCAGGTGAGCTCTTACTCTTTGCTTAGTCCGTGGAGCACTGTTAATATCACTTAGAGTCATAGGAGGTTAGACGTGGGTCAGATATGAAAGGCCATCTCATTTCTAAAAGCCTGGCCACAGCGGGGCCCGGGGGTCCGAGGGGACAGCGCAGCAGCCCTGAGCCTGTCTCTTATACACATCTAGATGTGTATAAGAGACAGACCAAGCACCTTCCCCACCGAGCTCCCGCCCCATGGAGCACCCTCCCCCACGGAGCACCCTCCCCATGGAGCATTCTCCACAGAGCTCCCTCCATGGAGCTCCCTCCAAACCAAGCTTCCTCCCCACGGAGCACCCTCCCTACTGACCTCCCTCCCCACAGAGCACCTTCCCCACGGAGCTCCCTCCCCATGGAGCACCCTCCCCCACGGAGCACTCTCCAAGGAGCTCCCTCCCAACCAAGCTTCCTCCCCACGGAGCACCTCCACGGAGCTCCCTCCCCACAGAGCACCATCCCCATGGAACACACTCCCAGATGTGTATAAGAGACAGCAGACCCTCCNATTTGGACATTAGCACTGACTCAGAGTCTCTGAGGCAATTTCTTTGTTCATAAAACAAGAAGTTTGGAATAAATAATCCCTTCTTTGAGGATGCCCTAAATCCTGTCTCTTATACACATCTAGATGTGTATAAGAGACCCTCCCCACAGAGCACCATCCCCATGGAACACACTCCCCACGGAGCATCCTCCCCACGGAGCACCCTCCCCACGGAGCTCCCTCCCCTCCAAGCTCCCTCCCCTTCAAGCTCCCTCCCCACTGAGTCCCCTTGGGATACAGGAGGGAATTCCTGCCATTGAGGCAGCTTCTCTTAAAGGGACACTGGTGACAGACTTTCCACAGGAAGCAGAGACTAACCTGCAAGAAGATTTCCCGTTTTTGCTTTTAAAAACTGTGTGGAGACTTGTTTGTGTTGGGCACATCGTGCCCAACTCTTTGGGACCCCATGGGCTATAGCCTGCCAGGCTCCTCTGTCCATGGGATTCTCCAGGCAAGAATACTGGAGTGGGTTGCCATGCCCTCCTCCAGGGGATCTTCCCGACCCAAGGATCGAACTCGCATCTCCTGCGTTGTAGGTGGATTCTTTACCACTGAGCCACCAGGGAAGTCCTATAGGGGGACTGGTGGTCTCTAAAATTATATGGGAAAGGTCCGCCCACCAAGGCAGAGGGAGTTAAAAAGAGCCATCTCGGGTGTTCAAGAATAAGTAAGAAAATTAACTGGGGGAGATGTTTACTTTTCGTGTTTTGAGGTTTGGCCAAACCAGCGATGTCTGCAGGAGGGCTTCGATGTTGGAGGTTTTGGTGTTGAGACGGAGAAACTTCTCTGCTCCCTCTCCAGGGCAATCCCTAGGGTGGAGGCAGGAGGGTCTGTTCATTCGTGGCCTCTACGGATCTGGGAAGAAGGAGGTCTTCCAGGCTCCACTGGAGCACTGCCCAGGCAATATTTGTTGATGTCATTTTCTCCTAATTAGACTTCTTTTAAAAACAAGACTGTTTGTAAGTGAATAACAAGGACCTCTCTAGGAGAGTGGGTGGTCGTCTTGGGGAGTGATGGTGGAAGGAGCTCAAGTCCAGTGAGGCATGCCACCGGCTTTGAATCCCTCCATCTGCCAAGAGTAACACCTGCGTTTCCTACAGGAAGATTAGAAACTGCTGGAAGACTGTGGACACCCCAACTCCCGAGACTGTCAGCTACTGCTAATCCCCTCCTGGGCTGGGCTCGTCTGGTCCTCTTGAAGACGGTGACAACCCCTGTCTCTTTGATCAAAGAGAGATGTGCTTCTCCCGTGTGGTCGGAAGAGCTTGGGTTGAAAGGGGCCACCGGGTCCCAGGCCCTGCTGTGCCACCATTAGGTGTGGTGGGCTGTGGCCAGGCCACCTCGTGCTTCTGGAAACCAGATGAGTTCTCTCCAAAGTCCTTTCTCTGCAGTTCTAACAGCCACAATGTTTTGTTTATTGGCTGTTGGTTGGTTTTGTTTTGTTGATGATTATTGTGCTGGGTCTCCGTTGTGCCGTAAGGGCTTAGTTGCTCTGCCGCATGTGAGATCTTAGCACCTCAAGCAGGGATCAAACCTGTGTCCCCTGTGTTGGAAGCTGGATTCTTAACCACTGGAGCACCGGGGATGTGTCAGCCGCAATGTTAAGTACGAGGTACAAGCAGGCACACGGGTCTGCCCGGTGCCATCACATTCACACACACCAACATGCACACACTTCTTTTTAGTGCCCAGGTCAGTGACAGTTTTATTTTCAAGGTAAAAAGCAAAAGGTCAGACTATCCTTCCCTTAAGATCTGCTCGGGCCGCCCTTAGCCATCTCTGGGGCAGTGAAAGGGGCAGAGGCTGGGGCCTGCTGTTGTGGAGTGTGGTGTTGCGGCCACCCATGCTCTTTGTGTTTGGGGCCCAGCTGCTCCACCTCTCGGGGCTTCGGGCTCCTTCTCAGTGAAAGTGGGGCTGGCCGTGCTTCCTGGCTCATGGGCCTCGGTTGGGAGTCACCACGTTAATACAGATGAAGCCCCTAGAGCGGGGCTCGGCATCTGCCCCTAGAAAGAGCCAGTTTGCCCCTCACCAAGCTGTCTTCGGGTAAACCTCTGGCTTCACTTTTGCTGGGATTTCTTTCTTTCTTGTCTCAGCTCTCGGTCCTGCCAACTTAGGCTTAGAAACGTACTGACAACCATCTCTGGAAGTTCCTAGCCAAAGTGCCTTCCCAGAAGTCATGTTTTTCAGTTTCAACCACAGACAAAAACCGGTCAGTCTAAATCTCACCCCACTGAAAACGCAGGGAAAACACAGACACTGGGAGCACATCCTCTGGTGTTGGAGTGATTTATCATTGGGATCTGAGCCCTCCTCCCTCCAATAATAATACAGAAGGAAAGGGATGATGGCTGGCTGGACTGTCAGAGGAAGAAGTTTCTGCTAATGGTGGCCTTGAGATGAGGGTGCTACCGTGTTAGCAAAGCTGGGACTAGCTCTCCTGCAGAAACCTCCCAGAGGAAGTGCTGGGACAGCCCTGTCTGCCTGCAGCTTTGTCCTTTAGCTCATCACTGGTCAGTTCATTAGGGCTGAGCCGCAGAGAGAGCTCAGCTCTAATATCCTGAAAGAGGAAGGGTGCCCAGCGGTTTCTTTCTAGGTTAGATTTGCGCTCGCTGACTGTCATTTGCAGTTGTTTCAGTCTGGGGGGCTGCAGTCCATGGGGTCGTGAAGAGTCGGGCACGACTGAGCAACTTCACTTTCACTTCTCACTTTCCTGCATTGGAGAAGGAAATGGCAACCCACTCCAGTGTTCTTGCCTGGAGAATCCCAGGGACGGGGGAGCCTGGTGGGCTGCTGTCTACGGGGTCGCACAGAGTTGGACATGACTGAAGCGACTTAGCAGCAGCAGCAGCTAGGGGAAAAATATTACACTAATCATGAAATATTTGACAGCACTTTCTGTTAGCTTACAAACAAATTGGAATAAATTGGAACCTCATTTTATATTTTATACACACTCCAAAATAAAATCCCTCCCACAAATTGTTCATATGCTGAGGTCCTGGATTCCAGTAAGGCTTAATTTATTTTAATGCACAAATAGTAAATCCTTCCAAAGGGGGTGTTGGAAATGGAAATACTGATGGGTCCTTTCACAGTGATGTACTGCCAGGTGCCAACCCCTGGGGGAGCCAGTGCCCCACGTGAGTATGACAGGGTGGGAAGGGGTTGCTGAGCTCAGATGCAGTGCTTGGGCCCAGGGGTGTCATGTGAGTGGAGGAATCAGCAGCCTGAAGCTGGGCATCCTGAGCTCGTCGCAAACAATGTGTTGTAAAAATGTGAACGGACGTTGTCATGGTGTTTATGGCATGTGCCTCCCAGGTGAGCTCTTACTCTTTGCTTAGTCCGTGGAGCACTGTTAATATCACTTAGAGTCATAGGAGGTTAGACATGGGTCAGATATGAAAGGCCATCTCATTTCTAAAAGCCTGGCCACAGCAGGGCCCGGGGGTCCGAGGGGACAGCGCAGCAGCCCTGAGCTCTCTGACTCTCACACCTGCTCACACGCACTCTCGCTCGCACTCATGAAAGGGCATGTAGTCTCACCTCTGTCACATCCGAAGGCCCCATCTGTCACCTGCTCCCCAACCAGGATCTGCCGTTTTCTTCCTCTCTGGGGAGCCCCATTGGTGATGGTCTTTGCCCTGAGGGCTCCACCCTCCTGCCATTGGCAAGCCTCCCAGGCAATGCCCCCATTGCCCGATGCCCCCGGGGGGTGGGAGCTGGGCTGCTGCGCGGAGCCTCATGCCCCTCCCGCGTGTGCAGGGCCTGTGCCTGCTGCTATTTCTGCTTATCTTCTGCTGCACTGATGCCGCAGCCACACCCCGAATGCCTCTCCAGCCCATGGGCACCTGCTAACCTCCCTCCTCTTCCTTAGCTCCAAACAAAACCTAAGCAAGTCAGATTCTGCAAATCAGATCATTTTGGATGCTCCCACACAGAGTTAGACTTGTTAAACTCTTCATTCAGGTTAAAAAAGGCCTTCCTGGGAATACCAGTAAGGAGTCCAATGTTCAGAGAGATCGAACTGTGATCTTAAGAGATCTCTGGTATCAGGAACATTAGCATTTTTAGTTTGTTTGTTTCTGGCTGGATCTCCCTACACCTTTGCCCAAGGGCGTGCGGTGCAGTGGATGGGAATTCAGAACCTATGGCTCCTCCAGGGTCTGCTCTCTCCTCCGGATCTCAAGTTGACTGACACGTCGCTTGGAGAGTGGAATCTCTCGACCCCTGTGGTGATGTTCTCCGTGGACCTGCGCACATCTCCCTGCATGCGGAGGAAGGGGCATCTGAAATGCCTGCTCTCTGAGTATCTATGACTGGATTCTCACCAGGTTCCGATCAACCCACAGATAGGAAAACATGTCAAAAGTGATGATGAAGAAGATTGTCCTGAAGGACGGTTGCTGGTCTAACAGAAGTTTGATGCTGGGTGGACCCTACACACGGGTTGAACTGAACCCAAGGATGGAGGTGAGGAGGATGACAGATATGGCTTCACATTGCAGCATCACTGCTCAGGCAGGTCATTTCTCTGAGCATCAGTTTTACCACCTGTAAAGTGGGGCCTCTGCTCCAGCATCATCACAGGCATCAGAAGATAGAGGGCACACACCTGCACATCCATGTTCACAGCAGCATATTTGCAATAGTCAAAAGGTTGAGGCAACCCAAATATCCATCAGTGGGTAAATGGATAACAAAACATGGTCTATCCATACAATGGAATAGCATTCAGCCTTAGTAGAGAAGGTCATTCTGACCCACAGTACAGCATGCAGGAACCTTGAGAACATTCTGCCAAGTGCAGCAAGCTAGTCGCCAAAGGACACATGCTATATGATTCCAATTACATGAAGCCCTTAGAGTAGGCAGATTATAGAGACAGAAAGTAAAATGGTGCTTGCCAGGGTTGAGTAGGGGAGAGAGGGGACTAATTATTTAATGAGTACGAAGTTTCAGTTTTGCAAGATGAAAAGAGTTCTGGAGATGGATGGTGAGGGATGCACAGTGGGAATATAGTAAATGCCACAGAAAAATGTACATACAATGAAAATGTAGGGGGATCTATATTTGACCACCATTAAAAAATAAATAAAAGACATGTAGTGCTCTTAGCCTGTTGCTTGGAACATGGGCTGATGCTCAGCAGATGGCCATCATCTTCAGGGGAGTGGACGCTTACATCTGGCTCCACCGGGAACCAGCTGGGATAATGTATGTCCCTCTGTGTGGCATTTGCTCCATTTGTAAAAGATCGCTTCCATGTCTCCCTTCTTTTCCTCTGTGAGACCCAAAGGAAATTTAGGAGATATTCAGGAAATATTTAGTGTAATAGAAACAAGAATGGAAATGGGGCTAAAATACATTAAGCACTTACTCAATTTGCTTTTTGGAAAGAGTGCTGTGTGTGCCCTCCCTCTTGCCCCCAGCCAGAGATCTTCTCTTTACCCAGAAACCAAAAACGACAGGTAACGTCTGGACCACCTGTTCATTCTTGGCTCGGAATCTGCAGACACCCCTCTGCCCATGAAGGCCATTTACCTCCAGAACGTCCACTAAAAGCAAGAAAACATTTTCTTCTGCCTGAAAAAAGGTAGCCCTGGCCTGATCCTCCTTCCAAATGGTCACTAAGAAAGCAGAATACGTGGACCACTAACAGAGCCTCAATTCATCGCTTCCAGAGCCTGAAGCGTTTTATGCTCACTCCGCGGGCATAATCAGGGGAGTGATTCTGAACCTTGTTAATCAGAAAGGGCCCTTTAAAAATGTCATGCTGTCAATATAAAACTTGGCTAAATTGCATTATAAATGCCAGATTCAGTCAACTAACACATTTAACACCATTTCTTAAGTACAGTTTAGATTTTATCCGTGCCAGGGAGAATGAGAAAAATACCTCAGGAGAGCCAACGCCTGTGGATTCCTTGGGCTAAGCTCAGTGCCCCCAGAGAGGGATTATAAATATTTCATTCCAAATCTGAGCTGCCCTTCTCCTGGAGCTATTGTCAATAAGGTGTTCCCCGCCCCCTGAAATTTGCTGGCTTTACAACTGAATGATTCTCATAGCTAAGAAGGTTACCAGGGGTGAGAGTCTTAGAACCATTTTTCCATCAGCAGAGAATTCCCATAGCTTGTTTTATGCCCGAGAGGAAGGGTTTCTTGTGAGTCTGAGCATTGTATGCACGCCTCCATGGGAGGAAAGTGACAGTCGCTCAGTTGTGTCTGACTCTTTGTGATCCTATGGACTATACAGTTCGTGGAATTCTCCAGGGCAGAATACTGAAGTGGGTAGCCTTTCCTTTCTCCAGGGAATCTTCCTAACCCAGGGATCATATCCAGGTCTCTTGCATTGCAGGCGGATTCTTTAACAGCTGAGCCACCAAGGAAGCATGGGAGGAAAAGTCTTCCTGACTGATATCTGTGGAGTCCAAGATAGCTCTCCAAGCAGAAACTACCTTGTTTGGGGGAAGAGTCATCATCACATAGAAATGAACAGAGATCTAACCCCTGCTGTCCCCCCCGCCTCCTACCAAATATAACTGAGTTGGGAGGCAGACTCTGTGAGGGCTTCAGCTGACCTCAGAAAGGGCTTGGAGGTGGAGGGGCCCTTCAGCCTTGGTCCAGGTTGTGGCAAGGCATTTGTGTGTATACGCCTGCATCAGCTGATCATTGGATGACGGCTGCCCTGAGCTCTTTCGAGGGCTTCCGGCCAGGGCTGTCAGGGGCATTGCTCCCGCGGTTGGGGGTAAGCCCTTCAGTCCTGGAGGGGGTCTGGGTGGCACGCTACAGTGTCCACTACAGAAAGAAAGATGGCCAGAGAGAGCATGATTGCTGACCTCTGCCTGATCCCACGGCATAAAGTATGCCTGAGAGTTTGTGTTAACTCGAGATCAGAGAGCTGGGCTTCCATGTTTCCTCTCCCGACCATCTTTGGCTGAAGGCTCCCCCTGGAGGGGGAGGTTTGGATTTAAACTCTTGGACCCTTCAGGCTCTCTGCGTGTATATGAGCCTGGACTCATGGAAAGCAGTTCCGGTAGCCCCCCAGAGGACTCAGAAGAGAGTCACAGGTGCAGAACATGAAAAGAAAATGGACCCGGAGCCAGGAGATGGGCCCTAGGGGACTTTGAAAGGTCCCTGTGGTCTGGCTGAGACACCCACTCTGTCCGCTGCAGCTTCTGTAGGTCTGAAGGGATTTCTCAGGCCAGATGAGGGCAGGAAGTCAGAAGAGAGATGGGGTCACGAGGTAGAGGCCCTGCATCTGCCAGGAGAGCCCTGAGCCTTGGGGGCCTGAGGGTTGGGAGATGGAATCTATTTCATCCTTGGAGGAGCCTGGCAGGGAAAGCAACCTCTGAAGTACAGGCAGCTGCGTACGGAGCTCTAGGTGGGGTCTGCAGCCTCTAGAGTGGCGCCAAAGAAACTCATGGACCTGGGAGAGGCAGGGAGGTGGCTGGAGCTCCCTAGAGTTTTCAGCATCCCTGCGTGAACAGGAATGAAACAGCCAGTGAATGAGAGAAGACAGCATAATGGAGTAACATGGAGGCTGCAGCCAAAGGTGTGGATGGGTCTCTGGGGACCAGGCCAGCACTGGGCATCTCAGTGGATGCCAGTGTGAAGACAGGGCAACAGGGAACCCATGCCCTGCCTGGTATCTTGGTAGAACATTGTCACTCTAGAGTTTACACGGAGAAAGGGAAACCCTGAACGGATTGAGATTATGTCCCAAGTACCTGGACATTTAGAGACTTGCAATAGAAATAGATTTAAAGGAAATGGAAAAAAAATTAAATATCTACATGCATTTATGGGCAGTTTCCTGCTGCCACGTGTAATGATGAACAAGATCTCTTAGAAACCTCTAAATGGTATAGTGTGCGGATGCTTCAGACACAGGTGTGTGTATCGCTCATTTAGCTCAGCGTAATTACTGTTTTGTTGACGGATTCCTCTCTTTACATGAAGAAGGAATTATGCTGTCAGTGCGGACTGAATCAACTGACTGAGGAACTGAAGATGACGCAAGTGAAACCCAGGGCCCCAAGGGAGAGAGCACAACTTTATGGACAATGTTGTATTTGCCTGCAGTTTTGATATTATAACCCATGTGCCTAACGCAGCACTGCGTGGGCACACACACATACATATACTTCTTCTGAGCCTGTTATTTCTTTCTCTTTCTTCCTTCTTCATGCTACAGTGAATTGGAAGAACACAAAAGCTAAAGGATACATGCTAGCTTAAACCACGCCCGTGTGTGTGTGTGTGTGTGTGTTCCTTTTTACACCAGGGGTCTCAGAGCTGGTTTCCTGCTTGGAGCTTTTCTTGTCTGTTTCAAAGCCCCCTTCACAAGCTTAACACTGACAAGGTGAACAATGGAAAGTGAGCTGGAGCTTGGAAATAAACAGAAAGAAGGGACTGACTTTGGGCTACTCTGGTGGGGTAAATGGACTATAAAATGCAATTTTAAATTAAATAGGTGCTTTATGGGCAACACAATATTGATTTTGCTTCCACAGGCAGAAGCTGAAGAATTGAGTGCCATGCGTGTGTGTGTGTGTGACAATTTAGGAAGTATGTAAGTAGGCGTTTTAATTTAACTTAACTGCCCAGGAAGGACTTAATGATTAATATCTTTGGTTTTCAACTCTTGTTGGCCTGGAAATAATGACTCTTCCCCCTTTTGACCTGTATGCTTGTAGAACTTTGTCAATTCTTTTTAAAAAAAGTCCCTCCCCTCTCCCCATTCTGGTGAGGCCGACATCACCGACCATTCAGAAGCAGGAAGATATTGGTCCCCTTCCATCATCTTGCCGCCAGCATCCCTTCCATGTTTCCAGAAAACAAAAATAGAAGGTTCAAGATCACATAGAGGGGACTCTAGGGTTTTTCTTCCAAAATGCTGTTTGAAAAGTATCTTCAGTAACAACATAAAAAGAGAGTTTGGACTCTCACGTCCTAAGCAAAGCTGAGAGAGGAGGGATGTTTGACTTCACTGCCCTAGGTGTTACCACCTGTCTATACCTTTTGAGAGCTCCTTTCAAATCAGTCAGTCCTAAAGGAAGTCAACCCTGAATATTCATTGGGAGGATTGATGCTAAAGCTGCAGTTCCAATACTTTGGCCACTTGATGAAGAGCCAACTCATTGGGAAAGACCCTGATGGTGGGAAAGATTGAAGGCAGAATAAGGGGGAAGCAGAGGATGAGATGGTTAGATATTATCCCTGACTCAGTGGACATGAATTTGAGCAAACTCTGGGAGACAGTGGAGGATAGAGGAACTTGGAGTGCTGCAGTCCGTGGGTTCACAAAGAGTCAGACACGACTTAATGATTCAACGACTACAACAGCGTACCTTTTAAACACTTTTAGCAAGTCTTACATAGCTCCAAACTTAGGGTCTAATATTTCCTAGAATGTTCTGTGGAGCAGAAGAGTGAATGAACTCATTTTCACTAAGAATTCAATACATTTGAAGTTAAAAGAAAAGAAAAATCCTTGGAAGATATCTTTTAATCACTGGCAGGGCAGGAGAAGTAAGAAGTGACGTCCTCTTTTTACGCTGCCTGTACGGAAGAATTTTGTGTATTAAAGTCTTAATCTCTACACCCCTTGGTTTAGTCATTCCTTTTCTAGAACTTTATCTTAATGAATGAATTGGAGAAAAGCACAAAAAGGTATGCATTTGGATTCACTGCTGTGTAATTTATAATGTCCACAAACTGAAAGTAATCTAAGTTTTGAAAAAATAGAGTGCACTGAAATTCTACAGAGGCAAGAGGCAGAAGCCAAGACCAGCCAGCCTAAGCAAAGGAGGAAGTCTGATGATATAAAGATGAATGTGTCTCATGGGAGTGAGTTTAGGAAAACATCTGGGCAGACCTGCCTTTGACATCTGTAGCTTAGGGCAAGAGGACAAACGCAGGTCTCCATTCCAGTTCTCTCAGTATTTAAAAGTTATAACCAAGCTGTGCATATGATGTTTACACTGTTAAATAGATGTTCTGTTTTCCTACTTTGACAAATATACCTTCACAACAGTCTGGGGAACCAGGCTTCTCAGAGTTTTATGCCAGAAAATTCAGCACATGGAGAGCCAGACTCTCATCCCAGGCCCCCTTACCCCTGGCCCTGACCTCTGTTCACCTCCTGGTCTGCAGGACCTTGCTGACCATCACACGTGTGGACTCACCAACCCACCCATTCAGGTTCACCCTCCTCCCCACAAAGAACTCCCCTAGCTTTGTCTTTTGATCTAGGAGTGTGTGTACCAGCAAGGTGAAATGGCTTTAAAGGATGGACCCAGGGTGGGGTCCACAGTCAGTCAATCAGTTCAGCCACTCAGTCGTGTCTGACTCTTTGCGACCCTATGAATCGCAGCATGCCAGGCCTCCCTGTCCATCACCAACTAATAAATAAATAAATAACAGTTTAAAAAGAGATTCAAGACAGGGACCCCCACTTGCCTGAGCCAAAGACCAGTAATTCAGTTGGTCCTCAGGAAAGGTCTGGTATTAGTTTCTTCTGGCTTTCATAGAAAAGTACCCACAAACCAGAAGGCTTAAAACTCTCACAACTCTGGGACCCAGAGTCTGAAACCAAGGTGTAAGCAAGGCCTCACTCCCTTCAGAGGCTCTAGTGCAGAATCATTCTTGCCTTTCCAGCTTGGTGGCCCCAAGGGGTAGGTGTCCCCTGGCTTACGGCAGCGTAACTCCCATCTGCCCTCTGTCTTCACATGGCCTTCTCCTCCGTCCCTGGGCTCCACCTCCTCTTATAAGGATGCCCCTTATTGGATTGAGTGCCCACCTTAAATCGAAAATAATTTCATCCAGAGATCCTCAATTACATTCGCAAAGACTTTCTTGTAAGGCTGTATTCTGAGGTCCAAGTGGATATGAAGAGACAACACTAATCAACCCGCTGTAGGAGCTCGGGAATGAAAAATCACAGAAAACCTCTGAAATTACTCTCCTTCCGCCTCCCGTCCCTGCCTTTTCATCTGAGTCTTAGTCAACTGTTTACTTCTGCCTCTCCTTCCTCATGGGAAGTTATGGCCACCCCTCAGCTACCAAAAAAACGTGCATAACAACACAAAAAGCTGGGAATCTATAGGTCCCGATTCCACGTTCCTGGGAGAGTGACTCTTCCTGGCTGAGGTTGGATCCTGGGTCCCCTCCAGGCTCATAAATGTTGACCTGAGGAACAGAGCCAAAGGCACATCAATGCTGTGGAGCAAAGGCAATTAATTTCTGGCTTNGCTGGGAATCTATAGGTCCCGATTCCACGTTCCTGGGAGAGTGACTCTTCCTGGCTGAGGTTGGATCCTGGGTCCCCTCCAGGCTCATAAATGTTGACCTGAGGAACAGAGCCAAAGGCACATCAATGCTGTGGAGCAAAGGCAATGAATTTCTGGCTTGACTTATGGACTGAAGGGACATTCAGTGTCTAAAAAATAAAGAATTGACTAAATTATAGCCCAGCCATAGGAAGGAAGACCATATGGCCATCCAAAATTGTATTTTAAAATAAATGCTAACGTCATGATCATGCACTGATAATTAGGTGAGAAAAACAAGTTATGAAACAGTACATGTATAATATTGTACCATGTGGTGAATAAACACATACAGACACACACACGTAGAAGTGAGGACAGAAGAATGTACATTAAGTACTTACAACACTGTCACTAGATGATAGATTATACGTGGATTTTTTTCTTTTTTTCCCCTACAATTTACTGTTAAATTGTTTAATTACTAATATGCCTAAAGAAGGATTTCTAACAAAAAAAGTAAAGAATTACTAATAGTGGAACTTACAAAACAAGGGAAAATTTAGAGTAATAAACCTGGGGCTATCTATTGGGATATTTGCCTAATGCACTAAGATTCCTCTTTTTCTGGACTTTAGCAGCCACCATTACTATAAACTCTGGCTCTAAAGGAGTAACAGGAGTCTCCAGCTTGGACTAGGAATGCAGGACAAGTCAGTCTGCAGAGAGGAGAGCTGATAATGGGGCTGATGTCGAAACAGGGACAGAAATGAAAACAGGATCTGGGCCGCACTTCAGTCTGAATTAAACTCTCCCCAAGATCCTGGTGGGCTGCAGTCCATGGGGTCTTGAAGAGTCAGAGAAGACTGAGCAACTTCACTTTCACTTTTCACTTTCATGCATTGGAGAAGGAAATGGCAACCCACTCCAGTGTTCTTGCCTGGAGAATCCCAGGGATGGCGGAGCCTGGTGGGCTGCCGTCTATGGGATGGCACAGAGTCGGACACGAGTGAAGCGACTTAGCAGCAGCAGCAAGATCTGTTGACATTTCTGCTCTTGGGTTTGTTCTGATGCTTCTTTATATTTATAGTAAATGTCTTTTTGTATTTAAACTAGCTTGAGTTGATTTCTGTTGCTGGCAAAGAGTTTTGACCAATACGAGATCTTTCCGAATCGTAATCCACAAGGGACCATGGCCTTATACACTCCGTTCTCAGAAGAATTCAGTGAGTAAACGCTTCAGATATGAGATCTGGTCTCTTGGATAAAGTTATACCCTTGGGTGCTGAAGATCCAAGCAGATGAGTGAGAGAAAAGAAATAAAATACAAGAGGCTGATGCGAAGGAAGGGACTGAGCAGGAGGCAGATCAAAGAGAGAGGCAGGGGAGGGTGAGAAGGCAGTCATGTGATGAGAGTTCTAGAGTCTAGGATGCAGAAGGCCCCCCATCGCTGACCTTTGGTGATCAATTCACAGTCAGCTTGCCTTTTATGAAAGGTGGATGAGTACCAAAATTAGTCAAGCTGATCTTTGTGGCTTTCAAGTCGGCCAGCATACCATCCAACTCCTGTGTGTCCAAGTTCCTTCCACTGGTCACAGCAACCATCTGAACCATATTCGATCTCCGGGAGAGATTGTTATTTCTTAACACCACTCTCAATACAATGAAAAACTTCAGACTGGGCAGCTGTGGGCCACCTGATTCAAAGAGCTGACTCATTGGAAAAGACCCTATTGCTGGGAAAGACTGAAGGCAGGAAGAGAAAGTGGAGACAGAGGACATCACTGACTCAGTGGACAAGAGTTTGAGCAAATTCTGGGAGATGGTGATGGACAGGGAAGCTGGTGTGCTGCAGTTCATGGGGTCGCAAAGAGTTGGACATGACTTAGCAGCTGAATGATGACAAATTCTAGTTTAAAGGATACAAAAGAGACAAGATAATTAAATATAGCACATGATCCTGGCCTGAACCCTGAACCAGAAAAAAAGAAATTATTTTGCTGCAAAGGACATTATTAGGATAAAATTTATCAGCTAGATAATATTATCTGAATGATGGGGGCAAAAGGACACAATAACCATCACTTAGTTCAGAAAGAAAATGATGTGTGTACGTACACATATATCTGTACATCTGTGCCTATACATCTATGTATCCATCCGTGTAGAGAGAATGCCACAGCAAACGTGGTAAAGGCAAGCTATCAACATTTGGGGAATCTGGGTGAAGCTGTCATGGGAATTTTTTGTCCTATTTCAACTTTTTTAAAGTCTGGAATTATTTAAAAATAAATATAAATACCACTCAACTCCCTTAGGACCAAGCTGTTGTGGCCCATTTTCCCGATAGCTGATAAAATATCATTTTGTGCCAGCAAACTGTCAGTTTTGACTTTCTCCTGAAGTTTACTCCATTCCTTTCCCAGGTTCCTCTTGCAGCTGCTTGACATTTGTCAGCCCTGGCCTTGTCTCAGGCTGTGAATGACCCAGTGGGTCTCCCTTCGATGCCCATCAGGAAGCCAGGTGTGGTCCTGGCATCTTCCAGGCCCCGTGGTGACCTGGGGCTGCCCTGGGCAGCTGGATGGGAGGAGGAAGAACTCTGCCTCCATCCACCTGGGACCTGAATATAATAGTGAGGGAAGGAGGTGAGAGGGAAGTGGGGGAAACAGCTTGCTTTTCCTTCCTTTCCAGGAGTGTCTTTAAGAGCTTTTCCTCCTCCTCATTACTAGCAGATACATATTCTCTTGGGTTTCCTGGCACTTCAAAATAATTCATCCTGCTCTACTAGAATTTACCATATCCCCTGCCCCTTACATGGTGGCTCAGTGGTAAAGAATCTGCCTACAATGCAGGAGACACAGGAGACTCAGGTTCCATCCCTGGTCAGGAAAATCCCCTGAAGAAGGAAATGGCACCGCACTCCAGTATTCTTGCCTGGAAAATCCCGTGGCCAGAGGAGCCTGGTGGGCTACAGTCCACGGGGTCACAAGGGTCAGACACAACTTAGCTACTAAACCACCACTGCCCCCTACACACACGCGCACGCGCATACACACACACACACACACACACACACACACACACACACACACTGAGAATGGCTCCTTACACATGACTTCCCTGGGAGCCCATCTCAGCCTTATGTGACTTAGCACCCAAATTCTGTAGCTTTATTTTTGCTCCTCTGGGGAATCATGAAAAGTGAAAGAAAGCGAAAGTGTTAGTCACTCAATCATGTCCAACTCTTGTGACCCTCCCCCACCCCCCCACCAGGCTCCTCTGTCCATGGAATTCTCCAGACAAGAATACGAGGGTGGGTGGACTCTTTCAGCAAATCCCTCACCTCCAGCAAGAGAGAAGGAAACTAACCAGCAACACTTCAGTGTGCATCTGGGTACAGTCACCAGTCAGGCCACCTAGCGGGGCTCCAGATGTGAGCAGAACAATGGGTTTCCTGGAAATTATGAGTACGCAGTGTAAGGAACCTGTGTCTGGTTCTGTCAGACACGTCATAAAACCTTGGAACTTATATGCTGATGGTAAACGTCTTCTACAGTTAGCTGCCTCTCCTTAGGGTTTTCAATAGGGCATTCATTGAAGGCAAGAAAAATACATTGATGTCCCTGAAGGGAAATAAATGGAACACTTCAGATGTGATGCCAGACGTCATGGTCATCACGATGCTGTTCTACATGGACTGATTTGGGCAGCAATGCGGAGCTGTCAGGAGCCTGCCCTCGGATACCCATGATGGGAGCTCCAGCGAGTCACCGTCTGGACATGGTTTGACTGGAGATGGAATTGGGAGGCACCGAAGGGAGCTGACGGGCTGGTAGAGTTGGGGAACCAGCTAAGTCATGAGGCGAAGCCTATGGCTGGTGATGGCTTGGTCAATAACAGCTGTGAGAGGCTCACATACCATACGTGTGATGTGCCATCTACATTAGAAAGTAGATGGAGACACCAAGGGGCCAGAGATGACACAGGGAATTCATGGGAACTGTTGTTTTGAAGGAATCTTTCAAGAAAATGCTTTTCTTTGAGATGCTGAGCTCACTTAGAGCTGTGGGTGTATACCTAGCAGGGTTCTCTGCCCTGAGGATGGGCAGGGGGTGGTGGTGACAAACTTCCAACTTGGAGGAAGCTAACTGCAATGGACTTAGGTGAAGAAATGCCGGGAGAGAACTTGGTTCCTCCTAAGGAGTAGCAGGGTGTGATGGATGGACGATGAATGTGACATGACTTAGTGCGATGTGTTCTCAGGACATGGTCCAGATCGTTTCTTGATTTGTGTTGCTGTGGTTCTCCATCCTGGACATTCATTACAGGTTGTTTCAGAGCCTGACTCAGAAAACTCCTGGGGTGGGCATCATAGCCACTGTACATCGTAGAATCCTATCTCGTGGCAATGGAAGAAGATGCTTTCAGAGACTGGGATGAAGTCTCACTTTGAAACCTTGTTTTAAAATGCCTGGGGAATGACAGGTCATCTCATTTTGGCAAAACTGGAAAACTGCTAACGTAGCTAGCTAGTGAACTTGATTTTGTTCTCAAAGCTTGCGACCAAGGTTTTCCTGGTATGCATCTTGGTTATCTGCAAAGAGAGGTTAAACTTTTATCCAAACTGCAATGATATCAATATCAAAAGAATATCAAGAAAGTAGGGAACAAAGTGAGTTTAACTTAAAAATACTTCACAATGTTCAGATAATCTCTTGTGTGTCTTCTCATGTCATCCTCACAATAATCTTTAGCAAATGTGTTCTGTCTTTCAGTGGATATTTCTGAATGCCTCATAGGCTTTGTAACTTGGGATAAGACGGGGGAACAGACAGACATGGTCTCTGCTCTCACAAATTTAGCCTGTCCTAAAGAAGAGGATGGGCTTCCCAGGTGGCATTAGTGGTAAAGAACCTGCCTGCCAGTGCAGGAGATATAAGAGACATAGGTTCACTCTCTGGGTCAGGAAGATCCGCTGCAGGAGGGCTTGGCAACCCACCCCAGTATTCTTGCCTGGAGAATCCCATGGACAGAGGAGCCTGGCGGACTACAGTCCATAGGGTCACAAAGAGACGGACACAAATGAAGCAACTTAGCACAAAGAAAAGACAGTAGTTATAGATGCTACTTAACTCCAAGGTAGAATAGCAATATCTTTCTTCAGTTTTACTGAGGGAAAAATGGAGCCTTATGTAACATGTCTTTGTCACACAAAAGTAAGTTTAGGAGAAAATTTGCAATGTAAAAATAACTACCATTATAGGAATTTATTAAATCTAAGCAATTTTTTCCACCTCTAATATTTTTGGTTTGTTTTTGTTGTATTACTAACTTCTGACAAAATATCAAGAGTTCTTGCTTCCATTACGTACAATTGCAACGGCACTAAATCCTACAGAAGTCAGGACTAAATATAACATCACAAATCTATATGTTTCTACAATATGTGAAACGTCCCCAAAGCATCCTTATGAAGAAGATTCACAGGAGTAAGACTGCTTTACTCCTTTCTGTCTACTCAGAACCTAGAATGATGCCTGACACATTATTGTTCGGTCGCCGAGTCATGTCTAAATCTTTATGGCCCCATGGACTCCAGCATACCAGGCTCCTCTGCCCTTCACTATCTCCTAGAGTTTGCTCAAATCCATGTCCATTGAGTTGATGATTCTCTCTAACCATTTCAACTTCTGCCACCTCCTTCTCCTTTTTGCCTTCACTCATCCCCAGGATCAAGGTCTTTTGTAATGAGTCGGCTCTTCACATCCGGTGACCAAAGTATTGGAGTGTCAGCTTCAGCATCACTCCTTTCAGTGAATATTCAGGGTTGATTTCCTTTAGGATTGATTGACTGGTTTGATCTGTTACAGTCCAAGGAACTCTCATGAGTCGTTTCCAGCACCACAATTCAAAAGCATCAGTTCTTCAGCACTCAGCCTTCTTTATGATCCACCTCTCACATTCATACAAGCTGCTGCTAAGTCACTTCAGTTGTGTCCGACTCTGTGTGACCCCATAGACGGCAGTCCACCAGGCTCCCCCATCCCTGGGATTCTCCAAGCAAGAATACTGGAGTGGGTTGCCATTTCCTTCTCCAATGCATGAAAGAGAAAAGTGAAAGTGAAGTCGCGCAGTCTCTCCGACTGTTAGCGACCCCATGGACTGCAGCCCACCAGGTTACTCCTTCCATTGGATTTTCCAGGCAAGAGTACTGGGGTGGGGTGCCATTGCCTTCCCCGACATTCATACATGACTACCGGAAAAACCATAGCTTTGACTGTCCGGACCTTTGTCGGCAAAGAGATATCTCTGTCTGACACACAGTTGCTAGGTAATGTTGAATAAATGAATGACCAATCTCACTATTGTTTTAAGGAAAGAAAGCCCTATGTTCTACTTTCGTCATATCGAACATGATCTTAAATTATGTGAACTGCCCTGATTACTCACTTGAACCCACACAATGTATAAAAACTAATGTCAAGGTGAATAGTCTTAATCTTATATATAAAATTTTCAATTAGCCAAGCTAATTAAGAAGGGCTGATTTCCAAATAATTCCAGAAGTTAATAGGACCAGAATTGTTATAATAGAATATTCCCAAAGATCTTTCCCAAAAGGGATGGTCTAGTTGAGAATGAGTCCAATTGTATATAAACAAACTTGAAATCACCTCGAAGCACGTTTCAACATGCCAGTTGACTGTGTTTTTAATATGGACTTCATTTGCATTTGCAATATAGAGTCGATATTTTCTGGGATGACAGAATTGTGATTTTTGAACTTTTTGTTTCTACTAGGGGAAAATAAAGCCTGGATTTCCCTGGTGATCCAGATCCCATGGTTCCACTGCAGGAGGCCAGATTCAATCCCTGGTGGGATGAACTAATATCCAGAGTGCTGCGTGGCCAAAAATAGAGGAGGGGGAGGAAAAAAAAGGAAAGAAGGCAGGAGCCACACCAAGAGGAGCACGGGAGATGAAGAGTCCTGAAAGGAGTCCTGCAGAGCCAGTGCAGAGGGACCGCAACTAAGCGTGCTTTGCGGCCTTTCCAGGGAGTCTGTGCTTCACGGTGTTGCACAGCGTTCTGTAATGAACGACCGCCTGGCCTTGGTCCACCCGGTGGTGTGTTCCTCTTATCCAGCGATACCTTAGCTCATGCTGTATGGCTGACTCACTTGGAAATCCACAAAAAGGATGGGCTCAGTTCCCATGCATAGAATGACTGGCCAACCCCTGCAGCATTGGACTGCGGTTAGTTCCACTCCCAGCTCCCTTTTCTACATGGCCACTTAAGACATCTGATGGTCTTGAAGCATCATGTTGTCTGTTCTTTGTAAATCTGAGAATTAGTTCCACCATCAGAAGCGACTGCTTGATGAAAGATGGGTCAGGGTCATTTGGAATGACAGGCTGTATTTAGCAGAATAATCTTGTTTTCTTCTTTTATTTATTGCCCAATAAACTGAATGTTCATGGGAAAGAATTTTTAGGCACCCTAGTATTTGTCTTTGGAATGTATTTTTCTACATATGGGCGCACATGACATCTGCATGATGGATGGTAGACAAATTATTTTACTACAATTCTTCATTACAAATAGGAGAAAACTGGAGGACAGAGAGCTTAAGTAACTTATTCAAGGTAATCAGATTTGTTAGTAGCCACAGCTAAAACCTGGGACTCAAGGTTCCCTGTATTTCACAGATGATTTCATAAGTATATGCAGACATTCCAAATCAGATTCCTCTCTCTCTCCCAAGCTCATTCTTGATTTGAGTGTCATTTATTTTTTCCTGGAACTAATTACAAATTTACAGTTTAGGCACCAAGCCAAGCCCAGCTATTACTGCTTCAGGCTCTATCAGGGTAAATGTAAGCAGAGATGTTCTGAGTCTTCTGTGAAGACTCTTCAAGGGTCACATTGCAGATGTGTGTTCATGTGCGTCTGTGCACATGTATTGCTCATGTACATACATGTGAATGGGAGCAGGACATCCTCTAACTTTGACAAGATTGGTTCCTTTTTTGCCTACTCACCTATGGGTAAGACTTTGTTTAAAAAAACAACAAAAATGTCTGTGGGGTCAGGTGTTCCTGTCACCCATATCAACATAACCAATAGACACCTTCTTTTGAATCCCAGAAGAAAATATTCTATTTTAATAATCTGAGAATTTGTTCCACCATCAGAAGCGACTGCTTGATGAAAGATGGGTCAGGGTCATTTGGAATGACAGGCTGTATTTAGCAGAATAATCTTGTTTTCTTCTTTTATTTATTGCCCAATAAACTGAATGTTCATGGGAAAGAATTTTTAGGCACCCTAGTATTTGTCTTTGGAATGTATTTTTCTACATATGGGCGCACATGACATCTGCATGATGGATGGTAGACAAATTATTTTACTACAATTCTTCATTACAAATAGGAGAAAACTGGAGGACAGAGAGCTTAAGTAACTTATTCAAGGTAATCAGATTTGTTAGTAGCCACAGCTAAAACCTGGGACTCAAGGTTCCCTGTATTTCACAGATGATTTCATAAGTATATGCAGACATTCCAAATCAGATTCCTCTCTCTCTCCCAAGCTCATTCTTGATTTGAGTGTCATTTATTTTTTCCTGGAACTAATTACAAATTTACAGTTTAGGCACCAAGCCAAGCCCAGCTATTACTGCTTCAGGCTCTATCAGGGTAAATGTAAGCAGAGATGTTCTGAGTCTTCTGTGAAGACTCTTCAAGGGTCACATTGCAGATGTGTGTTCATGTGCGTCTGTGCACATGTATTGCTCATGTACATACATGTGAATGGGAGCAGGACATCCTCTAACTTTGACAAGATTGGTTCCTTTTTTGCCTACTCACCTATGGGTAAGACTTTGTTTAAAAAAACAACAAAAATGTCTGTGGGGTCAGGTGTTCCTGTCACCCATATCAACATAACCAATAGACACCTTCTTTTGAATCCCAGAAGAAAATATTCTATTTTAATTCTAAATCATTCTTTGTGATATAGGGTGTATATTACTGAGACTTCTATAACTCTGGGCTTTTTAGTTCACAGAAGCCATTACGTTACGTAGTGGTGAGTTTTTATTTGTTCGTTCACTTGCTTGTTCATTGAATGATCAACAAGGCTAAAAGACATTTTATGTACAGATTCATTTCATCATTTATGTGTTACTGAAAATCTAACCTTTACAACCGAGCGATATGTTGATGCAGAGAATTTATTAGTTGAGGCTCTAAGCCTGGATCTTTCAGAAAGAGCACATCAGATAAAGCCACGTCAGGATATTACTTTTGATAATAAATGTAGAAACTGGACCATCCCTCTGCCCATCTGTAGACCTAGATTGTGAGCATGCCTCCTCCATCCTCCCACACGCCCAACACACTTTTTGGTCTGAAAGCATGTCCTGACTTGGCAGAATAGAAAATGTGGAAAGTGTTAGGATTGAAGCTGAAAATTCAGACAAAAATGTCTTGGTGTGTCTAGTTTATTCTTTGGTAAATAATATACCTGAAGGTATCTGAAATTTTTCTTTTTGTCATAAACATATGATGTTGTTGTCTCTGGGGCTCAGATGGTAAAGAATTTGCGTGCAGTGTGGGAGACCTGGGTTCCATCCCCGGGTTGGGAAAATCCCCTGGAAGACGGCATGGCAACCCACTCCAGGATTCTGGCCTGGAGAATCAGAGAAGCTTGGACTACAGTCCATGGGGCTGCGAAGAGTCGGACGCAACTGAGCAACTAAACACACAAGGCAAACAACCATGGGAGAGGTGGGACGGAGGTCTTATTAGATGATTTGCTGTAACAAGACAGACTAGTCAACTCTTTCCTAAGAGTTCATGTGCCCATGAAAGTAGTGGACGCTGAGGTGGGAGAGGGATGCAACGGAGGAAGGAGGCCAAACAGAACTGGATGACCCGCAAGAGATGCTGAAGACAAACTAAGCAGTGTTATGCCTTAAACAGAGACACAAAGAACTAAAATTTGGAATCTGAAGCCATTTCATTCCTGACTTGCTTATGTGCAAATAACCCGGTAAAATGTATAGGCTTCATAAAGGCAAAGATTGTGTCTCACCAGTTTCTGCATGTCTAGTGGGGTCGCACAGAGTCGAACACGACTGACGTGACTTAACAGCAGCAGTGCTTAATGCGGGCTTCCCTGGTGGCTCAACAGTAAAGAATCTGCTCGCAAGTTGGGAGGCACAGGAGGTATGGGTTTGATCCCTGGGTCAGGAAGATCCCCTGGAGGAGGACAGAGCAACATACTCCAGTATCCTTGCCTGGAGAATCCCATGGACAGAGCAGCATGGTGGGCTACAGTCCATAGGGTCCCAAAGAGTCGGACACGACTGAAGTGACTTAGCACACACGTAGTGCTTGGGCACCTCACTCCAGAACTCTTGCCTGGAAAATCCCAAGGGCGGAAGAGCCTGGTAGGCTGCAGTCCATGGGGTTGCAAAGAGTCAGACACAACTGAGCGACTTCATTTTCCCTTTTCACTTTCATGAATTGGAAAAGGAAATGGCAACCCACTCCAGTATTCTTACCTGGAGAATCCCAGGGACGGCAGAGCCTAGTGGGCTGCCGTCTATGGGGTCACACAGAGTCAGACACGACTGAAGCGACTTAGCAGCAGCAGCAGCAGCAGTGCTTAATATAGAACTGAGCACATTGTTATCACTCCTTAAATGTTTATTGTTTTTAAGTAAATGAATGAATGAATGCATAATGTGCACATACATATTTTCTTCTACCAGAGAAAAAGATTTTTCTTTTTTTTTCAGGTTGATGCATTCCATGGTGTTGCATATGAAATGAGATGCCCTTTTAATCCACTATGAATGACACTGACCATTCTGAACAAAGCAATTGGCCTTCTCTGAATTCCGATGCTCTTAGAAATTGAGATAAATATTTAACCATCCTCCTCTGCCCTCATGGATCTGTGTGGAATCCTTGATCCAGCTAATCGAACATTCAATGTCTAAATTAAACTACTCACCTCTCAGAAACGGAGAAGGATAAAGCGAGTATAAAAGAACATTCTTCTTCCTCATCTGTTAACATAAAACAAAAATCTGCAAGACTATTTTGAGATAGTAAGTATATGAAGAGCTCTGACATACACATATTATGAACCTTTGACATTTGTAAAACGACATACTCATAAAATCGTATCAGAAACTCTTTAAAAAACAACCACACCACATACCTTTTGCTGTTCTTCTGGGAAAAAAAAAATAGGTACAGTATTTGCTAATCCATGGAGTTTCCATTCACAGGAAGAGCTAAGTCAGGAAAGAAAAAGTCAGCCATAGAAAGGCATTATATTAGGTAAATGAACCAAATCAGGATAGGAGAACACTGTTTGCAATTTAACCAGCCGAGTTAAACATGACACGATTAGAGCCAATCTTTGGGGACCAAGTTAGTAGTAATTGTGCCTTATTTAACTTGGCCAATTAAAGGCTGAACTCTTTTCTAAATTGGCTATTTTCAAAGCAATCAAACCTTTGCACTCTGAATTTTTTTTTCAGCTTGCCATTTTTAATTTAGATATTTGACTGCTTAATGGATGTATGTGTACATAGACCCATACCTAAATATTTGCACATAATACAAAATTAATATGCAGTTGTATTGGGCAGAATAAATGGTTTCTTATTATAATAGGCTTTTAAACCAGATCGGGGTCATATGTGTTTTCACATGTCCACTAATTTCCTGCATCTGAAGAAAGGATCTAAGCTGTGAAATACATTGCCTAAGGGAAGGTTCCTAGAAAATAACTATTATAACCCGGGAAAACAGATAAAGAACTAGGGTTACAGTATCTAGAAAAAGTAGAGAAGAGAACAAAATGTTGGTGTTGTCTGTCAACTGTAAGTGCATCTTGGTTCACTTTCTCACCGTGGGTCAGATAATATTTACTGAATCCTCATTCTGTGTGGAGAACTGCTCTTGACAAGATGATTCCAACCGAAGCCCCAGAAATGATCCCTGTCTGAAGAAGCACCTACTCTAGGGACTCCTCTCGTGGCCCAGTGGCTACGACTCTGAGCCTGCGATCCATGGGGTGTGGGTTCAGTCTCCAGCTGGGTCACTAAGATGCACCATGTTGCTGGGCATAGCCCAAAAAAGGCGTCTACCCTAAAAAGAAGGAAAAGACCCGAACTGTGTGGAGGCATAAATACAAAGCACTGATCGTTTGAATCAGCTATTCACCTTTTTACACTGGAATTAAAGTATTCACATACATTAGGGTTAAAACTCAAGAATCAGAAAAAGAGAAGAGAAAAGAAAGGAAGAAAGTCATCATAGCTCTATGAATCCTAAAAATGAAGGAAAAGACCCGCACTGTGTGGAGGCATAAATACAAAGCACTGATCGTTTGAATCAGCTATTCACCTTTTTACACTGGAATTAAAGTATTCACATACATTAGGGTTAAAACTCAAGCATCAGAAAAAGAGAAGAGAAAAGAAAGGAAGAAAGTCATCATAGCTCTATGAATTGAGTCTGATGGAGTTAGTAAAAAAAATTCTTTCTGGAGAATTCGAACAAAGTACCAGGAAGAAGGGTAGGGGGCTTTAAAGTGAAAGGAAATTGCGACCCTGGGGACTGTAGCTCACCACACTTCTCTGTCCATGGGGTTCTCCAGGCAAGAACACTGGAATGGGTTGCGATGCCCTCCTCCAGGGGATCTTCCCAACCCAGGGATTGAACCTATGTCTCCAGTGGTTCCTACACTGCAGGCAGATGCTTTACCTCTGAGCCATCCGGGAAGCCCAACAGTAGCTGGTAGGGTAAGCACCGGGAAGAAGGTTCAGTTCAGTTCAGTCAGTTCAGTCGCTCAGTTGTGTCCGACTCTTTGCGACCCCACCCATGAATCTCAGCACGCCAGGCCTCCCTGTCCATCACCATCTCCCAGAGTTCACTCAGACTCACGTCCATTGAGTCAGTGATCCAATCAGCCATTTCATCCTCTGTCGTTCCCTTCTCCTCCTGCCCCCAATCCCTCCCAGCATCAGAGTCTTTTCCAATGAGTCAACTTTTCGCATGAGGTGGCCAAAGTACTGGAGTTTCAGCCTTAGCATCAGTCCTTCCAAAGAACACCCAGGGCTGATCTCCTTTAGAATGGACTGATTGGATCTCCTTGCAGTCCAAGGGACTCTCAAGAGTCTGGGAAGAAGGTTAGGGCATTTTGAAATAAAAGGAAAGGACTGAAAACTGTGTAGAAAAAAAGACCAGTAGATGCTCTACATTAAAACAAATCTATCTTTCCAATAAGGAATTAAGGACAGATGTGTTTTTACATAAAGTGTGGATCCAAATACATAGACTAGATTAGACTTTACTTTTCAAGATCTAAGACCATTTTCTGCCTAACAGAACAAGGAGTTGTATAAGAATTTCAATACCATGTTGTATGCATTACGGTTAATTTTACAATCAGCTTTTCTACACACACTTTTCCGCTCTTTGTGGAGATGGAAACCTTAACTCTGTCACCTGTTTTGATCAACAGAAGGAACTGATTACAAAGAATGGTGATCCAACTGCAGGGTAAAGTTATGGCAGAAGTGAAATGAAAACTCGTAATCTGAGGCCATGTGGTGGGTCTGGGTCGGGTGAGCTAGAAGGAGGCCTGGATCCTTGGCTTCTAGAAAAGAGAAGTCAAGGCTTTCCCTTTAATTTCCTTGGGCTGGGGGTGGCGGGGAGGGAACTCCACCCTCCTGAAGGAGGTGTTGCTGTCCTGGGTCACGTTTTGTGATCTTTCATTGGCCGATGTGGTGGTGGGTATAATGGCTGTGTTAAAAGATGGGGTTGTCCTCTGTTCAGCTCCTCTGAAGCAACGCCTCTCTTACTATCAATTTCAGATGTTCTTTCTCCCCCCACGGAGTGAACCACTGACCCGCTTAAGAAAGCCTGAGGCTGAAGACCTAGGCCAGCATTGTTCAAGCTTTGGCTGGGGTTCTTGCTTACTTTCTGGCTCTCTGGAAATTTGCATTACCCTTTCTTCTCTTTGGAGCGATACAGTGTGAAGGCTTAGGTTTGGGGGAAAAGAACAGATGACATCAGGCCTCTCTCTGCTGTGATCCTAGGCAGAGCTCACTGAGACAGGATCTTTCCAGCCATTGAAGTACATTGTAGTTTAGGCCTTGAAATCCCAGTTAAAAACAAAGTGTTGTTTAACTTTGCATGTCGATTTTCTATGCATGTATTTATTCTGCGGGCCTCATCGAGGGGTAAGACTACTCAAGGATAAAGTCTGCATATTCTAAAAATTTCTGGCCCAAACACTATCAACATATCTCAGTAGACTATCATAATGATCATCCTTTTGAGGAAAAAAAAAGAAAAAAGAAATGTCCATCGTTTAAGCCAGGCAGTCACCGGAATTCTGTTACAGCCGACTGAACTAAGGTAGCCAAGTATGAGGCAACTAGGGTCAGCCCCGCGCCTGCGCCCCAGAGCCTGCTGAAATCCCTGGAACTAGCCAATCCTAAATCTGTTTACAGGCTTCCCAGCTGGCTCAGCGGTAAAGAATCTGTCTGCCAAGCAGGAGACCTGGGTTCGATCCCTGGCTTAGGAAGATTCTGTGGAGAAGGGAATGGCAACCCACTCCAGTATTCTTGCTTGGAGAATCCCACAGACAGAAGAGCCTGGTGGGCTACAGACCACGGGGGTCACAGAGTCAGACACGACTTAGTGATTGAACAACAGGAGCAGCAGAAGCAAGCCTGTTTACCCTGCCTCACTCGCTCCTTCCCGCACAAACCACCGTAAAAGCTTTGCCCACATTTCCTTTTGCTCTTTTGCCTCCTGACAGACCCTGTCCCTTGGGAACTGTGAATAACAACCTGTCTTTTCTTTTTTTATTTTTTTGGCCACTCCACAGGACATGTGGGATCCTAGCTCCCCAATCAGGGATCAAACCCGTGCTTGCCCCCTATATTGGAAGCGCGGGGTCTTAACCACTGGATGGATTGCCAGGGAAGTCCCCAAGCTGCCTTTTCAGTGGCAGTCATCTCCTGATCTGTTGGCCTCAGTACACCTCAATAATAACTAAAACTACATTTTAGAACCAAGAGTTATACATCAGTGGAGGACTGCAAAAGGCCACCAGGAGAAGAAAACATAAGACACTGGAATCTCAGAAGAGAAGAGAGAGTGTAAGCGTGTATCTGGAGACGTGTGGGACACAGGCCAGGTGGGAGATGCCTGGACGACATGGCTGCCTTGGGTCAGCCACGGTCAGGGAGGGGAAAGACATTTGAAACATGCAGCTTAGGCTCAGAGGCAAAGTCAGCTTTTATGCTTGGTTTTCCTGGTTTCCAGTTTGTCCTGTGTGATTTCCTGTTAAGTACATTTCTGTCTCCTCACTTTGCAGTTAGAATGCTGGCAGGAGAGTTGGAAGGCATATTTGCACTGTACTTCAGATGGCCTGAGATAGCTAGGATAAAGCCAAGGTTGAGGTGGGCTAGAGAGGGGACCCCAGAGGAGGGGCAAAGATGCTGCTGACAGCGGAAGCTTCCGGCTGTCACTTCATTACACTCTTGCTATTCTCATCTTCTGAAGAATTAAATCTAAGCATGTTCTCTCCTGTTTAATTTTTTAAAATAAATTATTTATTTTAATTGCTTTTTGGCTGTGTTGGGTCTCTGGTCTTTGTTGCTTCGAGGGTTTTTCTCTCGCTGCTGCGAGTGGGGGCTCCTGGGCGAGTGGAGGCTCCTGGGCGAGTGGGGGCTCCTGGGCGAGTGGAGGCTCCTGGGCGGGTGGGGGCTCCTGGGCGAGTGGGGGCTCCT